>CVRI01000075.1:1015620-1448879 GCA_900005825.1 Clunio marinus | reverse complement strand
CGCTACAGTGTTAACCCGAAAGTAAGCCGCAGGCTTATATTCGAATTTTGCTTGAAAAATGCCCTGCGGCTTAAAATTCGATCGGAAAACTCGAATAAAAGCCGCACCCGAATAAAAGCCGCACCCGAATAAAAGCCTCACCCGAATAAAAGCTTTTTTGACCAAAGAAGGCTTTTATTCGAATTTTGCTTGAAAAATGCCCTGCGGCTTAAAATTCGATCGGAAAACTCGAATAGAAGCCGCATTCGAATAAAAGCCTTTTTGACCAAAGAAGGCTTGTATTCGAATAAGCAAGCCTGCGGCTTACGTTCGGGTTAACACTGTAGCCTAACGTCAGACGAACAATTCACCTCCGTCCAACAAAACGCAAAAGCATCAGCAGTCGAACAAACAAAAGGCATCGAAGCATTTTCTTCTCTTTTATTTAGCTTTTAATTTGATGTGTGAGATTACCCTTTGTCCCTTCTTTCTATGCTCTAATTGTGCAAAGGTATATCAAAAGGGTCAGAGTTGTGTGAAGAGTTCTTCTTAAGGGTTGCCAAACTACAAGAAATTCATTTCATCCAAATCTTTTAAATGTTCATCTGAGAACTCATGAAAACCCTTTTTCGACCAAAAGACGTAACATAAAAAAGCCTTTTGGTCTTCCCATGAATAGCCTTTATGATTGCATTAGAAACTCAAACGGATAACGCATCACAAAGCAATACAATAGTTCTTTTTCCAACCGATGTTTGAACCATGTTGAACAATTACGAAATTACAATTCTAATGAACACTTTCCGGCCTATATTTGCTCACTTTACGTGAATCATTTATTTCCCAATCAGTGGTCCGAGATTTAAACACACAAAGATAAAAAAGAAATTGAATTTCAAGTTGCTTTGTGTTGACATCTCATTTTCTTTCTATTTTTGTCACAGTTTTCGTATTTATTCGTATCTTTGTTAATTTTAATAATTAAATTTGTCAAACGATTTCGTCATTGTTGCTTATTTATGGCAAGCATTGATTGCATTTCTATTAGCGCCAAAAAATCATCACTTTGTTTTCTCAAAGTCACATAAAGTTTGAATAGAGTTTCACAGAAAAATTGTTCAATAAATGCGATTTAATTTACGAAAAAGCCTCGATCAATTAACATAACAACGTACATCGTGTTCAATGATATTCATCTTAACTCTGATCCTATCATAAAAATGAATAATTTAAATGACAAAATATTCATGGGGAATGTTCTTGTAACCTTGAAACTTAAAATTGAGAAAACGAAAAAAAAAAAACTTTCCGGAGACAAACACAACAAATATTTATTGACCATCAGATTGTATCTCATCTCATTTTGTCTCCTTTCCTATAGAAGTATCGCGCAGGCATGTGAGATGTGTTTTTTTTGTCTTTTAATAATCAAAGCGACGCTTAAAAAAATTTACATACGATGAAGAAATTCCTTTTAGTTCCAAACCATCAAACTTATCCCAAGGCATCAACTAAGGCTCATGGATATTCCTCCTCAATATAATATATTTTCATTCGTCATAAATAATTTGGAATATTATGTGGTAAAAATTATGTAAATTGATTAAAAATCTGTTGCTTTTTTATCAGCCGTATTGTCGGTTTAATGTTGAAATGTTTTTGTTTCTTCTTCATTTGCATCACAAGCGAAATACAACATAAAACATTTTAAAATTTTTAATGATAACACATCGAAAAGTTACATCATGTAATTTGTGTTAATGTATGAAAAATCTTTTATCGTGTTTGACTTGAGAGAAATAGTTATTTAAAAGTTTAAAAAGAAATCACCACAACAAATTTTTGCACGCAATGCAATTTAAGTCTACTTCTGTACCGCATTGTTGCTTAGAGTAGGTAAATATAATTAACGAAAAATGTTGCAATTCATTGAAAGTATTTATCAGCGCAAGAAACAAAAAGTTAATTGATTTATGACCAGCAAAGAAACCTTTAAACTGTGATTGACCAATGGCTTATTGTACCTGTTATCTTCACTCAGCCAATCGGGATAGGCCAATTGAAATGCACTTCCGGTATCCAGTTTGACAAAATTCTCTTCCAGTTGCATAAATTAAGTTTTTTTTTCACTACTTTCAGATGTATTCAATGACATATAAATATTCACTTAAGGAAATTATTTGCTCGAACTTCCCAAAAGCATTAAGTAAATGTAGGGAAATCAATTTTGTTGCCTTCACTTATTAGTTCGATTTTGGATGTCTCAATAATTTCAATAATACTCGGAAAACTTGTTTTGAACTAAACACAAGAAATCTGCCAAAAAGGGAAAAACGAAATTCCGAAGTCGTAAAAGCACCTTGCGTTCTATTATGATATTTACTTTGTGAATCACGACTTTATTTTTGTTTTCAATATTTTTTTTAGAAATTTATCTAACTTTATTTTGTTTCATCGCACTAACGTTGAACATTTTATTTCTTTAAAGGATTACACAAAATAAGTTGCAATGACATGCGACTTTTATTTTTTTCCTCTAATTATTTTACGATGTTCCATAAAGAATCACTTTGATCCTCCGTAATCAGTTCTATGCCCTCTGACAAACCGATATAAACTGAAAACCACTTTAACATTTTCCAAACGAGCGCCGAAACGAGCTGACCGAAAGCCCGAGAGTTTCTTGCTTATTGCCGTTGTGTTTTTGTTCGTTTCTTCTTTTCTTCCTCCCCGAACAGTCATAGAGATAAAGTCTCGTGTATTTAAGCATTAATGTGTGAGTGAATCATATGCGAGCAGAGAAGAAAAGCAGCAGAATTCTTTCAAAGTATGCTTTAGCGATTGAAGTTGTTTTTCTACCTGTTTTCTTGATTTTAAAGGAGAATAAAAAAAATCAACAGAGAGATAAAAACAAATTAATATTAAAATGAGTTAAATGTAAATAATGAGAGAAGACATTGATTTGGTTTCTAAATATTTCATGTGTTGATATTTCTGAATAAGATTAGAATGTTAAACTAATTTTTCTGATGTCAGTTTTGTCCAAGTTTAATTTACAGCGATTAATGATTTTTTTTTTCAATCGGAATTTTATTTTGCATGCTAGATACTTAAACAATACGACTGTGAACATTTATTCATCAGACGTCATACACAGATTTGATTAAAAATAAATAGACAAAATGTTCCTGTTATCCAAGCATTGAAATCTTTTGTATCTACATTTGGAATCGCATACAAAATTTTTGACTGATAATTTATTTTTTTCCTTACTCAAGGCAAGTTTTCGACATAAAGTTTTCGTTCCATTAATTATGGAGTAAATTGTTTGTAATTATTTTGAGAATGAAAGGGTAACAAACAGTAATGCCACTGTATAACTTGTTCATATTTTCATGCAAAAATATTATTTTTTTTCTCTTCACTACGCCGACTTAATTTACATACATAAATGCCTAAAATAATTAAAATCTCATTTGACTTAAATATATTTCTTTATTTTTAAATTTGTTTTATTATTGTTTGAAGAAAAAACAAATTGAGGATACTGAAGTTTTAATGTCTTCTAACACGCATACAATAAATAAATATTTTTAATTAAATTGCAAGTTGCAACTCACTTTAACGTAAACTTATCTAGACAGAAAGCACTTCCATTGATTGTCATTATAAATATCTAAGCAATAAAAAATGGATGAAAAATAGTAAATTGCTAATGAGCTTTGCATTTAAACAACATTGAAATTCAAAGGCGGAGAATAACACTGAGGAAAGCGAGTGATAAATCAATAAATTGTAAAATAAACGAATTCTTTATGGCTTCATTTAACATCATTCGAAATATTTTATTGCGATCAAAAGTATCTTTGAATAACGAATACTTATTAGATATTAAAACATTTTGAAACAGAAACCTTGGACAAGGAATGTTTATTTGCATTTTTAAGATAATGGAAATAAAAAAAATTTAAATAATGAAGTAAATATTCAAGCAAACATACAGGCAAGCAGGTCGTTGATTTCTTGCTGGGTGCGAACATAAATTTTAAAGCCATCATATTCAAAGCGAATGTCATGTATCAAAGCATGAGAGAAAAACATGATAAAGTTTTATTGCAATTAAATTTCTTTATAATTTTCTTTTCTCGTCGTTTTTCCCATTCTACAGAATTGCACTTTTATTGATAACGAAACATTTCTCAATAAATTTCGTTTTTGCCATTCATCCATCATCGCTGGGTGATGTCGTTTAATGCAAATTGCATTAATGGATGATTGGGATTCTTTTTTCCTCTCTTTTTATTTCTTTAGCATACACATTTTCCCTTGCTTTTCCTTCTGATAACAAATGAATTACTTATAAAGAAAGATGAAAGAATGAGAAGAAGGCAAAACATTGTGTTGTAGGTTTAGCATATTTGCTCTCAAGTGTTTCACATTGAATGACCACAAAGCATTTGATGTAATTTGTGCATTGTTATTATTACATAAAACTCCACAGCTTCATCTAATATAATATTGATGACAATATATTTGCCTTTACATAAGATAATTATGTTTTCCTTTACACTATTTTCTTTTCATGTCTCTTCGTTTGTGTTTTGAGAAAATCATTCTTGATGGAATTTAACAGAGGTTCTCAGATGTGTTCTTGATACTTTGCACACCACTCATTTGATGTCGTGTAAGAACAAAAGGCCTACAATCACTTCAAGGAAGTGTCGGATAATCGGATGTAATTTTAAATTACGTTCTCGATTCTCTGTTGCTGAGGGAGCTAGAAGCAATTTTGGTTTGATGCATTTGAGCGATGGGTAAATTGCAAAGCTTTCTTATAATCAGCTACTGGCACAATAAACGCCTCAACACTAACTAGAACTGTATTTTATGAAAAGTAGGAATTTACATCAACCAGAGTGACGGGGAAAAAAGCTGACTTTGAAATTATTTTTAATTGGATTCACGAATATTTATTTATAGAAAGATTCTTGATTTGCAACAGATGTTATATTTTATTCGTATTGCTAATACTTATTATAACATATGGAAGTAAGAAAGACACATGAAAAATACATCTGCAACAAAGAGGATTGTGAGAATGATTTAAGACAAACAAAAGCATTTTTAAATCGTCAACGAAAGCGCAAGAGAAACATTTTTAAATGTGCATCGTTCTTAAATCATGATTAATTTGCATATTAAAGTGTGTGGTTGTTTGAATGGTGTGAAATGTAGAAAGGTGGACAATGTTAAGATTTATTTTTCTTCGGAAGAAAACTTCTGCTACCTCATGTGTCGCACACCATGAATTTATCTCGTAATAGAAGTTAAATCGACCCTTTAAAGTTTAAGAGATTAATTGTCATTCTTAATGTAATCTCGGAAAGCATATTTTACTTCCTTTAATGGTAACTAATATGTAAATTAGCGAATGCTTTTTTCCAATATTCTTTTTCTTTTTCCACCGTCACCGTCAACAACAAGTGAAGAAACATCACCACACCACGCAAATTTGTCTTGCTGTGTGTTGAAGATTGAGAATCTTCAGTAACTGTTCATTTCATGTATCTAATGTCATTTTTATTCTCGCATTAATCTCCAACAAACATACTTAGTACAACATGACTTATCGTTAGCGCAAAATATGGAAATCAATTTAACTAGCATGTCAAAAAGAGGCCTTAAATGGATTTTCTTAATGATTGAAGATGATTTAAGATGGTTTCTGTTTCTGCATATAAGACTGAATATTTACTCATCGATTAACCTTTAGCCTCCTTATTCTTGTATGCATAGAAACGCCCTGCTTTAATTATCATAATCAGCGTTATTTCAATTAAAATGTTGATGAATTTGGAAAAGTCTTTTTTAATTTTTTTATTATCATCATCATCAATTTTCTTTATTTAGCTTTAATTTCTTTTCCGACAAGCTTAAGCGTGCATCTATTCCGTTAATCAAAACGAGCGTTACATTGCAATGTTACGTTTAATTTTTTTCTTTCTCTTTCTATGTCTTCAATCAATAATTATTTATAAGTAAAATGTTGCTCAAGCGTCTGCAAAAAAAAGACACAAAATTGATTAAGATAAATCAACATGTTTAGAGTTTGCTTTTTATTTCTCTTTCAATTATTTTTTTCCTTGATGCGAAGACGATTTCATTAACGAGTCTTCATAAGAATATTTATCTCTTTATTGAGTCAGTAACATTAAAATGAAAACTAAGTAAGGAAATTAACATTAATGGTGTATTAAATAACTTAACGTGGACAATCACGTAGCACCATTTTATCACTCTTGATTTATGTTTCATAAATATTCTTGGAATAATTCGAATCTGATCGAAGTAAGTGAATTTTGATGAGGAAATAATCTTATCTGCTTAAGGAAATGTCAACATGATTAAATTTATTTTGCTATTAAAAAAACTACCTATTTCTCATGAAAACAACTATCCTTCAGCTTATCACTCTAATACAAACTAATATTAAAAATTATTCAGAAATATTTCAAAAAGAAAAAAAAATTCTGCAAGTGTCAATATTTAAACGAATTTAATTTTCAAAGGTGTTTTCGGAAAATTCTTGCGTCATGTTCTCATGTTGTCAATTGCAATAACATAAAAATTCAGAATGGTAACATTCATTGCTGTGAATTTATAGCGATACTTTAATTTCATTTTAACAGTTGACAATAAAAATAAGAAATATTTGAGGAATCCCGCAGAAATAAACAAAAATCATTCACAAAAGAAGAGATTGTTCCTGTGGTTCGATTTCAATGTGCTCAAATATTTTTTGTTTGTTAATTTTTATAGCTTCTTCAGTATTCACATTCAAACAGCGAAATAAAAGGAATTTTCACCTTTTAGAGAGTGCGCGCACATTAATTTCAGCCCGCTGCTTGAAACCGCGAAGATTTGATCTCTGAGGGAAAAAAATTAAAAGTAAATGTCGCACTGTGCACCACATTTTAAAGATAAAAATTAATACTCATTTTTCTGCGTTTCAGATTTTTTTTCCTTTTATTTAAAACTTTCGTCTGCTCATTAATGCGTTTCTGCATGCTTTCATTAAAATTTGTTTTCGAGTTTCGTCCTCCATCAATTTTATTACACCAGATGAAGAAAAACAGAGCAAAATGCATTTTGAAACTTCATTGCTACTATTGCAAAAGGAATTTCACTTTATTTTTTTTCGGCATTCAACGAGTGCACGGAAAAAAAAGCTTTGTAAGGAAACATTAAGATGCACTCAAAGCAACGTAAACATGCGATATTACTTAGACATGAACGAGAGAATTGAATATCAAAGATTTATTCCAATTAATGTTCAACATCGTCAAACAGTTATAACAGGGAGAAAAAAGCATCACCACGCTATTTCCTAGAAGAAGTCACAGATTTTATAGATTTATTGCCTTCAAAATCATTTTTATAGCATCTTAAGAATGTGAACGTTCATCTTGATTTCATCAAACATCTTTGTTAAATATTGATGCCGATTATTCATCATCCACAAAAGAAGTGATTAAGAAGCTTGTTTTCGTATCTTGTCACGTTCAAAACAAGCCTTTAAGATTTAAGACGAAGTTAATCGTAAATTTTCCAACTGGGTAGAATTCTTTTTCTATTCTAATCAAAAGTTTTCAAACAATCTTTTTTAATCAGACTTCGAATTTCACTTCAAAATTAACATTTAAAAAAACATTTTTCAAGTTTTACAACAGAAGCATTAGCTTTATGGGTATTTAATTAATTTCTTAAGCTTGAAAATGAGCTGAATCAAGATTAAGAAAAAAATAACAAGCAAGCGAGTGAGAAGAATTTATGCCACCGTAAAGAAGAACAATAATGGTGAGAGACGACACAGACTAGAAACGAATTGGTCAGATTTTTATTATTATTTTTTTTTTATATTTTATTATTCACATTCGAACGATAAATTTAAATGAAATGAAATGAAAGAAGATTAAATACTCACAGATAATGAAAAAGACACTCTTTGATATTAATTTAATATTCAAAAAGTATGGAAGATGGAGAAGCAAATTTCATCTCTAATGATCCCATTCGAAGAGATCCCCAAGTGCGACGAATGATCTGATAAATATCATCTCATGTTTCCTTATTATTCTTAACTCTTATTATTTTCTTTTGATTGAAGAACATTGAATAAGGATTAATAATTCATAGGAAAGTCATAAAATTTCTAGATCGAAGATATTGCCTTCGCAACAGAATATTTTCCTCGTAAAAACTCCATGACATGAGAGATACAAAGTCTTGGGATATTGTGCCACAAAACAAAACTTTCTGAATGTAAAATATACTTTTGAACAACATTAAGATAATATTTAATATATTTATCCCATGACATTGGATGATGTTTTCAAATAGATGTTGATTCACACAGAAATTTCTAAGACATAAATTAATTAAAATTATTTATGCAAAATCAATTTATTGAAATGAGAAGTATTGGAGGGACGTTTGAGGAAAACTATTTGTAATCGAGACATGTTAAGGACATCCATATACATGACTGCACAGTTGAATCAAGATTAGCAGATTTAAAAATAAAAGCTTTTAATACAACAAGAGCAAATTTCAATTTTAATTCGATTCATTCATACTACGATTTGAATGCCTTTTCATGATCGTTTTATGTAATTTACTGAATGCTCTCCGTGCGAACTCTTTTATTGTGGCACACTTTATGAACTTCAATTACACGAAAATAACGAACGAGGAGTGTGATATTGAGACGGTTATTATGTATCCGAATGAATAAACGTACGTCGAACTGTTTTCAACAAAAGTTTAAGGTCGCCAATCTGATCAAAAAAATCAATACACAAGCATGGCTTAATAATAGTTTATGAAGTTCAAATTTTCAAGCGTAGAAATAACCATGTTTTCGATATTTTGACGAGAATAATGAGTTTACATTGTTTGGGATCATTCATGAATAACGTCATAATTCAAATGAAAAGCTTAAAACCAAAGCTTTCAGACGAGCTTTACGAAAGCTTTTCTTAAATGGATCAGGTTCTCAAGAAAATTAAATTTAGTTTAAAAGTGTATGACGAAACATTCAAAATGTTTTCATACTTAATAGTTTTTAATTTCCTTATTTTGAGAACTCTATTTAACCGTTCATGTTGTGATCGATTTATTAGATTGAAGGAAGTTAATTTCCTAAATGAATACGTTAATATATTATTTGAAGTCTACGCTTGACTTTAATCCATATTTGGATCAATGCACTCTTTGTCAATATTCCGTTTCTCTCGTATGTTTTTTTTCTACGCTCAGTTAATTCATACGACAATGGAGAATAAGTAAAGATTCCATCTTATGCCCGTAAAACGTCGTTTTTTAAATAAATATGTAATCACATTCGGATACTGAAAGTCATAAATTTCAAAGCAAAAGAATGGTGCTTTGAAGTTTTGACAAATTGCATTTACAGTGATAATGTAACGGAAAATTAACACAACAAAGTGTTTGTCTGTAACAAATTAATCAAATCTGCTGTGGCGATAATCCTTCTATGCATACATGTACGTGATTACCAAGGGAAACGAATTGAATTCATCATCCATAAGCAGTCACATAAGTGAATTACTTTTGAATTTGCAAGCGTCTCAATTGATTTTCTCTTCTCTGTCATCTTATTGCTATCAATTGTTCTTGCAACTCAAAGCTGCTGCCAATTCCAAAGCTTTTTTCTTCATTTCTTTCTCTCCATCTCTGTGCTATGCAATTCTTTCAAGTCGTCAGTAAAACGCGCTCGAAGGTTTCGCGATTCCAAAGATGGATGCAATTTCCTTAAACAGCCAACGCAAAATTACAAAAATATTTCGCGGAAACCGATAACAAGACTTACAGACGACGGATCGATTTGGAATTGAATTATTTCTTTCTTTTTTTTCATTTTATGCGTTCTGAGAGAATGGAACTTTTTTGTGTCTTTTTTTATTATTGCGTTGCTTCATTTGATGAACTTTTTTGTGTTCGACTGCAATTGAATCGTATTTTAAAAGAAGTGATGGTTGCATGAGAGAATGTTTATTCGTAAGTATGCAGCTACCATTTCCAAACTCCAGCACTGACTGATTGGTATATACATATATATATATATGATGTGTATCATTACATATTTTTGCAATTATTAAGTATTTCCAGTGCCATCGTCAATTTAGGATGAAAATGGGATGTAAAACTTCAGGGAGAAATGCGATGGGATCGTTTTGCTTTTTTGTTGTGCTGTTGTTGCATACACCATCGTCATTGCTGTTCCAACAAAAACAATTGCATTTTATTCGTCGTTGTTTTTTATGTTTCCACTGAACATGTTTCTGTTGCTCACATCCAATACTGATT
The DNA here is from genome assembly GCA_900005825.1 of Clunio marinus. NCBI lineage: Eukaryota > Metazoa > Arthropoda > Insecta > Diptera > Chironomidae > Clunio > Clunio marinus. The sequence goes on along the minus strand of CVRI01000075.1, from coordinate 1,438,511 downwards.
TGTGCATTTTAAGACAATTATAATTGTTATTGAGATCTTTGTATTATGGGAGGTTTGCAAGACGTATAAACACAGAAAGGTTAAAATTATTCTGACCATTCATAACGTAAAAGGTTTTCTTTCAAATATTTAATTAAACATTTTCATATCTTCAACTTAAACCGAACATAAGATGAAGAAGAAGAAAATCAAATTCTTCTGATTGACATTAAAAGAACACAACGAAAAAATAAGTCCCCTGTGAACACGACAAAGTCATATTGAAGGCCTAGGAATAAATAAATAAATTAGAATAAATTTCTGTGTCCGAAACAGATGAGATGAAATAATTTCCATCAGCAGAATCTCTGCTGTGTTGCGCTTGTCTTTTGCTTAAAGATCACATTTATGGATGTTTTGATAGCAGAAGCGAGTGAGACAGAAGGGGGAGGGGAAAAGGGGGTAGATATCGAACAAAAAACTTTTTTTTTCTCTCTTCTATAAATTAATTGGGATTTCTTCATTAATTGCAAATCATAGGCTGGCTTATAAGAAATCAAGTTAAATTATTTTAACCTGGAGATAATTTATTAAAGATATTTTATCAACGTAAATTAAACTTTTCTGACGTAACAGATATTCTATCCCCATTTAAAGTGAATGAAGTAATAAGAAACAGAAGGAATAAAAAAAAGAGGTATTTAAAGTTATGCGAGAACAACAATTAGAGAAAATTGTAGGAAATCAATGGAAGGAATGAAAGAAAAGCAAATAAGAAAATATCGTTCAATGAAATCGTTCATTAATAATTACACAAGGGGCTAAGTAAACGAGATACAAGCAGAGACACACAAACGGTAAGGCAAATTACCAAGAAGCCTTTAAATAGCTATTGACAAACGTACAAAATGTTCTATATAGTAAAAATCTGTGGCTTTGGAATTTATGTTTTTCAAAAGACATTTCGCTTCTGAACAGATTTTTTCCATGCTTTTTGCTGCTACTTTTATTACACATGTTGCTGGGCGAATCGTGCTCAGAATGTTTAAAATGTTTCTTTTCTCTTTTCTTCCTCCTTCCCTTTTTACATTCGAAATTCTTTTGTGACGTTTTAGAATATGCAACATCAGTTTACATTTAGAATTCTTAATTAGATTTTAAATGTACTGAAAAGTTAGTGACATAATCGGGAATCGAATCCTAAAAGCAAGAGAAAAGAAGTTAAAACAACGAATGATTCGATTCGATTCATTGATGCATTTTTTCACTTTGTAAGCTTCCAGCTTGAATATTAATTAAATATTGCCAGATTGCTACATAACATTTGTTGTGACAATCAGCAATGCAGGGCACAAACGAAGTATAATTATGAATTCTTCTTCAAGATGAAAAATTTATGCAATTTGCTTTCATTAACGAACGACAAACATTCAAAGCATTGGACTTTTATAGTTTCATGTAAACAGTAGCTGCGGCTATTTTAATACGAAAAAATGTTAAAGTTATAATCGCGCTGAAAGTTGATCGAATTCCGAATGACGTTAAGGAATCTTGTTGCATTCTTACTGCTGTTATTGGGACTTCACTATCGCATCTTCATCCCGAACATGGTTATTGATGATCATCTGTCTTAATTGCATCGCCTGCCGTAAATGGAGAATTTCTTTCTCGCGAAACGAGTCAATAAAGAATAAATCGAAGTACATTATGCATAAACAAAGCAACAAAAAAAATTCATTGCCTTTGAGAATGATAAATCGACAATCGCAATTTGATTGATTCGATTCCGATCACTTTGTGGTGCCTCTTAAAGATTTCGCACGTTAAAAGTTTCCGCATGAAAGAACAATCGAGTTATTTGTTATATGTAAAAGAAGAATCAGTTTAATGGAGTAAATGCATCATATATTATAAATCGAAAGATGGAAAGGCAACGCAAATATTCTTTCTCTTCCTTTCTGAATATCAAGATTCGTATTTACTTGAGATGGAGCAGCGTTGGAAAGAAGGAAAAAGATTTCGCGCTATATTTAATGGAAATATCGAATTTTATAAGAAATAAAAACTTATAAATCAATGTCTTGAGAGCTGAAATCGTTTTTTTTTCTGTACGCATTGCGATTTTTTGTAATTTGAAATGCACCAAAAGTTGTACAGATGTGCAGTGCGCTCGCTACATATTTTAACTTCTACCCGTCAATTCTTGAGTGCTGCCCTTCACTACATCAAGACACTGAGAAACTTCATTGTGTTTACTTTTTAAGAGCTTTTTTTAACTTCTCTTCGCACGTTTAACGCCGCCCGATTTTTTAAGGGCTGCCAATAAAAGAGAGAAAAGAAAAGTTAAATGCCATAAATTTTTTATATTACCTCGAACACCTCTTCATTATGCGCCATTGTGATGATGGAGCTCTTTTTCTTTTTTAGTAAGAGCATTCTTATGGTGGCTGTTTGACGTTGGAAAGGAATAAAAATCACCTTTCGTTTCGATAAAATGTGAAAAATGCATGAATTGCATGTAGATTTAAAATCAACATTCACCAGTTAAGGAACATTGTTGTAATGTGTCCCTAATTTATCAAAATCGAGACACGTTATTCGTAGGGGCTTTAGAAATGCTCATGGTAATCTTTTCTTTCTTCTTCCTTCTCTCAACTCAATTTGTTTATCACTTCAAGACTTTCTTGAAGCTCCCAATAAATGATTTTGTTTCACCCTTTCTTTTTTCTGATGAGTTGCGTAACGGATTTGGTTTAAATAAATGAATTTAATTATATAAGTGCCCAACCTTGTTCTGTACATCTGTGAAAGGAAAGAGACTTCAGAAGCCAAGGGACAGTAATTTTGGATATTCCTCAATAATGAATATGACAATACTTGTCTCATTTAATTTTTCTGTAATATCAGATGATTGAGTTAAAAACAAATTTTTTTCCCTTTCTCTCCGTGCTTATTTCCAACTGGGATTGAATTTCTTTTCTGATTTTTGTGAAGGGATTTCTCGTAAAAGAGCCAACACAAAAATAAAAAAAAAGAAATAATTTGGTTCACTTATTCTCGATAAAAATTTTCGTGTATAAATTCACTTTACGATAAGTTCATGACATGTTTTTATTTTCTTTCTCTTCCTTTCATTTTTTTTTATATTTCTTTTTCGAAATCGGGACTATTTTTTTATCGAGACAGCGTCAGACGATATGTGAATGCATTTCGCCTGCGGTTGATTTCATTTAATTGATTCCATTCTTTTCGCATATTCGATGATGATTAAATCATAATAAGTAAATGAATTTTCACTCACCCTTGTCCATTTAAGTCACCACTAACTAACTCAGACACGACATAAACGGTCGAGCCGTCAGGTTGAATTTGTGGTGTGTACTGGAGATTTCCTTGAACGATCACTTGCGTTCCATTAAGACATTCGCCACTAGAATACAATTCCAATCCCTTTGGTTCACCATCAGATGGTGACTCGGGATTTGATGCGATGGCGTTACCGGCTGCCGTATAAATAACGGTCTTATTACCATCCTCATAAATTAAATCTATTTGTTTTTGTACGTCTGGGTTGAGATTGTCATATGGCTGCGGATGACTTTTGATGACACCGCCGTTTGTTTCATGTGATTGTGATGTGTAAATGATTTGCGTCTGTTGAGATTTGGGATCATCGCCTTTTGTGGGCAGTGAACCAAGAGTAGCATTAAACAGTTCACCATTCATCTTCCCATGATCCATACTGCCAGTGTTTACAATACGCGTTAAAATGTGTTCGCCATTCTCGTTTCGTGTGATGATATGATGTTCGCCATTGATGATGTCACGGCTAATGATTTGCTGATTTTCACCAACCAACTTTGAAACGAGTTGATTACTCTCGATGAGACGAAAAAGTGAATCATCGCCGGGATTGATTTTGGTGAGTATCTGCTGTTCTCCGCCTCGTCCATCAGAGACCGTTTGTACTAAACGTCCCTCGACGAGATGATCATTGACAATTCGTTGCAACATGACGCCGTTTTCTTGCATCAATTCAAATGACTCATTGGCGTTCTTGAGGCCATTATCCATCGATAAATCTGATGGAGGTTGATTGATGACTACTTGATGGAGCTCAGGCGATGTCGATGATGCAGCAGCAGTAGTTTCATCCATCTTGGATGCATTGCTGTAAACGTAAACTGTGTTTGTGTTTTTATCATAAATTTTCGTCTCGAAATCTTTATGCAGATCGAGGACATTGGCAACATTTGTCATCTGTGCGAGCTCTGGTGGGCTTGTTGGGCCCGATTTATGTATAAGTCCTTCTGACAAATGAATTTGATTCTCAGGAGATGCTGTCGACATTTTTATTTTCTTTTCTTGTTTTCTATTTCCTTCTCTTCAAATTGTTCAATCTTATCAAAAAACAGTTTGAGCTTACGATTCTTCAAAATTCCATTTGCGAGAATTCCTCTTCAAAAATCGCAAACAGTTTTATTTATTATCATGTCCACAGTTATATTTTATCGCTTCACTTTATCGTAGCGCGCTTTGAAAATTTCTTCGTTTCTAAAGCGATTTCTAAGACGTTTCACCGCTTCGATTTTGCGCACACACAAATATCTATGCTTGAATTTTCTTTCTTTTACCTCTTATACTTAGTATCATTAACTGTACTACTTTTCTCGAATGCACAAATTCATTGAATAGTTTTTGAAATTTATATTTTGTTTGTTTGTTGGCATTAAACATGCATGCATCGAGTACAAAGAAAATATTTTTTTTTATTCACGATTCTCTGTTTTCAAACAGATAGATATTCTCTTAGATACTTTTTTAATAAAAAATCAATGCATAAAACAGTTAGAAGAAGAAACTAGCAAGTAGTTGCAACTGCTGTGAACTCTGAGTGTCGTGTTTAAATCTTTAAATTTATTTGATTATTTGCACTTAATTTGTCTCGCGTTATGGTCACACATGGAATAAGTTCACTGTCGCTCTTCACTAAACTTGATTATTTCTTATGAAAAGTTTGTTTTTCTTTCTACTTTTTGAGTATGGCACTAAGTGTGTAGAGCATTTGTCTTTGTCACAGTTTTATTTTCATTCGCGCGGGCAACACGGAATCAAGTACGTAATTATTATTTATTAGTTTTATAACTACAATTATTATTTTTTTTTCATGAATGCCTAAGCTTTGCACTGTCAATTTACACACATTTTAATAGGTTTTATATTTTTCTCTCACAGTTTAATCTTGTTTATGATTAAATTACAGTCTATGGTTAAAAACTTCACAGTTGCGCGTACAATGATAATGTTGATATTTTTGTTGGTGCTGCTGATTGGCGGGCAATCGTCGGGTTTCTTACTCACAACAACGACGATCTATGCCAATTACTAGAGCTGTTGTTTGTTGCCGAAACTACAATGAAACGAAACAGAAGGAAATGAAAAGAATGCTAGTTTAGATCTGCAGTTGAGTTGGGAAAAAAGTGAAAGGCTTGAATTGTCGAGTAACCAAAACAAAAACAAAAACCAAAATGCATTTGTGTGCTAAAATAAAAATCCATGCTCATAGTTATATTTATAAAATATTTGCAATCAAACTTTGATTGTGTTTTTATTATTTCTCGTGCTCGTTTAATATATATTGAGTTTTCCTTGCACAAAATAACTGTAATTAGACCTCTTGTGTGTGTTTTCGTAAGCGATCTAATTGCACACGCCAACAATTTTTTTACTTCCTCGAAATTGTTCAACGACTCAACTTGATTTGAAGGAAACAAATGGAATGTGTTTTAAAATAAAGCTTTTTTTCTCTAGCAAACAAGAATGTTTCATTGAGATTAACATCATCCAAACAAACGTCTTTTAATCCACTTCAGTCGCGTTCACTAAACATGCAAAAGAAATGTAACGGCCGTGAAAGCAAAGAATGAAAAAAAGCAAGAAAAGAAACACAACAAGTACAATCATTGGCAATGCATTTATGAGGGTCAAGATGCATTTAAAAACGCATAGCTAATGATCTTAAATGCCAAAGCCGAAGAGCTTTTAAGCTGACGGGCACGAGATGAAGTTGACTAGCGCACGTAATTAATCGAGCTCCGTTTACTTCTGAATCGAAACGAAATGAAATATTTTCCATTGCTTTGTATACTTAATAAATAGTAACGCAGTTTAACGTTAAAAGAAACTGTGCTGAGAGTTTATTTCTTCTCATCCACCCACAGAAAATGCAATTTTGAATATTAATTGTTTCAGAAACGGTGAATATACATTAATAATTCGACGAAAATTGTTTTCTCTCCTCTTCCTCGTTACAGCTGCACAATTCTTCTCTCTTCGTTTATTTATTTATGTATTCAATAATTTTTCATTGCATTGATAAATTTTGTCTCCCTTTCTCGCGCGCTTCAACGGACTCTGATTGCTAATAATTTTCTTTCCATTCCAAGCACTACCTAGGAGATGAAAAATGACTTCTTTAACGTTCGTAGTAATTTTTTCTTTCTTCTGACTGATCTAAGTGCAACTTTAAAGCCATTTTGTGAATGACTATAATTGAGCGGATTTTTATGCAAATGAGTTGAGCATATTTAATGTTGAAAATAGATTTCTTATCTTATGTGAAGTTTTCTACTTAAGCGAGAATATTTACACATATAATGATGAGAAGAAGAGAAAACTTGTAAAATTTCCAATTTGATTTGAAAGTTGTATCTTTCTCTTTGATTGAGTGATAAATGTCAAGCGACAATGAATATAAATGACCCATAAGATCTACCTTGCTATATCAACATGTGGCTTTTCTTTCTAATTGAATTAACCAACAGAGTCTTGTTCATTGTGCAGTAAAGAAATCATTAAAATCCGATCATAAAGCAATGATGACGAAAGTCTCGAATACTTTACAACTTTAATTGTTTTATCGCTCGTTGCAAAACTTTTCCTTCTTTCACAATGCACACAAATAACAATATTGCAGAAGAAGGAATTCTCCTCTGATTGCAAAAGAGAGAAGACAGAGAAATAAACGACAAAATGAAAATAGAAAGTCACAGTGTTAGAGTCAATGTGTGGCATTAAAAGTAGAGAGAAAAAAAGTGCATGCATTCATCAAAAATGGCATTGTCATAAATTTGCACATCGTAAGCATGCAATGGTGAAATAAAAATATAAAAGAAGAAAGTCCACAAACGACTCGCCTATTGGCCATTAACCTTTAAGTCAAAGAAAATTGAATTTCCTTCTAACAACATCCATCGAAATTATCTCACATGAAAGCACATAAATATCATTTTTCTCCATCTTTTGCAGTTAGTTAAGCCAACGACGTGCGGCAAAGGAATGGGCAGCGAAATCAATTTGTTTGATCATACTAATCGTTTTGCTTACTACTTGATATGTAGTGAAATATTGCAGATCACTTTTTTTGTTCCTTCAACAAGAGCCGTCAAGTTATGATGAGAAGCAATTATCCTCTATTAGTTTTGTAGTTAAAATAATGACGATCAACAATAACAGCAGAAACATCAATTCTCTTTTTTTTTACAACATATGGATCAAAGAATTAAATGATGGAAATTTTCAGCATATGTTGAAGCTTCGCTTGCTGCTGCCGCTAGATTCCTTGAACTGCTTTTAAACTGTATAATAAAGAGAGAGAAATATAGCAGCTCAATAGCAATAATTACTATCTCATTGAAACTGACGCTTAGACAACTAAATATGAGCCATCACTGGTGAACATAACGAACACATTATTTGCCATGGTTGCGATCATAAATAAGTATAAGAAGAACGCTTTTCAGACTTAATTAATATTGCTTACGAAATGAACCTCGCAAAGTAATAAAAGTGAATCAACTATCATGCTTATGAGCCCGTCCGTCGTTCAATGTCAAACAACAGTGACAGAAATCAATTTTTGTTTCATATAAAATATATTTAAGACTACATCGTGGAAACCGGATATTTGAATGTCTTTACTGTTTATGTGTTTTACTATTTTGGTTTTTGAATGTCACAAAAATATTTCTGCAAATGGAAGATTTTTTTTCTTGGCTTTGGTCAGGGCTTTTGGTAAAGTAAACAAATCAAAGTTTCAAAAGACAATGAAAAACAGAAAGAAACAACACAAATATTTTTATTTAAAGATGAGAAACTTGAAAATCAAGTTTAATATTTTTTAGGCGATTTTTTTAATGAAAACATAACGCTCAAGTTAACAACTTTGTTATCGATTGATTAGTGGAAATTTTCCAAATGATTCTTTTTGGTGACTCATCATAGCTTGAGGCTGAAGTTTCGATGTTGAAGGTTTACAATTTTTTTTTTATTGAGAATTGCTTGTTTTATAATTTAAATGCATTAACTTGAAGTCTACTTTAACTAGTTATTAAATGTCTTGAAACATTCTCCTTTCCGCATTGGTTGAATAGAACGCAAGATGATCATTTGTGCATATTAAAAATTCAAAACAGAATAAATCTTCTGTAACTGGATTGTGTGTACGTAAAATGTAATGAAAAGTTAATTCAGTGTCGAAAAAACTTTATAGCGAATGAACAAAGAGAATAAAAACTACAATAATGAATGTAAAATTAGCGTTTGAATGAGTCTAGAGTTTGTGGTTTATAGTAAGCGCCGGTATGCGCCAACAACCAATTTTAACTTTTCTCGCGCTTCCAGACACTTGTTACCACGTGCGGCGTGCTAGAAAAACTCGTGAAACTCGAAATTTTTGTTATTTTTTTTTCGTTCTCATGAATGTATTTCAGGTTTCCCTCCGTTAAAAAACCGAATACCGTCTGCTGTGTAGCTGAAATAATATTCTGATGTCGCTTTTTTTTTGGTAACAGATTATTCGAGAAAGCGAAAGTGATCATACCAGAATTGTGGCTTATTATGGACACGACGAGCGCTTTCATTTGATTCTGGTTTGATCCACGTTAGCTACTTCTTATTTCGGTGATTTTGTTTGAAAACAAAAGCTTCTCTTCTCATTCAACAATCAGATAGAGAATAAATCTCGTTTGTTTCAACACGTTTTTCTCGTATCTAGTATGAAAGCGTGTGCATGACCCGACTCTTCACTAGTTTTACAGGTTTCGGCACAGTCTCGACTCTTGCTCTTGATCTAGTAGTTCCCCAAGATGATAATGATGAGTGCACAAACTACCACGTGGTTTCATGAACTGGTCCTATCCGAACATATATACAATTTGTATGTATATTTCATTAATTCACGCCGGCCCATACAAGTGTATGCAATTAAACAAACAAACAAACAAATCTTGTCATTCCGGAATCATTTGATTTCAATTCAAAGCATGTGCCTTTAAACAGTAGCAAAGCATTGTAATAGGCTATAAAGTTATGTATGTTAAGTCATCGTGTGATGTTTTCCGCATCCGGATTTTGCTGTGGTATGAAAAAAATTCAACACGGATTTAATAATGCTTACTGCACTAAGAGAAATATTTAACGACTGCATATTTATTTCTCTGATTCGCTACAGATTGTTTTTCTTTAATAATAGGTAATAATGTTTAAGTATTATAATTAATTTCGAGGTGACTCTTTTCGTGTGTTTTCATTTTTATCTGATGCAAATGCTCGACAAAATAAATCCGATTCTCACATTCCAAATATTAAATGTAAATTTATATGATTATGGATATTACTTTGGTCGTTCCTTCTTTAAATTTTCAACCAGAAAGACATCTAATGTTATACTCAAAAAAAAAAAGAGAAAAGATTATATCACACGCCACCATTATTGATTCTTCAGCATTACTAAGTATGCATGCATACATCTAAGCGACAAATTTATTGCTTCAATTAAAGCTCTTAAAGACGCAACAACGTCTTAGAATCTTAATGGCCTTTTCAGTAACCTTTCTTCTTTGCTTACGTGATGCGTCTTTTGTTGTCTCTTACTTGGATGACACATGAAGTTGAGTTTAATGTTGAACATTGAGGGAAGATTTGTTTGTTGTGACTTTATGGTTTTTTGTGATTGTTGAGTAATTTGGGACTAAAGACACGTTAGAAAAGTTACGGTGGTAATAAACGGCCCCTAAATATGTTATTGGGTTAAGAGAAGAAAAAAATTAAGAAGATTTCAACCGACAGACATTAACAGCATATCGGTCGAATAAGCGAACGATGAACAGAAATAAATATTTGAATATTCGAAAAATCCATGTGCGACATACAGAAAAATATAAGCTATCCAATCGAAGTAACAGCGAGCAATAAAACTTTGGAACAGAAAAAAAAATAAGAAAAAGAATCAAAAAAGAGACGTCTAAAATAACATTAAATTATTTATGCCCATAAAATGACTATAAACATAAATTAGTCGAAGTAAATTTTCGATTTTTTTTCCTCGCTGATGTTGTTGAAGATTTTTCTCGCTCTCACTCACTGTTGTCAAGTTAATATGCAAAGAGAAGTTGAAGGTAAAACCGTAAGACAAGAACGTTAGAATTCTTCTTTCTCATGAGGACAGAAATCATTTGTTCAAGAAAAGATTAAATATTTGACTTTCGAGTTTATTATTCATTTCTTGCTAAGGAAGCTTTTCTTCTCTCTCCCTCCCGTACTTCTTCCCATCCAACGCGAAAATAAAGAAGTTTCTAAAGTTTGTTTTTATGTTAAACCAACGCAAGAGAGAGTGAGTGAGAGAGTGAGAAGGAAAGAAGGAAAGAAAAAAATGGATGAAAAGTCTTTGGTGTGCTAAGCACCCAAATGATTTATTTAGTGTCGACTAACAAAATTTTTTCTTTTTCTTTTCTGCTTTGTTATTTATCGCAGGTTTAAGATGCCAGATTTGAAATCATTGCAAACAGCATGGAGAGTTCATCGATAGGGTTCATCTGAAACGACCTTTGTAATCAATCATCTTACAATCGAGCGATATTAAGAAGTTAATTGACTTCTCGACTTCAGACTTTTTTTTTATTTGAAAAGAGAGTAAGGAACAGTAAATATATTAAGTCACGTTTCATTAATGTTCTTAGAAGTTGGTCGAACATTTTTTTTTCTTCTCCTTCAATCAATTCAATTGTTAATATTCCCGTGATATGAATCATTACTGACCTCAAACCTTAAAAACTTACAACTTGTTCTTCAAACGTAAGCAAGTAATTTGTTTCTTTCTTCTTTATCTAAAAGAGAAAATCCATTTTACACATCATGATGACCGTTGATTATTGCTTTTATTAAATGCCTTGCTTTGTTTCATTTCTTTCTTATTTTTTTTTCGTAAAGAACCATTAAAAGCATCGTATGTATCTGGTCTCAAACAACATGCGAAATCAAAGCCCTTTCCTTTCTCCTTGGTTCTTTTAAAACTTTTTAAATACATATCTACATGCATGTGGTCATTAAAAAAAGAGTTGTAAAAAATGTATCCGAAAAGTCATTCAATGTGAGCTGGAAAGTTATCACAGCCAGCGTCTTCGAAAAGATTTTAAATCCGACTACATCCATTAAATGACGTAATTGTGTGATATTTTAACGATAGCTAAAAGCCGAAGAGATTTTTTTATTTTGAAAAATATTTGTTGCGTCGAAAATTTGGTTTTTGATTTTTTTTTTCAATATAAGCGCTCACGAATCGCTGATTAAAATATTTTTGTTTCGTGAATAAATTTATAGTTTATATATATTATAATAAAGTTTTTTTATGATCACCAAAAGCCCCGACAAGAGAGATATTGAAACAAACAATGATCAACAAAATGCTAATTGCTTGCGTCATGCTTCGTAGCTGACTCCGTGTCTGATAACTTTGAGGGAAGGACATACATAGGCTCATCATGATTAACTAATCTTACTCATTCAAATGAGGCTGCGTGAAACAAAGGCATGGATTACTTTGAAAAATATTATCGTCATTGAATCATTTGAGGTCGCAACTTCTTTTTATTATTTTATTTTTTTGAGTCTTTCCTTTCTCCCTTGGAAACAAAGAATCGTTCAGAACTCTCGTCGTGTAATTAAGAGAAATCAGAAGAAGCCAAAACGAAAACTGAAAGATGAAATTTGTTATTTTCTTTCCATTTAATATTCTTCCCAAACTAATATGTATGTAGATACATGTATTTATATACAAAATGGATTTTTCGATGATGATTTGTTTTCTTTTTCTCGCATTATTCGATTGTGTTGGGTAATGAAGCATCGAAGCATTCAGAAGAGTAGAAATATCATCGACACACGAACACTGAAGCTGCTAGCTTAATGAAAAAGTTATGTTTTTTTTTTCTTTATTCTTGCAACACACATCTACATGATCTCATCGCGACATTGCTCCAGTGAAAGAGATGGAACGATGGGAAGCCATAATAAGAATGAGAAGAAGAATATAAGAAGCTCAAGCTTCGCATCTGAAAGCTCAAATATTTATTGAATAATGAATTTAAAATGAAACAGCCGAACACAGACAAAAAGACATAAGATAGGAAAAAAAGTTGAAGCAGTCAAAATATTTCCACAAAACCATAAATAAATTAGTCGAAAGAAACCAAAGCGACACGAAAAACAAAAATCAAACGAAATTTTGTTGAAAACCAAGAAAAAGATTTAATGTAAAGCCAGTTATAAAAAAGTTACGTTATTTGTTTCTAGGAAAATCCCCAAAAGCTTTTAAATAAATATATTTATCTAAATAAAATTTGTCATCATCAGCGAAACAAAATTTTATTGACTTTAATCGAGTTTCGTTTTGTTTTTTGCGTAACGAATGAATCTTTATGATTAATCAAGCAAGCGCAACAAAACGTCTGCAAGTCAAGATATTAATTTATAAAATATACTTTTAAATGACACAATAGCACTAAAAGCAATATATTTCATAGATGTTGGGGATACATGTCATTCTTTTGTTTGATAACACAAAGCGAGCTCTGCTATTAAATTTTTATTTTTTTCTTCTCCCTGAGCTTCTCTTCACTAAGCCGCTTTCACAGCAACTGAAAGCCTATCACCTTATGACATTTGATTTGTTTTTTTTTCTTCCTTCTCCCCCGATTACCAAAAACACGGATCAAGAAAATGACGAGAACAACAAAAAACCTGAGCTCACCTAACAAGTTTTTTTTTCAGAAAATCCGGTTTTTATTCACTTGAACTCACGTGGTTATATTTTTTTTGGTTCTATTATTGTTTATTAAATTGTGCAACGTGCGATTTGTGCGCCAACCGGCTAACGTTAAATTTAATTAAAACTATTTCAAATTTCGTATTGGAAAAGATTAAAATCAATCACCTTATAGCTTTATATGAAACAAAATTAACTGTATCAGTTAATCTATCGATAAATTTAAATAATTTCTCAATTTCACCTTCAGTCGTTGTCAGGTAGAGGCCATTTAGTTGAAAGAAATAATATGTAGTGTCTATGTACGCAAGAATTGTCACCTGACATTATTAAAATCGTTTTGCTCCATTGAAATGTCGAGCTACTGCATGAAAGTATTCCTCGATTAAACATTGTTGTGCAGAAAAAACAGTTAATACCTATCGGAAAATTGTAAATGTAACACAATAAAGAGAATTTCATAAAAATTCCAATTCTTTACTGCTACTTTACTTCATGAAACAAACATAAATGTTTAACAATGTAGGCAGAAGAAAGAAATGGCTTTTAGATTGCATCATTACGAAGCCTTAAAAAGTGATAACGAAAACTTATAAGCGCTTGTACTTGCAATGGAATGCTCGGTACCGATTTTCAGTTCATACTTCGACAAACCCATGGGCCACTTCCTTTAAATCTCAATAGAAGAATAGAAAGAAAATGCAGCAAGGAGGAAGAAGTTATTTTTCAATTGCATCAAGAATAGCGGCACATGTTGAATAAATTTCTGATTTTATTCCTTGGAGGCGCACAGTGAAAACTTCACTAACTACAAACAATAGTGGAATAAATGTCTATTTACAGAAACAATTCACATGCATTTATTGTCAGTTCGCAGGTTTAAATAAAGCCTTAATAGTTAATGTACATATTTGAAGCCAGTGGTGGCATGTCAACTTAAAATATGACACAAAATATCTCACCAGCATTCACTCATAATTGAGGTAGAAAAAACTATTTTTAATCACTTTCAATGTGGAATACTTCAACGAGAACTCCTAATTGACTAATAATTAATTTAGTGGTGATGAAAAATTGTTTGATTTGAGAAACTGCTAATTAAAACAACGCAGATAAAAGACGTCTGTTGTGGTCTGTCCATGCATGAATCACTGTTTGATTGTATATTTTATTAACGTTATTAATATTATCTAACGTCTAATTATCGAGAATTTGCAACATAGTTATGTGGGATTTCCAATCTACTTTCTTACTAAATTCTACTTTATTTGAAATGGACTTGAAGCTTTCACATAAATATGAAATCGCACTTGAATGACTAATTTGAATTGTGCAATAAATACTTGAAAATTGGCTCGTGTTCAGAAAAAAAAACCTTCTAATTACATGCTGGGCTATTTAGCCACGGTCTTTAGTTCCAATCGCCAAACATAATCACTTCAGAATTTGAGCATAAGTTTCACAAATTGCGCCAAATGATTCAAATCTGAATACTTAACTTAAAGAACAACTCAACTCACTGTACTCTAACTAGTTTTTAATTTACCCCTTTTACACATAAAACAGGTTCTTCATTTTTTTTTCATTCATCAACTCAATAATAAACAAACACGACATGAAACGAAAAAAAACATAAACAAATATTTCACTTGCAATTTTTAACATAAAAATTTGATCAACAAATGATTTGAGTGAAAGAAAAAATTTTTAATGCTTCTTGTCATCGAAGTGATGACGAAATGAAATCGATCGAGTGAAGAAATAACGAAGAATCAGAAATGGACGCCGTCTTCGAATGCGGACGAGAAATTTCGTTTTTTATTTTGTGCAACAACACTGCTTTAAGGAACATGGCAATGGAAAAATTTCTCTTCCCTTTATTGTCGTCGTTTCAGATATTCTCAGTTCCAATAAACTTTCATATTAACCTCACTTTCTCATCGGCTTTACAATTAAATAAAATTGCACAACTCTCAACAGCCAAAACATACATTTTTGATATGAATTTTCAGAACACAAAATTCCATTTTAGGTTCTTTTTCTGTGAATGTGTTTAAATCTTTCATATATTTTTCACTGCACAATTTCTCAACTTTTGGCTTAAATGAATTTTTTTTCGACGCCAAACTCACCTTTTTGATGATTTTCTGACACTCAAACACTTTTCTGCGTATAAAAAAATATGAATTAATGTAGTGGCAACATTTCAACACACTATTCAGATAACTTTTCACTAAAATTAAGCAATTTTCCAGGAGTTTTTAGCAGGTGTCCGAATCAAACCTAACTACTTTAACTACGTTCATGGCAACTGCGCACAAAAAGGTAGGAAAAAATATAATATGGGTACGAAAATGTAAGAAAAAAAAGATACATCAACAAACATATAGCCGAGAGTTCCATGCCCAACTTCTCTTTCCATGTATCTCTTTCTTGCTAGCATTGGCATCAGTATGCAAGCACACCAACGCAACAGGTAGATGTGTATATTTGAATAAGTTAAATACTTACTGCTTTAGTCCGGTGACTAGACAGTGGAATCGTTGTAACAAAAAGGAATGGAGAGAAGAGGTAAAGTGGAGTATCCCGCATATATACAGGTATGTATTTGTACGTATTCTCTTTTTACTAGAATGTCTAAACCCGTCACAAGGAAGGAAGATTTCAAATAATTGCATCTAGCATCATTTTCAAATCAGACAATCTTCATGTTCAACAATAGGAAAATTTTTATATAAACATTTTGCATTTTCTTTCAAAAATTCAAAACACAAAGACAAAAAGTCACACAACACACAATTATTGAACAGGTCACACAATACATGAGTGCAAAAGATCTTGAGACGATTTTCTTATTTTATTGACTTTAAGACTTCTCAACTCACACAAACACGAGCAGCAGAGATTTTTTAACATACATTCTGCTTTCGATGGATTAATAAAGTTAATCTACTTCAAGAACAAGGCAGTTAATACCATTGCAAGGTTTCTTGAAGACTTCTTTTTAATACAACATCAAGACATTTTCCTTCTTCTTCTATCATTTTTCTCCTTATGATTTTGTGTTTTTGTTTAAATCGTCTTCTCGTGTTTGACGTTTTCGTGTATATCGTGCATTGTTCGAAACCCACAAGAAAAAATAACGACATAAAAATATACAGATAACGTCTCTCTATGCTGGATATCGCGCATAAGAGAGAAGTTAAAAAGTTTATTAATTCCATCTCGAAAGGCATAGGGCGAGAGAATATATTGATGAAATTTATGCTATTTTTACATGATTGAATATGCTTTGGAATGAAAATAATACTCAGAAATCATTACAATTTCCCACATATAAATTATAACATTTATATCATGATTTTTATTTTAAAGTTGAATTATTATCCATGAAGTGACGTCATCAATCTTTATCAGTTCTTATAAATATCGTTTATACTTTATTTATAATATTTATTAAAGTGGTAATTAAATTTTAATGCTTGTAAAGAATTCTCGTTAATTGATTTTATGATTATAGCTTTTATCTGATGGATAAGTATAAAAATATTTATCTTATCAATTGTCATTCAAAAGAAAGATTGCATTTTGACACGATTGCAAAGTTATCGACATCAGAAATATTCTTAGCCGTTACAAGGTTGTTAGAATATTCACATTTCTGTCGTGATAGTCATGCTTCCAGCTGCGCCTTAGCGAGTAAAATTAATTGAAAAACTGGCCAAATGATAGTTCGGGGTCAAGCTTTACTATTCTCTTTGTTATTTTTTCTTTAAGAATTTATAGAAAACAAAACAATATCCGTTGGAAAAATGACATTGTCTATTAAAGTCCGGTGTTCTCCCCAAATACTCAAACCAGAATTTCCTGAAATTGTCTTAAAAAATCTGCTGCAAAAGAAAAAGGTCCTTTTCTTGACCATCAAGACTGCTTATTTTCCCATAAAGATTCCCATTCCCTAAATTAAAAAATCACAAAAGCATAAAAAAGCATCAAATGGTCAGTTTGATGATCGCTTAAGATATGTACATAATGACATGCATAAAGGGGTGCAAGAAAAATGAACAAAAGGGGTTGAAAGGATGAAAAAGGATTTTATAACTGACCATTGAAGAATCTGTTCTAAAATATATTTGATAAAAGATGTATCGTTGTTTTCAAAAGGATATAAGGGAGAACATTGTTTAATTTAAATAAATAAGAAGGAAATTCGAAAATGTGCCAAGACAACGATTTAAGGAAACTTTCTGATGACCGAAGAAGTGGTCAAGCAACTCTGTTTGATTTACTATAATGGACAACGGATTCTTTCTTTTTTTCTAAATATTTATTGCAAGTAACATTATTTTCCTTTTTCCATTGTAATGTAAATCATGGTTCGTGAGAAATTAATTTTTTTTGAGACCATACGTTTGATATTCATAATGAGAGCTTAGAAGGTATAGAAATAACTAAGAAAAAAATCATTAATTATTCAAAAATTCGTTAATCCTCATTTATGACTACTATTTAGAAGCATTCATGCAATGGAAAGTAAATTGAAATCATTTAAAAAAGCTGAGATTTAATTGCGTACAAATGCCTTGGACGTGTTTTCAGTACATGTTTCATTGTTCAATACTTTTTCTTTAGAATGTTGCAAATATGCTAATCAAATTCTTTTAAACATCAAAAATAAACACTAAAACCTAATCTTTCAAATTCTACAGAATTTCATGAAAAATGTGAAGTGGTGAAAATTTGGTGAACTTTTATGGTGAAAATAAATTCACGTCAAAATGTGGTTAACGCGGCTGAATGTTATTATCAAAAGAAATTTCGCAAAGTAGGTATTTGCAAACTTTATCAGTCTGTAGCCTTGTCTCTTCTGACTTAAAAAGAATGCAAGAAGGTTTTGTTGAAATAAATTCCGTACCAACACACATTTTCACCTATGGACAATGGATTCAAGATGAGTTTAAGAAAAAGGAACTTGTATTAATAATCACTGGTAAACATCAACAAAATTTACATAAAGTTTATGAATTCGTTATCTATTTATGATTAATCACAGGTAATCCAGGGCTTCCAGGATTTTATACAACTTTCGCTTCCACAATCTTCAATGAGTTGAAAGAGGAAATCCCAGTTTGGGTGATTGGACAGGCAGGTGAGAATCTGAACTTTGATCTCTGCAAAATTTATTGTGAACATTAAATAAATTGATAATTGCAGGTCATGACGAGCCGAAAAAAGAGCTGAACATGATAACACCACCATTAAAAGGGAATGAAGATATTTATAATCTGAAAGGTCAACTGGATCACAAAAAAGAATTCATAAATCGTTTTATTCCAAAAGATGTGAAAATTTATATGATTGGACATTCAATTGGTTCGAAGATGTCACTCGATCTTCTCAAAATACCAGAATTTAGTAATCAAATCCAGAGTGCATACTTAATGTTTCCTACCATTGAAAGAATGGCTGAAAGTACTAAAGGACGATTAGTTCCTACTTACGACAGATTCTTCTTTTTATTTCGCATTTTCTATAATTTCATAGCTTGGCTACCGAAAAGTTGGAAACTTTACCTCGTAAGGCGTTATTGTGAGAGAGAAAAGTTGCCTCTTGAATTCCATGAGCCAAGTTTGGAATATACAAATCCTCCAGTGATCGATAAAATTTGGTTTCTAGCATTGGATGAAATGGATAAAGTTCGTGAACTCGATGAAAAGCTTTTAAAAGAGAATGTGAATCGAGTGAAACTTTATTACGCAGTTGTTGATGATTGGGTACCTTTAGATGCTTACGATAGCCTTAAAACAAAAATCCCCAACATTGATGCTCAAGTCTGTACTGAAGGATATGAACACGCATTTGTCCTGAACAACGGCGTGGAAGTAGGAAAAATCGTCTCAGGTTGGCTTAATATAAAAAGACAAGAAACACAATAAAAATTGACAAACAAATAAAAAGATGATTAAGATATATATCTAGATATTTAATTCATTTTATTATGAAGTATCGAGTTTTTATTTCAGTTTTTTTGTTATAACTATGTATTCATAGATTTTTTATGGAAAAAGTGACATGAAAGGTTCATATCGGTCTGTTTATAAAAGTTGAGATTTATAAATTTCCTGAGACCAATCGGGAACATTTCGTTTCTTCATGATGAGTTCGCCCTTATAAATAAAATCCCATCGTCCCCAGTCGTTCCCATCATTGTTTAAAGTGTAATCTTTAAATAGTTTGAAACGGATATTGTTAAACTCATCCTCAAACAGGTCTTTTAGAGATGATTCAGTTTGGAAGTAAGTCAATCTATCGAGTCCTTTTAATTCAATAAATTGAAGTCTGCTTACTGCTGTGCGGATAAGATCAATTGTTTCATACTGAAAGTAAAAAGTATTCAATCGAAGACTCAAATGAGTTAATTTAGGATGATCATTGATAATTTGTTGTAGATCTTCATGATAAACTTCAACCAACTTTGATAGCATTATTCGCTCGAGATTCGGACAAGCATTGAGAAGTGTAAGAAGCGATCTTGTGGTAACGGCAGAATCGTCATAATTATTGGTCACAACGATTTCCTTAAGCTTTTCATGTCTTAGATTTTCTCTAATTACCAAAGTATTTTCTTCTGTTGACCAGTGGTAGCAATCGAAAACAATCGACTCCATATTGGGAAGGTTTTCCAAAATTTTATTAATGATAACAATCGGTTGATCGTCAATTCTAATTTGTTTGAGTTTCCGGAAGTTTTGGCTCAATTGAATGAAGAATTCTGGTGGAATTTTTTCCTCGTTGTATAAAACTGTTAACTTTTCAATCTTTAAATGCATCCTGCTAAGCTCGGGCAGATGATTGCACTGATGAATTTCACGAGACTTTAATTGAAGTTCCTTTAAATGGGTGAGGTTTTTAAGAGATTCGAAGACATGACAAGGTATAATAAGATCGACGCGCATTTTTGCTGCTTCGAGATTTCTCAATTCGCAAATTGCCGTAAAAGTATCATCATCAATTAAATAATTTGAAAAATCGATGGTACGAAGTCTCGGCTGGTGCCGCAAAATACTTGAATGATTTATACAATTTGGATAAAGTTTCAGATGTTCAAGTCTGAGATGATCGAAATTAACTTGGCTGTTTTCAGATAATTCAAGCATTTTAATGTTTGTTTGTTGATTGAAGAACTGTTGAAATCGTATTTCTTCTTCATGAGTAGACATCATAATTGCTTCTTTTAATGTATCTTTTGGTAATCTGTTGAGGATATTCAAGCAGTTGGAGCTATCCATGATTGTTAGTTTCTTCAGTTTGTATAAGTTGAGCTCAGAATTATTTTCGTTAGTGTCGATATTGACTGCAATACAATCCAGTGTCAAATTTTCCACGTTAGGAATGCAATCAAATATTCTTCTCAAGTCCGATTCCAATAACTTAAAACTCTGCAATTTAAACTTTTTAATTCTTTTTCCGAATTTTAAAATCACATTTTCTATAGCATTCATTTCCATTTTAGAGATAGATATCGTAGGTGAATTTCTATAGATTGTTAAATCTTCGAACTTACGAGAAGAGTTGACAATTGAACTGCGAATTTCCTCGTCGCAAATCTATGGAAAATATTTTATGAATATTAAACTTAAGAAGGTTTTTNTTCTCAAAATACCAGAATTTAGTAATCAAATCCAGAGTGCATATTTAATGTTTCCTACCATTGAAAGAATGGCAGAAAGTACTAAAGGACGACAAGTTCCTACTTACGACAGATTCTTCTTTTTATTTCGCATTTTCTATAATTTCATAGCTTGGCTACCAAAAAGTTGGAAACTTTATCTTGTAAGGCGTTATTGTGAGAGAGAAAAGTTGCCTCTTGAATTCCATGAGCCAAGTTTGGAATATACAAATCCTCCAGTGATCGATAAAATTTGGTTTCTAGCATTGGATGAAATGGATAAAGTTCGTGAACTCGATGAAAAGCTTTTAAAAGAGAATGTGAATCGAGTGAAACTTTATTACGCAGTTGTTGATGATTGGGTACCTTTAGATGCTTACGATAGCCTTAAAACAAAAATCCCCAACATTGATGCTCAAGTCTGTACTGAAGGATATGAACACGCATTTGTCCTGAAAAACGGCGTGGAAGTAGGAAAAATTGTCTCAGGTTGGCTTAATATAAAAAGACAAGAAACACAATAAAAATTGACAAACAAATAAAAATACGGTTAAAATATAATTTTAATTAATTTCAATATGAAGTATTGAGATTTTATTTCAGATTTCTTGTTAAGTATACATTTGTATTCATAGATTTGCCTGTGGAAATAATGATATGGCAGGTTCTTATCAGTTTTTATAAATTTTCAATTCTTTCTTTTAAATCCTGATACCAATCGGAAGCATTTCGTTTCTTCATGATGATTTCACTGTGGTCGTAATCATCATCATCGTTATAGCGAATATAGTTAAATTCATCCTCAAATAGGTCTTCTAGAGATGATTCATATTCGGAGTCAGACCAACCTTCATATTCGTAGTCGTAGCAACCGTTGAGTCTTCTTAGTCTAATGTATTTGAGTCGGTTTGCGGCAGATGAGATAATATGCAGTTTTGCATCATTTTCATCATAAATTTCACAAAAATTGCAATCAAGACTCAAATGAGTTAACTTGGAATGGTTGCCGATAATTTGTTGCAGAATTTGATCGTGTGCGTCATGTAGCTTTGATAAACTAATTCGCTCGAGATTTGGACAAGCATTTAGAAGTGTGACAAGTGATCTTGTGTTACTTTCCTTATAGATATTACTCACTAAGCTGGTCACAACGAAATCTTTAAGCTTCTCATGTCTTAGATTTTCATTGACGACTAAAATATCTTCTTCTGGTGACAAGGACTCACAATTGAAAACAATCGACTCCAAATTGGGCAAGTATTCCAAAATTGTGTTGATAGTATTGAACGAGCGATTGACAATTGTAATTTGGTTGAGCTTCCGGAAGTTTTGGCTCAATTGAATGAAGAATTCTGGTGGAATTTTTTCCTTACTGTATAAAAGTGTTAACTTTTCAATCTTTAAATGCATTCTGCTCAACTCGTGGAGATGATTACACTCATGAATTTTTTCAGACTTTAGCTGAAGTTCCTTTAAATGTGCGAGGTTTTTCAGAGATTCAAAGACACGACAAGGCAAACCAAGATCGACGCACATTTTTGCTACTTCGAGATTTCTCAATTCACAAATTGCCTTAAAAATTTCAACATCAATTAAATTATCTGCACAATCGATGTAACGAAGTCTCGGCTGCTGCCGCAAAATCAAAAGAAGATTTATAAATTCCGAATTAAGTTTCAGATGTTCAAGTTTGAGATGATCGTACTTAACTTGGTTATTTTCAGACAAATCAAGAATCTTAATGTTTGCTTGTTGATTGAAAAACTGTTGACAACATATATCTTCATAACTAAAGAAACTTGCTTCCTTTATTGTATCTTTTGGTAACCTGTTGAGGATATTCAAGCAGTTGGAGCTATGTATAATCGTAAGCTTCTTCAGTTTGCATAGGTTTAGCTCAGAAATATTTTCATCCGGTTCTATATTCACTTCAAGAAACTCCAATGTCAGAGTTTCAACGTTAGGAATGCAATAAAATATTCTTCTTAACTCCGACTCTGATAACTGAAACTGCCGCAAATTAAACTTTTTTATTCGTCTTCCGAATTTTGACACCACATCTTGAATATATTTCATTTCAATTTTATGTTTTCTGTTTAATTCGTCAGGATAGTCGCCAGGATAGATTATTAAATCTTCAAACTCACGAGAAGACTTGACAATTGAACTGCGAATTTCCTCGTCACAAATCTATTAAAAATATTGTATGAATATTCAGTTTAATTCTGATTCTTATGTTTTGGAATATGGTTACCTGCGAATACGAAAGTTCTAATGGATGACAGTCTCGTTCCACGATGCACATTAATTCATAAAATCTTCTGCAAACCCGAGAAACTTTTTTACGCGATGAAATATTGACATAACTAAAGATGTTGAGAAATATTTCATCCGTTAGGTTTAAAAGGTGAATTTCTTGCATATCAGAAGATTGACTCATTTCTTTGTCGCTTTTTTACTTCAAATCAAGACTGAAGTTCTCTTTAAGTTATTTTTATTATTAATTAAAAAAACCAACACAAAAAAATCTTTTCCGGTTTGTTTTGTAAATATTTTGGCGTCCTTGCTTTATTTGCCATAAACTTGCTATAAAAAGTGTTTTACCCACACATTCAAATCTACGATCATTTCAAAGAGACTGAATCGAACAAACTAAAAAGTTGAACCCAAAGTCGTACCATTGGGAAATAATGACATGACAAGATGATACTTTTTTATTTATTATTACATATTTAAATCTCTATACCACTTTGAAACATTTCGTTTCTTCATGGTGAGTGTGCCATCATATATAAAATCATCATAGCCATAATCGGAATAACTGATATAGGTAAATTCGTCCTCAAACAGGTCTTTTAGAGATGATTCAGTTTGAAAATCAGCCGAACTAAAGAGTCCCTCTAATTCAATAAATTGAAGTCTGCTTGCTGCTGTGCGGATAAGATCAATTATTCCATCTTCAAAGTCAAAAGTATCGAATTCAAGACTCAAATGAGTTAATTTAGAATGATCATTGATAATTTGTTGCAGATCTTCATAATAAACTTCAACCAGCTGTGATAACATGATTCGCTCGAGATTCGGACAAACATTGAGAAGTGTAAGAAGCGATCTTGTGATATCGGCTGAATCGTCAAAAATATGGGTCACAATGATTTCCTTAAGCTTCTCATGTCTTAGATTTTCACTGATGACTAAAATATCTTCTTCTGGTGACCAGGAGTCACAATTGAAAATAATCGACTCCAAATTGGGAAAGTGTTCCAAAATTGTGTTAATAGTACTGATCGAGCGATTGGCTATTGTAACTTGCTTGAGATTTCGGAAGTGTTGGCTCAATTGAATGAAGAATTCTGGTAGAATTTTTTCCTCCTCATATAAAAGTTTCAACTTTTCAATCTTTAAATGCATTCTGCTCAACTCGAGGAGATGATTACACTCATGAATTTGATCAGATTTTAGCTGAAGTTCCTTTAAATGAGTGAGGTTTTTAAGAGATTCGAAGACACGACAAGGCAAACCAAGATCGACGCGCATTTTTGCTACTTCGAGATTTCTCAATTCACAAATTGCCGTAAAAGTATCATCATCAATTAAACAATTTGAAAAATCGATGTAACGAAGTCTCGGCTGGTGTCGCAAAATATTTGAATGATTTATACAATTTATACAAGGATAAAGTTTCAGATGTTCAAGTCTGAGATGATCGAAATTAACTTGGCTGTTTTCAGATAATTCAAGCATTTTAATGTTTGTTTGTTGATTGAAGAACTGTTGAAATCGTATTTCTTCTTCATGAGTAGACATCATAATTGCTTCTTTTAATGTATCTTTTGGTAATCTGTTGAGGATATTCAAGCAGTTGGAGCTATCCATGATTGTTAGTT
This sequence comes from Clunio marinus, assembly GCA_900005825.1. NCBI lineage: Eukaryota > Metazoa > Arthropoda > Insecta > Diptera > Chironomidae > Clunio > Clunio marinus. The sequence goes on along the minus strand of CVRI01000075.1, from coordinate 1,413,874 downwards.
TCTTCAGTTTGTATAAGTTGAGCTCAGAATTATTTTCGTTAGTGTCGATATTGACTGCAATACAATCCAGTGTCAAATTTTCCACGTTAGGAATGCAATCAAATATTCTTCTCAAGTCCGATTCCAATAACTTAAAACTCTGCAATTTAAACTTTTTAATTCTTTTTCCGAATTTTAAAATCACATTTTCTATAGCATTCATTTCCATTTTAGAGATAGATATCGTAGGTGAATTTCTATAGATTGTTAAATCTTCGAACTTACGAGAAGAGTTGACAATTGAACTGCGAATTTCCTCGTCGCAAATCTATGGAAAATATTTTATGAATATTAAACTTAAGAAGGTTTTTTTTTCTTTTCTACCTGCGAACGCGAAAGTTCTAAAGGATGACAATCTTGTCTTACGACGCACATTAATTCATAAAATCTTCTGCAAACCCGAGAAACTTTTTTACGTGATGAAAAATTGATATAACTAAAGATGTTGAGAAATATTTCATCCGGTAGGTTTAAAACGTGAATTCTTTGTAAATCAGAAGATTGACTCATGTCTTTTTAGATTTTTCACTTAACAAATCAAGGCAGAAATTCTCTTTAAGTTATTTTTGAAATTACAAAAATCAAGATAGAAAATCTTTTTCGTTTTGTTTTGTAGATATTTTGGGGTCTTTGCTTTATTTGCCATAAACTTGCTATAAAAAGTGTTTTACCCACACATTCAAATCTGCGAATTTCAAAGAAACTGAATCGATCAAACTAAAAAGTTAAACCCAAAGTCGTACCATTGGGAAATAATGACATGACAAGATGATACTTTTTTATTTATTATTACATATTTAAATCTCTATACCACTTTGAAACATTTCGTTTCTTCATGGTGAGTGTGCCATCATATATAAAATCATCATAGCCATAATCGGAATAACTGATATAGGTAAATTCGTCCTCAAACAGGTCTTTTAGAGATGATTCAGTTTGAAAATCAGCCGAACTAAAGAGTCCTTCTAATTCAATAAATTGAAGTCTGCTTGCTGCTGTGCGGATAAGATCAATTATTCCATCTTCAAAGTCAAAAATATTGAAATGAAGACTCAAATGAGTTAATTTAGGATGATCATTGATAATTTGTTGCAGATCTTCATAATAAACTTCAACCAGCTGTGATAACATAATTCGCTCGAGATTCGGACAAGCATTGAGAAGTGTGAGAAGCGATCTTGTGGTAACGGCAGAATCGTCATAAACACTGGTCACAACGATTTCCTTAAGCTTCTCATGTCTTAGATTTTCTCTGACTACCAAAACATTTTCTTCTGTTGACCAGTGGTAGCAATCGAGAACAATCGACTCCAAATTGGGAAAATTTTCCAAAATTGTATTAATGATAAAAAACGAGCGATTGACAATTCTAATCTGCTTGAGATTTCGGAAGTTATGGCTCAATTGAATACAGAATTCTGGTAAAAATTTTTCCTCCTTATATAAAAGAGTCAACTTTTCAATCTTTAAATGCATTCTGCTCAACTCGAGAAGATGATTGCATTGATGAATTTTATCAGATTTTATTTGAAGTTCCTTTAACTGTGTGAGATTTTTAAGAGATTCAAAGACATGACAAGGCATTTCAAGATTAACGCGCATTTTTGCTACTTCGAGATTTCTCAGTTCACAAATTGCCTTAAAAATTTCATCTTCAATTAAATAATCTGTAAAATCGATGTAACGAAGTCTTGGTTGCACCCGCAAAATCGAAGGAATATTCATAAATTTCGAATTGAAAAACTCCTTATTGATTTCTAAATGTTCAAGTTTAAGATGATCGAAATTAACTTGGTTCTTTTCATCTATTTTAAGCATCTTAATGTTTGTTTGTTGATTGAAGAACTGTTGCAAACCTTTGTCAACATCACGAAATGAAATGATTGCTTCTTTTAATGTATCTTTTGGTATTCTGTTGAGGATATTCAAACAGTTGGAGCCATTCATTATCGTTAACTTCTTAAGTTTGTATAAGTTGAGCTTAGAAATATTTTCATCCGGGTTGATCACTTTAACACTCTGCAGAATCAAATTTTCTACGTTAGGAATGCAATCAAATATTATTCTTAACTCCGATTCTGATAACTTAAAACTCCGTAATTTAAGGTTTCTTGTTCGCATCCCGAATTTTATCATCACATCTTCAATATATTTCATTTCCATGTTCACCGGAAATTGGTCATGATAAATTGTTAAATCTTCAAACTCACGAGAAGAGTTGACGATTGAAGTGCGAATTTCCTCGTCGCAAATCTATGGAAAATATTTTGTGGATATTAAACTTATTCAGATTCCTTTGTTTTGGTATATGGTTACCTGCGAATAAGTAAGTTCTAATGGACAGCCTCGTCTTACGACAGACATTAATTCATAGAACCTTCTACAAACTTCAAAAACATTCTTACATGATGCAACGTTGACATAACTAAAGATGTGAAGAAATATTTCATCCGGTAGGTTTAAAATGTGAATTTCTTGCAAATCAGAGGATTGATTCATTTCTTTATCGTTTTTTTGCTAATAATCAACACGAAATTCTTTTTTAAGAACTTTTTTTAAATATTTTGGCGCCTAATGCATCTATGCACTTTGCTTCACAAAGTAAACTTTGCTTCACTTGCTATAAAATTGCTAGAAAAAAAGAAGCAAAAAGTGTTGCTACGCCTGAATGTTTACAAATTTTTAATTTTCAAGAAGGAATCAAATTATTATTGTTAAATTATGAGACGACGTGCTGGAGTTGGTGCAATTCACAAGCAAAAGCTTGAAGCTGAGAGATATAAAGATAAAGGCACTGAAATTCAGGAAAATCAGTTCGAGCAAATGACGAAACAAATGGAGTTTCTGAAAACGAATCTTGAAGAATTTGCTGATAAACATAAAAATGAAATAAGAAAGAATGCAACTTTTCGAAGACAGTTCACTGAAATGTGTGCTGCAATTGGGTAATTTTCGTCTAGTTTACAATAAAGTAAGTACCTAATGATTTTTATTTTTAAGAGTTGATCCACTTGCATCAGGAAAAGGTGTTTGGAGTGTTTTGGGAATGGGCGATTTTTATTTCGAACTCAGCATTCAAATTGTTGAAATATGTTTAGCTCTTGGTGAGTCCACAGGAGGAATGTTAGAGATAAGTGAACTTAAGGAACGTTTGTCACGATCACGACGCCAGAAATCAAAACAACAAGAAATAACAATTGAAGATATTTTGCTTGCATCAAAGAAGTTAAAAATATTTGGAAATAGTTTCCAAGTTCATCCTTTAGGAAAGAATCGTTTCATCATTCAATCGATTCCAGGTGAATTAAGTCTCCAGGAAACTAAAGCTTTAACTGTAGCTGCAAATCAAGAAACTGGTTCAATAACTAAGTCGTTGCTTATGAAAGAACTTGGATGGAATGAACTTCGAACACAACAGGCAACTGAAAAACTAATAAGTGAAGGTCTTGTTTGGATTGACGAACAAAATGAATATGAACCCAGCTATTGGTTTCCAAGTTTATTCCCTGATAGAAAAAATGTTGAGTAATTTTGAAGCATATTTCAGTAAAGTCTTTATTTTGCAATTTATCTTCCTTTGCCGCAAATTTATTTATTTGAAATTAAATTTATTTTCTTAGCTACAGTTTTACAGCCGAAGTTTGTATAGTTTATCATTTTGAGTTCATCTATTTCAATCGGTGAAAGTTTCACTTTGTACATCTTTTCATGAAACTCAATGCATTTCTCCAAAAGTTCTTTAGTGAACGGATGAAAGTCAATTATCACAAAATTATTTAAAGCCTCTTCTAGTTCAATGGAATTTGGATTTTTGTTAAATATCACAATAAAAACGATTTTATAAAGATTTTGTTTAGCAAGTCGATGAAGACTTCGATCCAGTTTTGCAATTCTATTAATTGTAGTACTTTCGTTGTCAACGTCGTCGATGACAATCAAGTTGAAGCCGCAATCAGAGAGATGTGAAGTAACAATTCTCAAATCATCATCGAAAGCTTCTTTTCCTTGCAGGTCAGCATTAAAATTAATATCAAAAATGAAGTTAACTGTGTTATGCTTCCATTTCCAATTGCTAACAATGATGTTGGATGCCAAAGATTTTCCTACTCCTGTTCCTCCAATGAAAGCCATTTGAATGATTTTCTCACGATTTGCTAAATTCAAGCTAGCTTTAATTAAACTTATTGCATCATCTTGTCCTACTATGTTTTTCTTAAGTTCCTCTACAATCTTTTCACTTTCTATCGATCGATAACAATATTTTCCGTCACCATGAACAATTTTATTGAAATTGTTTTCATATGTCGCCCAAAATCCGCAGCTACTTATGCTTATGTTTGAAATAAAATAAGACCCGATCAAGAAAACAGCAGCAAGCAGCATCCAACTTTTCCATCCTCTTTTGTTCTCTTCTACTTTACTGTCATCTGAGTCAGTACTGTCAGCTTCGCGAGGCTTTATTGATTTCTTAACTAACGATCGCAATTTTCTCGGTGGCGTTTTCTTAACCTTAACTACTGATGGCTCCGATTTTATTGAAATTGTACTAAGATTTGACAATTGCTTCAATAATTTACTGCTTTCTCTTTTCAATTCACTGTGATTTTGATCAAGATTTTCACTCATTTTTGTCCTTCTGATTTTGACTAAAATTTTGCTATAAAATAATTCGAGAATTCAGCTGTGGATTTCAAAAGATTATACCGAAAATAAATTTGAAAACATTTCCGTTAATTATAATATAAGAAATTTATTAAAATTCATTTTATTAATCAATTTATCTTGATTTTGGTTTTCCAGATTTTCTTGCTAAAGCTCTTTTCCTCTTCTGTTCATTTTTTTGCTTCGCTGCAAGTTCTCTCGACTGAATTCGCTGCTTTCTTAAACGTTGCTTCATCAGCTGTTCTTTATTCTTAAGTTCTGGATCAATTCTCTTCATTTGATCAACCTTTGCATTGTGACGTCCCCAATGAGTGTGTGGATGATTTTTACGTATTTGTGGCTTAAGATCTTCGTTATCGCTATCGTCATCACGTTCCACTTGCTCATCAATCTTGGAACGTTCCTTCCATTTCGCATAGCGGTCAGTTTTATATGAAGCAGCAATCCAAACACCATGTTCAGTGCGAATCTTTCCAGTCCTCGGATCTTCAACATTAACCATTTTCTTCTTCTTTCGATCCCATCTTTGAAGTGTTTTATTCAATCGCTGACTGTCTACAGTGTCACCAGCAACACTAAACTCAGCCTGTTGTGCCTCCCGTGTGAACGAATTTATTGCAAAACCTTCTTCAGTGATCTTATCTGAAGGTTGATGGGGAATATAAAAGTCAACGTCACGCATTTGACTTGGTTCGAATGTCTTCACCTTCTTCTTCTTTTTCTTTCGTCTTCGTTTATTCTCATCAGGATCTTCACCACCATCATCATCACTGTAATCGTCGTCATCGCTTCTTTGAATGACATGATCCTCCTTCGCCAACTCTTCTTGTTTCTTATGATAATTTTCGATTCTTTCACTATGAGCTTTTCGTTTATTTGTCATTACAATAAACTGTTCCGATTTTAACTTGGGATTAAGCTCAAAAATGGTTGTTTTTGCTTTGTATTGTTTCATTTTATCGAGAAGATTTGCCACATATTCATCACTGTTTGCAACAATATTTGACGCTGGAAGAATGGATTTGAAGTCATCAAGCATTCTTAGAGTGTTAAATTTAATGTTTTTAACTTTCTTATTTGACTCAACAGACGCTGCTGGTCGAGTTTGAATGTAAGCTTTATAAGCGTTGTTACTGATACGATAAATATTGGCAACATCAGAGTCGTTTATTTGTCGTAAGACAACTTGCTGCTCTTCTTCGATGAGTTCGGGTGGACAAGTTCCGACTGACTTTGAATCTTTAATGTCAAACGGACGATTCAAAAACAAATGTAAATCAAGCAAATGCGCTTCGTCATCAGTGGAGAAAATCGAATAAGCCGTTCCACTTCGACCTGCTCGAGCACAACGACCAACTCGGTGAATAAACAATTTAGGTTTGCCAGGAAAATGGAAATTGATGACATAATCCAAGCTTGGAATGTCAATTCCACGAGCAGCAATGTCAGTGACAACCAACACATTAACTTTGCTTTGTGTAAATTTTGCGGTGTTGATCTTACGAGCTGATGGATCCAAATTTGAATAAACGAAAGTGTTTGAGACATTTGATTTTGTTAACAACTGAAATAAATGTCAAGTAATTAGAAAACTTAAAAATAAAATTTCATTTATGAACTTACTGTTGATATCAACTCAACATGATGTTGTGTGCCAGCAAAAATGACTGTCTGCGCTTTCGATGGAATCATGTGCTTTATAAGCACAAGTAAAGTGGCGTATCTTTCATCAGGTCGTGAGAAAATAAATTTCAATTCAAGTGCTTCTGGAATTTTTGATTCCACATCAAGACGAATCAGAACGGGATCACTTAAACCAGCTTTAGCAAAATCAACGAGAAGTTTTGGTAATGTTGCACTGAACATTACAGTCTGTCGTGATTCAGGCAATCTTCGAATAGTCTCATTGAGCTGCTCACCAAAACCCATTTCGAATAAGCGATCAGCTTCATCAAACACGATGTATTGAATCGAAGACAATTTCAGATCCATTTCCATGCAAACATGTAAGAAACGACCTGGTGTAGCCACAACAACATCAGGATGTTGGTGGATTGCTGAGAATTGGGAATCCATCGAGTCTCCACCCAACACGAGAATACATTTAAGATCGTGAAATTTTCCAAGTTCTTTAATAAATTTGAAGGTTTGAATTGCTAATTCACGAGTTGGAGAAAGAATTAAAGCTCGTGGGCCACTTGATTTTATTTGACGTTGTTTTAATTTTTCCAACAGAGGAATTAGAAAGCAGGCAGTCTTTCCAGAACCAGTTTTTGCCATTGCAACAACATCTCGGCCTTCTAAAATTACAGGAATTGTTCTCCGCTGGATTGGAGTTGGAATCTTGTAACCGCGCTTTTGTATTCCTTTAAGAACTGGTTGACTAAGACCCATAGCTTGGAATCCTCCACTTTTTTTATTTTTTGATGATTTCTTGTTATCCTCATCTTGAAAATCATTTTTATCTGTCAGAATTGTCGAAAAACCAGGAATTTCATTCATTTCATCCTAAAATTAATATTTTCATTCTTTAATGAGGTCTTTTGATGAAATTAACATTTCTTACCATTTGATAGCTTTTGTTTTCAAGCATAAGATGTGTAACAAATTATATTTAATTTTATCTTTCTTCACATTTATTTATTCAAACACACGTGCGGATTAAATCTTTTTAAATCCCCTTCAAATCTTTCTGAATCCACAAAATTGTAAACAAAAACAAAACGAAAAAAATTAAGAAAGTAAAATACTTCTGTGAATAAATATTAAATTCATAAAATGGAAACAAAAAATTGCTTAATATGTAATAAGGATGGGAAATACAAATGTTCACAGTGTCTAAAATACAAGTAAGTGTTTTTATAAATTAATTTGGTGCTCTTGTTTTATTAATATTTCTTTTCCTTTTAGCTGCTCCTTGGATTGTTATAAAGCACACAAAGATTCTGAACATTGCATTCCGCCAATAGAACCAGAGAAAGAATCAATCACGGAAGAAAGAATTCCTTCAAATATTAACTTTTTTACAACTATTGATACAGTTCCACCGGAGAAACTTCAACTATTAGAAAATTCGAAAGCAATCAAAGAATTATTGAAAAATCCTCATTTAAGAAATTTCCTTCAAGAGGTAAATTCAGCAAACAATGCATGGAATGCAATGAAATTAGCAATGATGGAGCCATTATTTGTAGAATTCGCTGACGAATGTTTAAAAATTATCGAACCAGAAGTGCTGTAAAAATATATTAAAAATGTAAACTAAAACTTTTGTTTTATTAATAGTTTATTTAATAGTTAAGTAAAATTTCCCATAACTACAGTTCTTTGGCGGGATGAGAATATCAAAATGAAAATGTGAATATCAGAATGAAAATAAATTTAGTTCAACTTAATATCTTTTGACTAGGAAGAATAAGATCTGAAAATTTTACATGCAAAAGTTTTTCCAATTTCTAACACAATTGCTACGAGATTTTCTATCGCCTTTTAAACAATATTCAGTTGAAGTTACGCCTTTCGATATTAGAAAAACTTGATGAATGATAAGAAAAAGCAAAGCGATTGCTAATTCCAGAGCAAAAATTGCTCCAACAAAGCATAATGCGATACTGGAATAAAAACAATTAATAAACGAACAAATTATTGATAAATTAACTTATCATCTTACTCAACTTCGATGAACACACCGCTACAATCATCAGGCAGAAGAATCACAATGCCAACAACCGAGAAGATTTGAAATGGATGGCAGACAGAAGTCAAAGACAAATTAGCGAAAAGAGAAAGTGCACAAAAGCAAGCAATACACCCCATGAAAAAGTATTTGTGGTTGAATCTTCCAATGCAACAGTCGAGAAAGAAATTATGATGATCACGCCGTATTACGCAGCCTGTAACAAATTTACCATAAGCAACATAAAACAAAAAGTGTTTTGATTGTACCTTTGCACACATTACAATGAAATGTTCTTGCTGGTATAAATTTACGACAGATTGTGCAACTATCTCTATCACCACCTTCCGATTCCTCTTCTGTCTCAATTTCTTTAATCTCGGTTATTAAAAGTGTCACTTGATCGTCTTCTTTATTTATCTGAGCATGTCCTAGTCGATTCATAATTGCTCTTTGATGTGTCTAAAGTTCACAATATTTTATTTAGAAATTTGTAAACAATTTAGATAAAATTTCTTACCTTATAAAAGCAGAATACTGAGATGAAAATCAATAATATGAACATAAAGTTTTCCTGTGGTAACAACTCCAAGAGCGGTACAAAAAATTCAAACAATCCCAATAAGTAGATTCCCGAAGAAAAGGCAAACACCAGAAAGAAGTTTGTTCTGTAAAGTTATTTGACTTTTGAAAATTGACATCATGAGTGAAATTTTGAAAACAAACCTGGCATTTTTCTTAGCACAATAGATATAATAACTTGATAGTGCTACCGGTAGAACAAGAAAGACAATGATACAACATTCCACATTAAGGAATGCTATTGTGTTGACTAATAATATCAAAATAATCGGCACTAGAGTATCAAAATTTATGAATGACAAAAAAATCTTGAAATGTGTTTTTCTCATTTCGTTAACACTGATAGAAGTTTGCATTTGTTTGGATGGATAATGTCTAAATAGATTGAAGATAAATTAAAACTGATAACTAAATCGACTTATATTTCTTCGTACTGCTTACTTACCGAAGAAAACTTCAAATTCTTTCAAGTGGTTTTTGAATTGAATTCCACCAGAAGGTCAACAATCCATAAATAAGAGATTCAATTAATTAGAATTACAGAGGTTTTAATTAGATATAAATTATATCAATTTTAATATTTATTAATTAATTCTACAATTTTAAATACCTATCTGTTTAGAAGAAAATTTTGGTAGGNAAGGATGGGAAATACAAATGTTCAAAGTGTCTAAAATACAAGTAAGTGTTTTTATAAATTAATTTAGTGCTCTTTTTTTATAAATATTTATTTTCCTTTTAGTTGCTCTTTGGATTGTTATAAAGCACACAAAGATTCTGAACAATGCATTCCGCCAAAAGAACCAGAACAAGAACCAATCACAGAAGACAGATTTCTTTCAAATATTAACTTTTTTACAACTATTGATACAGTTCCACCTGAGAAACTTCAACTATTAGAAAACTCGAAAGCAATCAAAGAATTATTGAAAAATCCTCATTTAAGAAATTTCCTTCAAGAGGTAAATTCAGCAAACAATGCATGGAATGCAATGAAATTAGCAATGATGGAGCCATTATTTGTAGAATTCGCTGACGAATGTTTAAAAATTATCGAACCAGAAGTGCTGTAAAAATATATTAAAAATGTAAACTAAAATTTTTGTTTTATTAATAGTTTATTTAATAGTTAAGTAAAATTTCCCATAACTACAGTTCTTTGGCGGGATGAGAATATCAAAATGAAAATGTGAATATCAGAATGAAAATAAATTTAGTTCAACTTAATATCTTTTGACTAGGAAGAATAAGATCTGAAAATTTTACATGCAAAAGTTTTTCCAATTTCTAACACAATTGCTACGAGATTTTCTATCGTCTTTTAAACAATATTCAGTTGAAGTTANCTTACTTACCGAAGAAAACTTCAAATTCTTTCAAGTTGTTTTTGAATTGAATTCCACCAGAAGGTCAACAATCCATAAATAAGAGATTCAATTAATTAGAATTACAGAGGTTTTAATTAGATATAAATTATATCAATTTTAATATTTATTAATTAATTCTGCAATTTTAAATATCTGTTTAAAAGAAAATTTTGGTAGGTAGTCATGAGTACAGGGACTACACTGTTAATTTTTTTCACATCAATTTAATTTTATAGCAAATACTTAAGAGCAAAAATTATAGTAAAAACAAACAAACAGTGAAATCGTTATTGGACAAAAACATTGAACTAACGATGGGCTCGAGAATCCCAAGTTATAAAAATTAAACTAACATTTTCTGAAGTTCATCAATTCTCAAAAATTTATTGTTCAATAAATTAAAATTATTATGAAATAATGAAAGCACAATAGACTTTCATTGTTTATTCAGTATATTATACTTTGGTAAATTTATTGGAGATTCCACTGTGTGCAGAATACCAAAGTTCCACCAATATTACACTCATTCATTTCTCATTCATCTGTTGGCAAATATACATCGCAGGGAATTCCAGAAAGTGCTTAATAGGTATGTAATGTAAAAATACATATTAAAAGAGAAATATCAAAACAATTAATAATTCTTTATAGAAAATTGGCACAAGAATAAATGAAATGTCGTTATCGATATCTGATGATCCATTCGAAGTGCTGCACACAGATGTGTTTGATTTGATTTTTCAACATTTACCCGGCGAATCCATGAACGTATCTACTGTAAGTCCGCTATGGTATAAATCAATCGGAAGTTTAAATTCATGCATGCAGAAGGTAAAACTTGTATTTGGAAACAACAAGCATGGTGATGACAACAGTTCTGAAATTTTAAAAATTCAAAACAACTCAATTGCTTTAAAAAGATGCTATCAACATATTTCATTTGACTTCATGCTACACTCACAATCGGTTTTCCATAAAATTTTAAAAAACCGAGAAGCCTGCTGGAAGAATGTTGAACTCTTTAATGGCAGCATTAATGAATTATTGTTAAATGATTTTTGCCAATCGGTACAATATTTGAAACTAAATCGCATAAATTATAAAGAGAACCGGGACAGAATAGAAAGTGTTAGTGGAAAAGAGTTTCCAAACTTGGAGTGTTTGGAAATCTTTTCATGTAATGATGAACTGTTAAATCTTTTCAAGAAGTGTTCCACTTTAAGAGAACTCAGCATAAGTTCAAATAGAGAAGTGAAACCTAACAAAGATATTTTGGGTCAACTTTTGTTGAACAATTCAAAGCTTACAAAATTGAAAGTTTTTGGTGATTTTTTTCTTTCGCGCGAGTTAATCTTTTCGTGTAAAATTCAACTTCATACACTTGTTGTTGCTATTGATTTTAATGAAACTGAGTACGAAGCTCTCGTATCATCATTTCAAGATTTTTTACAATCTCAATCAAACTTTCTCCGAGTCATTGATATAGCTTCATGGATGGGAGTTGAAGTGTTAAAAATCTGCTTAAAAATGCCATTACTAAAAGATTTTTCATATAACTTTAATCATAAGAAGATCATTGACTGGAATGACATTGAACTTCATAAAAGTCAGTCAATCAGACGGTTCTGCATTGACAACATTTGTGCTAACGAACCAGCAATATTTTATAATGTAATGCTTCAAAAGATTCCTAACTTAACAATATACAAGGCCAAATATATTCAGCTAAATAGCTTGATAGAACTCGAAAAGATTCAGTTTTTAGAAGAATTATATATCGAGGTGTTTAATGTTTCTCTTCTTCCTTTTACTGACAACAGTTTCTTAAACCTCAGGATATTAAAATCGTGGCATATTAATGAAAACTTAATAAAATATTTAAAAGTGAAACAAATTAAAAATCACTTCGAAAGTTTAATTCTTCAAAATGTTTAACAAAAATTGTTGGATCTGCAAGATCAAATTCATATTTAACTTTACCCAAATACACACACAAATATTTTTTCATTTTCATAACTAATTTAATTGAAGAACTGTTGTAGATAGAAAATGATGTTCACTTTATTTATTTCTTTAACATTGTTTCTCTATTCGCAATTTTTTAAGAATGTTTGCAGTAGTTGGTCGCAAATTTTTGCACAAAATGTTAAGAAGTTCATCATTTGTAATTTTATTTCCATGCAAAATAAGTTCCAAGGTGCGGATATAGTTTTTTGCTAGAAGTTTAAAAATGTCATACAATATTGAGATTAAATTATTTCTGCACTTACCCAACTTTAAAGCCTCAAACTTTGGTAACCTTAATTCAGGACATGAAAGAGATTGTTGAAGTTTCTTCCTTAAAACGTCAAGCGCCTTGTTCAAGGAATGCATTCGATGCCTCTCTCGTTGTGCTTTAAAGAATCTTTTATTGTTAATTGATGCCTTCATTATTCAATATGGAAAAATGAAATGAAAACCCTTTTTTTGATAGAATTGTTACCGGAAAATTTTTATCAATAATTTTATCGATAATTTATGCAAATAAGTGGGAAATTGGTAGATTAGTTCAATTAAGATAACATTAGATAAGCTATTTTCCCTTAAATTATTCCATATATTCGCTAAGTTTCTACATGATTAATTAAAATAATTTTTGTTAAATGAATATTAAATACCTAATTTAATTAATTTCAAGTTTCAAAAGGATATGCCTGTTTAGTCTAGATTAATGGAAACGAGATTAGATTAGATTAAAAAGCTTACAAATCATTAAAAACGACTACCTAAATTGATTATTTTTAGTTGTTCATGTTTAGATATTTAAACTTGGAAATAAGTGTCTAGATACGTTTATGTTGTAATGGAAATTATAAAGATAAGAAAAATTGGAACAAATAAAGAGATTGAGTTTATTTATCAGTTATCTACATTAAGCGATATATGATTACGAGAATGCAATGCAAGAAAAAGCAGAAGTTCCTTGTAGTTGCATATGCTTCATGTTATTAAACATTGTTATCAGCTTACATGTATGCAACGTGATAATAGAAGAGAAGAAAAATTATAAAAAGCAAAAATTACAGACATTTGTAATAAAAATTTCAAAGTGATCGCACGAAATAAACTCAACAATGAATTTTAATCCAATAAATTGTTGGCCAACATCAATTCTTGATTTAATTTTTCAGAATTTATCGGGTTTGTCTTGCATCGATTTTTATCTGTTGCTTTAATTAAATGAAAAATGTTTATTTCTATAGGCGATGAAATTTTAACTGCAACAAAAGTGTCGCCATCGTGGGAAAACTATATCGGAAGATCTTCAATTTGCATGACGAAAATTGATCTGAAAATCATCGGAAGGAAATTTTATTTGAATGGGCAATATGAAGAATTGAAAGGAGAACTTCAAAAGTTAGCAAAAAGTGGTCGGAGATATGAAAATTTAAATTTCTATGCCCATAAGCCAGGATTTCTTACAAATGCAGTGATTCGTCTCTTGAAAAGTCAAAAAGGCAATTGGAAAAGTGTGAAAATTTGGTCTGAGAAATTCTACGATGAACATGAAATGGAAAAAGTTTTAAGTTTTATCGATGAAAGTGTTGAATATTTAGAATTTCGAAACATTTCTTTCGTCCAAAGTTCACTTTACTTCAAAGCTGAGAAATTTTTATTCCGAAAATTGAAAAGTCTCAGTTTATGCAATATTTCAGATATGACAGAATTCTTTAAGAGAAGTTTTACGATTACTCAACATTTAGAGTCTTTGGAGATTGAAAATCTTTGGAGTTCTTCAATTTTAGATTTTATCGCAAGCAAAACAAATTTGCAGAGACTTTCAATCAACGAAGAAAAATGGAAAACTGAAATATTCTCACATCTATCAAGACTTCCATCAGCAATCAAATTTAAAGAATTCCGAATGAAAACATCAACCACCGACTGTCAAATTTATCGAAATTGCTTCAATCATTTTATGAATATTCACACAAATGACGTTACGAAACTCATTTTAGATCTTCCGTTGGACTTTGAATTGTTACAATCTGTTTTAAAACTGCGCACTCTCGAGACATTGCATTTAAGTTCATCGATCTCACACGAACTGATTAATTTGCCAAAAAATCCCTCAATCATTGAACTTCACATAAATTTTGTCTGCTACTCAAAGATTGTAATGATTTTAATAAGTTCAATGCCAAACTTAAAAAGAGTTAAATTATGTTCAGCAAGTGAAACGTTCATGAGCGCGATAAAGAACGAATTACCATATCTTGAGACAATTGAAACATACAATAAGTTAATAAAATTCACTCATTAAAATGTAGCCACATAAATATTTATTCACCATGATTTAAAATTATCAAAAGTGTAATTTGAGTTTTTCTTCTTTTTCGCTGTGGGCTCTCCACTAGATGTCGCCTCTGGTTTGGTTGTGAGTTTTGTAAGATATTTTCCAACTCCATCTCTATAAGCTTTAAGTGGTTGTTTTTTAGCTGCAAGTTTCTTACTTTCAATCTCATCTTTTTCTTTTTGAATTTTATCAACTTCAGCTTGTCGTTCTGCTGCTAATTGCTCGTCAGCTTCTTGATATGGATCAACAAATATTTGAGCACTTTGAATTATGATATCTTCAATCGGTTGATCTTTGTTGTCAACTTCAACACGTTCCATGTCAGTTAATGTTTCAAGTCCACCGACAAGTTTTCCAAAAATTGTGTGCTTTCCATCAAGATGCTTACAAGATCTGAATGTTATAAAGAATTGACTGCCGTTGCTGTTGGGGCCTGAATTAGCCATTGAAAGAACACCACGACCAGTGTGTGAAAGGCCCGGTTTAAACTCATCTTCGAATTTAGTATTCCATATTGATGAACCACCTCTTCCTGTACACTCACCCGTTTTGCTTGTTGGATCACCACCTTGAATCATAAAGTTTCTGATACTTCGATGGAATTTCGTTCCATTGTAATAACCATCGGCGCAATGTTTCAGGAAATTTTCACAAGTTTTCGGAACTTGATCGCAAAACAATTCAAGATTTAATGAACCAAAGTTGGTATTCAATCTAATGTAGCCCTTCTTCTTCACCCTTTCATATCTTACGAGATCTTCCTCGACAATGTCAGCTTCAGTTTTTACTGATGGCGCTATTGCAGTTGATGTGAATGAGGCAGCAACTTTTCCAGTCGAATAATGAGCAGCATTAAATTTGTCGGGTACTTTTTTATCTTCGGCAGTTTCTTTTTCTTTTTCTTTATACGTCGCTTCAAGTTCTTCTAACGTTTCTTTCAACTCAATTGACATCTTCTGGATTCTTCCTTTTGGATCTTTTTTCATTGCACGATCTTCGTCAGTTTCAACTCGCAATTTATTTTTGATGAAGTAGAATTGGCTGATGTCAAATTTTTCCAACTTTGAAGGATCTTGAATTGTGATGATATCTTTTCTTGTGAATGGTTGATCATTAACCAAATCCTTCCAATTCTTTGTTTTGATATTCAATTGTTCGATTGCTTCATAACAAAAAACATTTCCTGTCGTAGCAATTGCAACAATATGACTATTTTTTGTAAAAGGTTTGAATAAAGCTGGACATTGAAAACGAACTGTATCGTCGCTGTCATCATTTGTATTTCGAGCAAAATTTAATTTAATCAACGATTTTGCATCGAGAGATGATCCTGTAATTGGACTCTTCTTGAAATGTTTGAGGAAGTTTGCGATGGCTTCAAGTTCATAAATATTTCCATCTGGATCCATATACGGTATATCGAAAGGGATATGAGTAATGCAACAATAATCAAATGGTAAACGCTTGAATTTTATATGCTCATTTTCAAGATTTTCCGCCTAGAAGATATTTAAAATTTTAATTCTATTTAGAAATGTAATTCTGTATGTTTACCTTTTTTCCGCCATAAAATTGTCCCCATTCGGTGTACGTTAAGTACATTTTATCTTTTTGATGTTGTTTTTTACCCATCTTGATTGGATTTTCAAATAGATATCGTTTAAATTTATATTTCAATGAAAAATGCTTTAAATTTTTAAAATCTTTTATAATCCCCAAAGATCAAAACAAATCATGTGAAGACGACTGAACATTTCTTTGTTTACATTTTATCAGCAATTTTTTTCTAAGCAGTAAAGTGAACAGTGAAGAAAAAAGAAGATTAAAATAAAAATTCTGAAAAGATTTGAGTCATCTTATAATTATTATCATTACAGGAGATAGTCATGGATGAGAGTAGCACGTTTGTCAATTCAACTAATCCAAATTTAGAGAGTAAGTGAGAGATTTATTTGAATATGTTTTTAGTTCTTCTCTCTAACATTCATTCCTAACCGACTGACTCATATGTTAGTCGCATTTAAGTGTTTGTCAAAATCGCATTTAAGGCTTCATCAGCCATGTTCAATCATAATGATAATCCGTTTAATAAGCCATTAAAAAACTTATCAAACTATTATTTAGATTCAGTGTTTCATCTATTGGATTCACTAAACGATAAAGATGAACAAGTTAAAGTGATGGCTGAAGCATCGTTGATTAAAATATCTGATAAGAAGCCCGATGAGGTCATTCTGTTTGTTTGTGATTATAAAAAGAAGAATCCAAAACTTCCCGATCCGATTATTGCTGTCATTTTAAGGTAATTTGAATATCAATTGTTAGGAACTACAAAAATTATTTATTTCTTTTTATTTTATCAAATTCAGAGTCATCGAACACATCACTCTGGCTAAAATAAGACTGCTTGAAAATGAAACAATCATAAGTTGTATCAAGTATACAATTTCGGAGCTTATCAGACATAACGAGCCAACTCCATTGATTCAAAAACCATGTAAAGAAATTCTTACTTTAATCGGCGCTCTACATTGCAAGCTTGTTATGGACGAATTAGTAGCTCTGATTCAGCCTCATCAAATCGGACATTTCATGGTGCTTGAAACATTGGGACAACTTGCTCGATCAAATCTTGAAGAATCTGTCGCGTATATCAAACCAATTCTTGGAACTGCAATTCCAATGCTTACACTCATCAAACAAGATTATCAAAAGCAATCATATGCGAATGCTTTTCAACAGTTTTGCGATGCGATTATTGAATATCAATCGACAGTCGAGAGAGGTTCATCGGATTCTGTTTTATCAAATGAACCTGATTTGGTGGAGACAGCATCAACATGTGAGACTGTGAGTTTGAACGACAGTTCGGAGAACATCGAAAGCGATGTGAAGATAAGTAATGGTGATCGTGATAAAATAACGAAGGCTCAGTTGGATATTTCTGCTGAAATTGGAATAACCTATGATGTGATGATGCAACAATGGCTCAACACGAGAGATTCAAAGCTTTGCTCTGAATTTCTTAATGTTCTCTCTTACATGTATCCACTTCTTCCGACTGTAAAAATCCTCGACAACACCAACAAAATCATTCACACTTTACTTATGATGTATAAACGTTCACTCGATCGAGCATCGATCAGCATCTTTCTTTCAAGCGTCATTCAAACAACGCAGAAGATGGATCCAAAGCTTCTCGATTCCCAAGCAAATTCAATTATTGCAACTCTCTTTGATTTGATTTGTACAAATCCTGATTTTGAAAAGCCAGTCGCTGTGCGATCACATAATGAAGTTCTTCGTTGCTACGATTTACTTGCAACTAATTATGGTGAGAAAGTCATGGAGATTATAAGTACAAGATTTAAATCAAATGATGATCGAGAAAAAGTCAAAGCTTTAATGTTGTTAACTCATTTAACAAATACCAAAGATGAAGTTGTTAAAACTCGTTTAAGTGAATTTCTTTTAATCTTACGACAAATGGCATTGAATGAGAGACAATTTAAGATGAAAGGAATAATTCTTCGAGCGATTGTTGCTTTCGCACAAAAAGGTTTCATCATGCATAGAATTTTCATAAAATTTATTGTTCATCATTGTTGTCACATGACGAAAGTTCAACCAGATCAAGGGACAAGTGAAGAAGCAAATGAATTTGTTCGTGCTTGTAATAATACTTTGATAATTCTATCACGAACTTCGGATCCATCGATGGATAATCTTTTAAAAACGGAACTTCTTCAAATGTACTTGCAATATGAGTACACAGATGCATGCACGACACTTGCTAAATGCCTTGCAAGTTTATTTCAAAAGAATCCTGAAATGAACGTCGATGATCATGACAATAATGATAATGAAGATGAGAATTTGAAAGCTCTTGATGACACATCATCAGTTGGTGTTGTTAATCTTCCTTCAGCTGAATCAATTTTTGTCAGATCTCTCGTGCTTTTAGCAACATTCGACAACAGAGAAAGACTTCAATCAGTTCTTAAATTTCTTTATTTCTTCTGTCCAAACTTGCATGGCAAACATCTCCAAATGCTGTGGAATGAGAAGATTGATGGTCTTGTTGAGCTTGTGAAGATTGGAGATGACGATAAATTCTACAAAGATTTGAATATCTTCATTAAAGCGACAATCAAAGATATCGACGATGTAAAGTTCAGTGAATCTCTTGTGAATAAAATGAGCGATCAATTTGTACTTTATCATCCGCCACCATTAAACGCAACATCATCAATTGTCACACAACATCACAATCAACTCAACACGGAATTGATAGTGTCGAATTTAAGGAGTGAGCGTGGAATGTTAATGAAACTTCTTGGATTTTGTTTATGTTATGTCACCGACCCACCGTCAATTGATACAAAAATTGATTTGATTATAAGTCAAGTGAAAGGTGAAAAGTTGGAGAAGCAAGTGACGTATCAAGAACTTGAGGAAAAGTTCTTCGATCCTGCCAAAGCACTTGGCTACGTGTCACGTGTTCATTATGATTTGTTAATGAAGAAGTTCGATGTGATTATCAACGAAGACATGATGAAGAAGTCTGGCTCAATTTTTTCAAGTTTCAACTTCACAAAAGATTCACAGAAAGAGTCGGAAAAGTATAAAATGCGAATTCTTGTGATTTTCGCATCGAATTTCATTGTTGAAAACACGCCACAAGCGAATATTGTGAAGAACTTTGAGAGTCAAAATAACAAAGTCATCGAATACATTAATCGTCAGTTGATGGACATGCGTGAATGCCAAATAAAGAAAATCATTCTCTGCACTTTACTTCGAGTTACAGAA
The DNA here is from genome assembly GCA_900005825.1 of Clunio marinus. Classification (NCBI taxonomy): domain Eukaryota; kingdom Metazoa; phylum Arthropoda; class Insecta; order Diptera; family Chironomidae; genus Clunio; species Clunio marinus. The sequence goes on along the minus strand of CVRI01000075.1, from coordinate 1,394,400 downwards.
TATTATTTGGAGCAAGAAAAACAAGAGAATGAAGAGAAATCAAAGTTTATGTACATTCACGACTTGTTGGATTTAATTTTGAAAATTCCGATTGAGAACGTGATGGGATCGAGTGGTGCTAATGGAAATTCAGGAAATTACGGATTTTACGATTATCTTCCACTTTATCCAACGATTTTAAAGTTGGCAACAAATCTCATTCGATTGTCGCCGTTTGAAGATGGAATGGACTTGGATGGAACGAATTTGTTGAACATCACTTCACATCATTTCTTCACAGCTGCTCTCAACTTGAATGCTGATGACGAGAAGCAACAAAGTTATCTTGCACCACACATCAACAGTTCCATCCCCGAATTAAATTGCTTTATAAGAATTTTACTTGAAAGAAATCCGTCACCAGCTGGTCTTGATGACGTCGTCAGCATTCTCGAGAAGTGGATGAAAGAGAAGAATTCGCAAGTGAGAATTTGTGCTTCATTAATCATGGAAGCGACGCTCGATTCATACATCAAAACCATGAAAATTGGTTGCGAAGCACCATCGAAGTTCCATCAAACGGGATCGATGTTGGGCAAAGTCATTCCCAGATGTATTGACTCAAGTGGACGTGTGAGAGAAATTTGTGTGAATATTTTAAAGAAAATTCTCGAATTGGCTTGCATTTATGAGACACTCACAATTCCTGACTACACCATGTCATGGATGGTGGATTTGAAGAAGATCAAAGATGAAATCACAGTCGATGATAATGAAGAAATTATAAAAATGACGAAAGAAATTTCCACCATCGTTGCACTTCGTTTAACAAATCAACAATATGTGACATTCTCAAAGACGTTGCTTTACAACATGAATGATAAAGACTTCAATGCTTCAGCTGGTGCTGCCCTTGTTTTGAATTATTTCATTCAACTTAAAGGTTCTGAGATGTTCCATGCAATTCCTGATCTTGTCAAAGATTCGTTTCATGCTTTGAAAGTTTGTGAGAATCCAAATACAAAAATGAATTTGTTTCTATCGCTTGTGTCACTTACGAAACACCATCCGAAGCTTGTCTGTGCTGAGATGCTGATGCAATCACTTCCATTTGATGAGAATGTCAGTGAATATTGGCGCTCATTGACAGCTGACAGTGACTTGACTGGAATCATTGTTGATAACTTTCTCGAGACAATTTACGAAGTTGCGCCTTATGATCCATCACAAAGTGAATCTGAAAAGACACAAAAAGTATTGACACATCAACCATTTGCTGTTCTTTGTGCCTTAAAGGAAATTATCTTCAGTAAAGATGGATCGTCTGTGGGTGAGTTTAAGAAGAGATTCTCACCTTTGTTCAGCATGTTGTTGACAACTTTAGCGACCTACACAAACACAATCCCATCAATGTTTCCTCCAGTTCAAGTCGATGTCGAAAAAATTAAAGTCCCATCATCAGCGAGTAAGAACAACAAAGGAACTCGCTTCAGTTTCATTCCAAATCGTGATGTTGTTAAAGTGAATCCGGCACTTGTAGTCATTGACACTTTCGTGAAGTTGTTGGATAATCTGGGAATGGAACAGATGAAGAATACTTTGCAATTGTTCCCGCAACTAGTATCGAGTGCTGACTTAAATAACTTCTCCGAGTTCCTGCCAGCATTGGCGGTTGCAACTGGAAACTCATTCAGCATGAATTCTTCGACAATGAAGGAAATTATTCAAGGCATGAGTAAATATATGTCATCACCTTGCGATGCACATCGAATTGCAACAATTGGATTTTATTCGCAAGTCGTTCCTTTGAAGCCATGCGGAGAAATCTCGTCAGTTGTCATGCTTCATTTGACTGCTGCACTTTCAGATCCAAACTCGCTTGTTCGTGGTTTTTGTATTCGTGGGTTGGGATTTGTTGGTGCATTGACACAACATGATATTGAGAAGTATTCGGAACTAGCATTAGCAGCACTTTTGAAAGGAATCGACGACTATAACGCAAATTGTCTGATTAACATTCCTTTGGAATCCCTTCGAGGATTAAGTCGTGTTATTGAGCCAATCAAGAGAGAGAAGTTGGAATTATTTGAAGTATCTTTGACGATTCGAATTCGTCCTTTCTTTGAAAATCAATCGATTGAGATACGTGAAGCAGCAATTCTTCTATTCGGTGATTTATGTCATCAAACGAGACTGAAAAATCAATCAAAAGAAGTTTCTGAAGCTTTAAATGAACAACTTTTGACGAATCTTTTTCCTTTCTTACTTCATCTTGGTGAATATGAATCAATTATAAGCAGAGTAAGTGAAACTCTTTTAATGTGATCTCAACAATTTATTAATTTAATAATTAAATGCAGGCATGCAGAATTACATTGCGACACATGAGCGAACTTTTGGAAGCCAATGAACTTAACAAGAGGGTCCAGTATGAATTAGAAGATTTTCATCAACTTAATTATGACTCATTCATTCATGACTTCACTCGTATTGCTGTAAGTTATTTGAAATTTGAAAAGTTTTGCAATTTTATGATTTAAATTCTCTTTTCCCAGTGCATTGAAATTCCTGATAAAATTCCAAACTTCATTGAGTCATGTTTGCCTTATTTGCGCAGTCATTGGAACGAAATTCGTTCACATGCTTGTACAATTCTTGGACTTCTTCATTATTTTGGAGGAAGCTTAATTGAGGATGAAAAATATCGAGTTGAATTGGAAACAACAAGTAGCGAAAAAGTTTCAGCATGTTTGAAAGATGAACAGATAATCGTAAGAATTAAAGCAGCTGAGTCATTGGGATATTTATTCAGCGAACCTTAGAAAGGCTATTGATATTTAAAAAATTATATTCTTAAATAAAAATGTTATCTTTTTAAATAAATTTAACGAACTTTCTAAATTCAAATTGTTTTTGATCTTAAGATCATGACGTCATTTTTTGCGTGGCCTTGAAAATAGTCGAAGTTGTCAAACAAAATTTTGCGGCATAACAACAAAGTTAAAAATTAATTTTTGTAAACAATAAAACATTTTCAATTGATTAAAATACCATATTAGGGTATTTAAAGTCATGGAAGTACCATCAAAGAAAAACAAACTCAATAATTTAGATCCTTTCCAAAGGATTCATTCAGATTTGTTAGAATTAATTTTCCAACATTTTATAAATGAGGATGTTTTGAGCGTTTCCACCGTTTCTCCATTATGGTTTAAGCTAACTGAAAAGTCGAATAAATGTATGGAGAAATTAAATTTAAAAATAGTCGTTCCATTTTCAAAAGGCGAAGAAAAAAAATTTGAAAATATGTCAAGTGATTTGAAAAGTCTGCGATTGTATGAAAATATTTACTTACACAACATCCAAAATGTAGTTCCAGAAATACTTCAAATATTACAGAGAGGAAAGTGGAAGGAAGTGTATATGTCCATGCGAAAGATAAAGAATAAAAAAGATCTGCTCGAAATGATGAAACTTGTTGAGTTGGATGTTGAGAACTTCAGCATGTCGTATTCGTTTCTAGAAAATCCAAATGACATATTAGTTGAAGTTCAACCAGAAGTAAAGATGTCATTTCCTAAACTTAAAAACTTAGATCTGAGTCGAAATAATGGACTTCTTATGAATGAGATAGCTTTCGAATGTAAAAGTTTGAAAGTTTTAAGACTCGACTTTGACAACGAGACCTGGAAAAGAAATTCTGAGAATGTTCGAAAGATTTTGGCTAATAATAGTGAATTAGAAAACCTGACACTATGGCGATGTCAAACCCATCTAGCTTTCAAGAAGGAATCAATTTCTTTACACAAATTCAAATTAAAAATGTTCTCATACAAAAATGAATTTCCAATGGACCGAAGTTGCATGTTTGACTTCCTTGAAAGTCAAGCAGAATCAATCGAAACATTGCGACTTGAAGATTGGTGTGGAATTGAAATCTTAAAATTAATCTTCAAAATGCCACGATTGAAAGATCTCATCGTCGATCTTTTTGATGTTGAGTTGACGATTGATTGGACAAAAGTTAATTTTAATTCAAACACTTCCATCACAAAGTTTGAGATTGAAAGTTATTCTTGCAACAAGAGCAGATTAAAAATTTTCAATGCATTGTTTGAAGCAATGCCTAATTTGAAATTCTTAATTACTGATTGTTTGGATAAAGTTTTACTGAAGGCGGTTGGAACTCATTGTCGGGCATTAGAAGAGCTTGAAGTTCAAGAACTCCGAACACAATCAATTCACGATCCTCAACTTTTTCCAAACCTCAAGAGATTTCATTGTGAAGATCGAATTGACATGAGAGTTAAGCAACGAATAAACATCAAACCTGTAGGACAAAGATCAAAGTTTGAACAACTTATTCTTGAAGCTAAACCATATTTCGTCACATAATTGATTGAACTTTTTTATGTATTTTTTTCACTTTGACAACGTAATAAAAATATTTTTAAAATAATATAAAATTTCTATTTTTTGTAAGTGTAAAATCCTTCACCACTCTTGATTCCAAGTTTTCCTTCTTCAACTAATCGATCCAACAATGGGATGGGTTTGAATAGAGGATTTTCAGGTTCAAAGCGTGCATATGTTTGGAGGACGCTTCTAGTTGTGTCGAGGCCTACATAATCTCCAAGTTCGAATGGTCCCATTGGATATCCTGCACCAAGTTTCATTGCAATGTCAATATCCTTAGCTGTTGCATCGCCACGCTTTCAATTAAGAAATAAAGAATTAATAATTAAATAAATTAACAATCACAAATTATCTCCAACCTCTAACATTCTGACAGCTTCAGCCATGTAAGGAACAAGCAAACGATTGACGACAAATCCTGGAGTATCTTTACAAGTCACACAAGCCTTGCCAAGTTTCTTTCCAAATTCCATACAAACGTTGTAAGTTTCATCGCTTGTGTCCGACGTTCGTATTACTTCTAAGAGTTTCATCACCTGATAAATGAATTTTTTTTAATTATCAAGAAATTTTAAAATTTCCATTTAAAAACTCACTGGCACCGGATTGAAGAAGTGAAGACCCAAAAATCGATCAGTTCGGTTCGTACTTTTCGCAATTTCAGCAATAGGAATGGAAGATGTATTGCTTGCAAAGATTGTTGTTGGTTTGGCTAACTGAAGTTAAAAGGAACTTTCATAATTAGGATTTTTTATCTTTCCCTCTCTCTCTTACCTGATCAATGGAAGAGAAAAGTTTCTGCTTGACATCCAAGTTTTCAACAATAGCTTCGATAACGATATCTGTCTTATCAGCTACTGATTTAATGTCTGTTGTCCCTTCAATACGTGCAGTGACACTTGCAACGAATTCATCAATTTTTGATGTTTCATCTTTGAATTGTTTTTTAGCGACTCGTTCCAAGCTTTTCGCGATGCTTTTCTTTGCTTTTTCAAGTAAGGAAGCATCCAAATCCACCAAAGTCACATTATGACCAGTTTGCGCTGCTACCTATTGAAATCTTATTAATTTGCGGTGATTGAACTTTGGACCCGCAAACTGCATCTTACCTGAGCAATTCCACTTCCCATCAATCCACCACCAACAACAGTTACGTGGTTGATACCTTTTGAAGCTGATGACATTGTTCGTCGAATTACGAGATTTAATAAATTAGACATATTTGGATTAAAGTATTAAGGAAATTATGATAAGAAATCGAGTTGATAAAACGACTAAACTGAGCAACATTCGGTATTTGTAGAAATTTCACAAGAGTGAATCAAAGTGTCAAAATGGACAATAACAATAAATAATATTTAGTTTGAACAAGTTTCAACAGTAATTTGCTTTATTGAGATAAATATAATGACTTGTATAATGAAATAATAGAAATATTCGCTTTCCATGTTGTAATTTGAATTAAAATCTTTCTTTCATTGTTACCATTTTCAGGAACAAGGAAGTTAAGATTAAAAATGAGAATTTGTAAGATATCAAATTTCAACGGTAAGGAAGTTTATAAACAATTATCAAGGATAATTATAATTTTCATTAAAAGTGCAATAATTTAACGATTGTTCAATCATATCTATTTTGATGAACTTTTGTGAACTTACTCATGTTTTATTTCTGTAACTTACAACTTCTTTAACAAAGTTTCAAAGATAAACTGCTTACCTGAGATTATTTTGTTCCAAGTTTCATTCCAATTTCCAGTCGTGACTTTATAATCAGATAAAACTTGTTGGTTGATAAGACTTGTTGCTTCTTTTTAATTTTTTTATTTATTTTGAAAAATTTTTATTCAAAGTCATTATTTCCACCTTATCCACAAATTCTGTTTGTTGCATAAAAAATTCATGCTTAGAGTCATAAAGAAGAAGAAGTTTATTTCTGTCAAAAGTATTTAATAACAAATTTAAAATTTTATTTTTCGTTCATGGTTTTAAAATGAGAATTTCATTTCAAGTTGAAAATTTCAACAAGATCGCTTCCTTCAAGTTCTCTTCCTAATTTCTTAGCTTTCTCAATGCATGCTCGATAGAATCGAATATGATCAACTGCAGCATCCTTATTCATCTTGTATGAAGGATGTTCTTTCATCTTTTGCATCCACTTGTTGAAATGCGGAAACTTTTCAGTGTCAATTGGAATGACTTGTGCCAATGATTCCATTATTGCCCACAAATACAAATCAGCTAAAGTTATTGTGTTTGCAGCCAAATAAGTTGTGACACTTAAAAACTTTTCAATCGCTTGATAGCCTCTTATGATATCGTCGAATTTATATTTGGGAACCTCAACTTCTCTCCCGTATAAACCAGGCACGATTATTTGAAACAATCTAGGAAACAAGTAGTTTCCGACATATAAAAGACGTTCGTTAACCATTGTTCGCTTCACCAAATCTTTTGGGTACAATTGATCATCTTTTGCATATTTTTCAACCAAATAAATTCCAATGGCTGTTGAGTCGAACACTTTAACATTTCCATCGACTAATGCTGGAACAGTTGATGTTGGATTAATGGCAATGAATTCAGGCGTGAATTGTTCACCTTTGAATAGATTCAGATTTCTGTTTAGAAAAAAATTAATTTGATTATATTCAAGGTCAATGAATTTGATATTTCAATATCTCAATATCTACTTCACTTCAAAATCCAAACCAATATGATTAGCCGTAATAACAGCGAATCTTGATGGTGGACTAAAGTAATTATGATAAATAGTTGGTTTCACCATTTTTAAGCTTTTTGAAAGAAATTGTAAAATTAAATAAATTCAAACAGCGGATGAAGCTCTAAATTTCGTCTGATGAATTAGAAAACTGCCTGATCACTGACAGAATTTTTTTATTGCAAAGATGATTAAATAAGATTCTACGTGTTGGTCTGTATGTACACTGAACAAAAAAGAAGAAAATTCGCCATGCCATAAAAAGCTTCAAAGCTTAATTAAACTTTTCGAAAATCATCGTGATGCAATGAAAAAAATAATCAGTAGATAACGTAATTAGATTATTGAAGTATTTTTAATAATATTTATCAGATACTTATTCAAATGAATTTCGAATAAACTGATCGACCAAGAGTCGCCTAATCTTTAAGAAAAATTGTCAAATCGTTATAAATGAAGCTATTAAAGTTATTTTTGGATCATGATATTCTAGACTTATGTCTTTGTTATCTTTCATGTATTTTTGAATTTACTTGAGTTTCTATTTTGTGTATGATTAAAGTTAGCCACAACGGTGTGGTAATAGAAATATAAATTATAGAAGTTATCAAGTTACTTGTTTGTGTTGGCAATGTTTTCAGATTTTGTATAATCTTAGGACGAATTTAGAGTCAGATTGTTCACTCGCTTTTAAAATGCATTATTTAATAAATTTTATAAAAACTTTTTTATTTTATTATCATTTAAACGATATGAAATTATTTTTTGTATTTGTAAAAACCTTCTCCAGTTTTGACTCCAAGTTTTCCTTCTTTAACTAATTTATCAATTGTTGGACTTGGTTCGTAAAGTGGATTTTGGGGATCATATCGTGCAAATGTTTCACGAACGCTTTGAGTTGTGTCAAGGCCGATGTAGTCGAGTAACTCGAATGGACCCATTGGATAACTTGCGCCAAGTTTCATCGCAATGTCAATATCTTTAGCTTTTGCATCATCACGCTGAATAAAACTTGATAAATTTTATGAAATTTTAATTTCTTTTTCTTTTGTATCACCTCCAACATTCTAACAGCTTCAGTTGTGTATGCTCCCAATAAGCGATTGACGATAAAGCCGAGAGTATCTTTACAAGTCACACAAGTCTTACCAAGTTTTGTTCCAAACTTCATACAAGTTTCATAAGTTTCATCGCTCGTTTCAGGAATTCGAATGACTTCTAAAAGCTTCATCATCTAATGAATATTTGAAAAGTTAGTTAAACTTTATTTTAATTAACATTAAAAATAATCAGTGATTACAGGCACGGGATTGAAGAAATGAAGTCCTAAGAAACGATCAAGACGATTTGTACTTTTTGCAATTTCACTGATTGGAATTGATGAAGTGTTGCTAGCGAAGATTGTTTTAGGCTGTGCAATCTAAGAGAACAAATTAAAAATTGATTTTGATTTTCCTTTGTTTATCTCACCTTGTCAAGAGATGAGAACAATTTCTTCTTGGCATCGACATTTTCCACAATCGCTTCTATGACAATGTCAGTCTTAGATAAAGCAGTGTGGATATCAGTAGTTCCTGAAATCCTTGAAATGACAGTGCTAACAAATTCATCGACCTTTGAAGCATCTTCTTTAAATTGCTTCTTTGCCAAACGTTCAGCACTCAATTTTATGTTTGCTTTCGCCTTCTCCAGCAATGATTCATTTACTTCAACTAAAGATACATTGTAACCACTTTGAGCTGCTACTTGAGCAATTCCACTTCCCATCTGTCCACCTCCAATTACAGTAACATGTGAAATTTCTTAAATGGAATAAAAGATGATCAAAGTGATGTTGCAATAAATATTTCTGATCTTTTTAATAACTTACCCATAATGATGTAAATGTATCTGAACTGTTTATTCCGGATAATTATTTAAAAGAATAAGTTTTACTTGTTTTCGAATGAACGGCAAGAAGCGGAATGTTTTTTAAAAGATAACAAATGATTTCTTATCGCACACTGGAATTAAATTTATGATTGGGAAAGATATTTTTATTAATGTAACGTTTTCACTTATAACATCATTCGTAAAAACTGTCAAAATAATTCTTTGTTATTTACATTTTATGAGCTTTTAATTGCTTAGTTCTTTCTTTCTACACTAAGTTGTGCTTAAATTTTTTTGAATAATTTTAAACTACAAGTCGTAACTTGTAATTCGACCACAATGTGTGTTTTGTAAACAAAAAACTTTATGATAAAAAATCTCTTAAATTGTTGGAAATTTGCGATTAATACAACTAAAATGGAAGAAACTACAACGAAAAGACAGAAATTGTCGAGTGTTGAATATAATGCCGAAGATAAATCTAATGAAATGAGTCAACCTTTTGAATTACAAGAAATTCATATTTTAAATCTTCCTAATGAAATTCTGCTTTATATCTTCAATTACGTCAATATTTCTTCACGAAAAGTTGTTTCAGAAGTTTGTAGAAAGTTTTATGAACTAATATGTATCGTTGAACGAGACTGTCATCCACTCGAACTTAGTTTCCAACAGGTGAGATTTAAGAAAATAAGAAGAAAATAATTCAGCTAAACAATTGAGAAATAATTTCCATAGATTTATAATGAAGATGTTCGAATTTCAATCATTAATTCATCTCGAGAATTCAATGAGCTTACAATCAATCATTACAGTCAAAGTACTTCCATCTTGGAAAACATAAAATATGTGAATGATGTGACGCAAAAGTTCGGAGCAAGACTAAGAAAGTTTGAATTGGTTTCAGACGGTGGTCGTGTGTCAACCTTGAAAGAGTCGCAGTTAATTAAAATACTTAGTTCCATTCCCAATGTGGAAGTTTTGGTATTGAACAATATTGTTGTGAAAAGTGAACAGAATCCTGATGATAACATTGCTGAGTTCAACTTACACAAACTGAAGGAGTTAACAATTGATGAATGTTACCTTAATTCTCTAATCATATTCAAAAGAATACCAAAGGACACATTAAGAAAATTAACATGTTACCTTAATTCTCTAACCATATTCAAAAGAATACCAAAGGACACATTAAGAAAATTAACTTTTACATCTGATCCTGTTGATCAAATGCAGTTCCAACAGTTTTTAAATCAACAAAGAAACATTAAAAAATTTGAATTATTTGATATGACGGAAGTTAAGTTTAATCATCTTAAACTTGAGCATTTAAAGATAAGCCAAAATTGTTTGATGAATATTCCCGAGGTCTTGCAACAGCAACCAAAACTTCTTCATCTTGACTCTGCAACCACTTTGTTTAATGACGAAGCTTTTGCAGCAATGTGTGAATTGAAAAATCTTGAGATAGCAAAAATTATCATCGATGAAGTGTCTGGAAACGTTTTTCAATTTTTGAGACAATTGGTTAATCTAAAAGAATTGCGATTAGAATCTTATTGTTGTGAAGAATGGAAAAATCTCCGTGAGCTAAGCGTAATGCCATTAAATATTGAAAAGTTGACACTTTTATATTGTGATGAAAGGATTCCAGACGAAATCTTTATTCAATCAAGCCAAAACCTCAGAAAGCTCAAACATATTGAAATTGTTAATATCTCAATTCAGATCATCAACACAATTTTGCAATATTTTCCTAACCTTGAGTCGATTTATTTTGGTTTTGGCTATATTTACGGTGTACCAGATGATGAACTGATCATCAATGAACAATTGAACTGCGAAAATCTCAAGCAATTTGTTGTAGTAAACATCGATGATGATCTAGAGGAAAACTCAAGATCACTTCTTAAACTCGTCAGTCTGTGTCCCAATCTTGAACGAATTATGTTATCACAATTGTGTCAAACAGTGAATGAAGATCTGCAGCAAATTTTGAATGATCATCCTAAGTTAACTCATTTGAGTCTTGAATTCACTCATTTTCAATTTGAAAATGAAACAATCGAGCTCATTCGTAGCACAAGAAAAAGACTCCAACTCATACGATTAGCAGGACTGAGTAGCCTTCCATCCCGTTTAATTTTGGAAGAACTATTTGAAGCAGATTTTCCTTATATCAATGACAATCCATCGAGCTCAATCGAACTCATCCTTAAGAAAAGAAACATTACCGATTGGTATTTGAATTTTAAAGACATGGATTCTTATTAGTTGTATAAACACATTTGTTTAAGAGTTAAATTATGGAATAAAATATGTTGATATTATATTTTCTAAGACATTCTGATTTTCTTATCTTTTTATGTAATCCTTTTTTATCTTTCTGATTACATTAAGACAACTTCAACATTTTCTTTCAAGATTTTCAATAAAAAATATTTGTTTTTAACGGCAGTTCGCGGTCTTTCTCAAATAATTTTTTTACTCCGAACTGCAAAATACCAGAGTACCTTCACACCCCGTTCACACCATGAAGGCCCCGCGCGGGGATTTCAATTTCCATACAAAGTGGGTCCTGTTCGCACGAAAGCCTGTTTACGTAGGGCCTATTCTGGGGTACTTAAGTACCGAATTCAGCTTTTCATAAGTGGAAAACATATTTCTAACAAAAATCTCTTGATTTAAATAGATAATCCAAATAAAATAAGTGAAAATGTCTGATCAATTGCAAAAAGAAGAGGAAAAACTTTCACGTATTGTAATTAACTTGATATAAAGTGAAATTTTCAAAATGTTAACATTTTTTTTGGTTAATCTTATCAGGAAACTGAAATAAATGATATTGATGGTCATATTACAAACATCAAAACAGGAAACTTATCAGAAGAAAGTGACGAGCTGGCAAAACTTTTAACAGAAAACACTAAATTAAAGTTTCGTCTGGAAATCCTCAAAAAGGTAAATTGAAATTTTTATTAAATCTCTAATTTCATATTAAAGGATTTTAAAAATTATTACAGGCAATCGCCAACGAACGTAAAAATTGCAAAGCTGACACTATTCCTTCTGAAATGATTTCCATTCGGAATTATTTGAATGAGCTATTTGGATCAGCTATCAAAGCAGCATATCCTGAATTATCTGATCCTCCAATTGTCATAACTGAATCGACAAAAGTTTCTTTCGGTGATTATCAATGTAACAGCGCAATGCCAGTAAGTCAGCTGTTAAAAGCAAAAAACATTAAAGCTTCTCCACGTGATGTTGCTGTTAAGATCCTTGAGAATCTTCCAAATTCTTTTCTTATTAATAAAACGGAAATTGCCGGCCCAGGTTTCATCAACATCTTCATCACCAACGAGTATGTCGTGTCAGCAATATCAACAATTCTTAAGAATGGTGTTTTTCCTCCAACAACGAAGAAAATGCGTGTTGTCATTGATTTCTCCAGTCCAAATGTTGCAAAACAAATGCACGTTGGTCATTTAAGGTCGACAATCATCGGAGAATCAATTTCTCGTCTTCTAGAGTTTGTTGGTCATGATGTTCTTCGTCTCAATCATATCGGCGATTGGGGAACACAATTTGGAATGCTCATTGCTCATCTTGAAGAAATGTTCCCAAACTATGTGAAAGAATCGCCGCCAATTGCGGATTTGCAAGCATTTTACAAGGAATCAAAAATAAGGTTCGATAATGACGAAGAGTTTAAGAAACGAGCATATGATCGTGTTGTGAAGCTTCAATCAGGCGAAAGTAACAGTAGGAAAGCATGGCAATTGATTTGTGATGTTTCTCGATTGGAATATCAAAAAGTTTATAAAGCTTTGGATGTTACGTTAGAAGAACGAGGCGAATCATTTTATCAATCGCGAATGGAGAATTTGGTGAAAGAATTGAACGAACGAGGCTTCTTGGAAGAAGATGAAGGGCGGAAAATTATGTGGGGAATTAAAGGAGAAGACTATGGTGGAATTCCATTAACAATAATCAAGTCTGATGGTGGATTCACCTACGACACATCAGACATGGCAACAATACGAAATCGAATTGAAGAAGAGAAAGGCGAATGGCTTGTTTATGTCACTGACGCAGGGCAATCAACACATTTCAAATCGTTATTCTCATGTGCACGAAAAGTTGGCATACTTGATTCGAGTAAAGTTCGTGTTGATCATGTTCCTTTTGGAGTTGTTTTGGGTGAAGATGGGAAGAAGTTTAAGACACGTTCAGGTGAGACTGTGAAGCTATTGGATCTCTTGGACGAAGGATTGAAGCGATCACTTGAGAAGTTAAAGGAGAAAGAACGTGATAAATTTATGACAGCGGAAGAGTTGAGGAAAGCTCAAGAAAATATTGCCTATGGTTGCATTAAGTATGCGGACTTGTCAAAGAATCGACAGAACGAATATGTGTTCAGCTTTGATAAGATGCTTGACGATAAGGGCAACACTGCTGTCTACTTACTTTACGCCTACACACGAATCAAATCAATTGCTCGCAATTGTGGAGAGGAATTTATTAAGAATTTTGACACGATCAAGAAAGAAACGAAGCTTGAGTTGACTCATGAAAAGGAATTGAAGTTAGCGAAAGTTCTCATCCAATTTCCTGATATTATCGAGAAAATCCTGAAAGATTTGCATGTCCATTACATGTGCGAATTTTTATATCAAATTTCAACAACGTTTACGGAATTTTATGATGTCTGCTATTGCATTGAAAAGAATCGGCAAGGAGAGATTGTCAAAATTAATAAAAGTCGAATTCTTCTTTGTGAGGCAACGGCCACTGTCATGGCCAAATGTTTTGACATTCTCGGTCTGAAAACACTTGATAAAATTTAATTTAATTAATCATTTCATTTCTTATCTTTTTGTACTAAATAAAATCTGCCACTGCTGAGAAGACTCAAATAAATTTTTTTTTGTGTCAATGAACTTAATTGAGATTCAAATTATTTTCCCATTAGATGCTTGAAGTATTTCAACTTTAAGTTCATAGAATTGAAAGCAATGACCCTAGGCAGCCTTTCCATTTATCCAAACAACGAAACATGAAAAAACTTTTTTTCTTCCTAATTTGCATTCAAACAAAAAAAAGTTCAATTTAAGCTCGTTTTTTATGTTACATTCAAAATAAAGCTGCGACATGTGGGAATCGAAGCGTGAAGTGAAAAGAAAACGAAAATGTTAAAATCTAAAATTAAATTTCAACACTCAAAGTTAAACTTTCAGAAATGTCAGTTCGTTGTTTGTTATCTGCTAAGCATACAATTTTAATTTCTAGCTTCCTAACATTATGTTGTTATTTTGCTTTGGTAAGAGCGACAAGAGAATCGAATTGCTCTAAACTATGTGAACGAGATTAAAAAACCGTAGAAAAATTTGCTTTCGCTGTTTCATTTTTTTTTTCTCATTCAGGCGCAACTTTCACAAACTGATCCAAATTGTATAAATTACCATCCACCTTTGTCCGTCGTAAGCTTTATATCTAAATATCATTTTAAATAATGTCATCGATCGCTTTTTCAGCTTCCCGAACAATGTTGCATGATGCCTGACTTTTTCGACGATGCTGATTTAATTAAATGTAAAACTTCACATGGAACTGAAAGTCTTATACGAGATGTCATCAACAGACGAAAGCGTTTCGCAACAACCCGAATCGAATTGGGAATTTGCTACCTAAATTGTGTTTTTAAACTTGCCGACATAATTTCCGATGACCAAATTATCGATGTCGAGCGATTTAAAGAGAAATTGACAAGCGAAACTCCCCTTGAATCAAACTCAATTGACACGATAAATAATTCCATTACCAAATGTGTTAATGATTTAGATTCTGGCGTCATAAAAGCACACGATCATTCCACTTACAATTGCAGTTCAATCCCGTCATCACTTATGATGTGCGTTCACATGAATTTCTTCCTAAATTGCCCCTCAAATCGTTTCAATCTTACTGATCAATGCATTGAGCTTCAAGATTATCTTAGAAGATGTCCAATAACTTTATAAACATTTTATATTTATTATTCCAATATTAATTTAAATATACAAAAATCAAGTGAAATGAAATAAAATATTTAAAGTTTACTCAACACGAGGAGTCATTTTAAACTTTAAATCGCCATCAGGTGCGTACATGAATGTAATGGCATAGTTGAGTGGCTTGTGATTGTATTCAAGTTTATAATTTCTGACTAATTTCGCTAGTAAAATTTGCATTTCCATGTCAGCAAATCGTCTTCCTAAACACATTCTCGAGCCGTGTCCATAAGGAAGGGAAGCAAATTTGTGGAGGTTTGAGTCATTGTCTTCGCTTTTAATCCAACGTTCAGGCTTAAATTCACTGGCATCCGACACATACTCATCCATGGTTCCCGTGACAAGATTAGGAAAGACAACTTGAACTCCTTTCGGTATCATGTAGCCACAAATTGGCGTGTCGTTCTGCAAGGTTCTTCCATTCCCAATGACAGTTGAATAAACTCGAAGAACTTCTTTAATGAAACTTTTCGTGTATTTGTTCTTCTCAAGAAGTTGAATTGTGAGCGGAGTGTTTTTATCGGGAATATTTCGCTTCAATTCTTGATAAATCTTTTCCTGTTCTTCAGGTCGTGTTGCAAGTTGATAAAGAATCGAACAAACTGCCATTGAAATTGTATCAATTCCAACAAGAATCAAATCTAAAGCCATAACAGTTGCAAGCTTTTCATTCTTTTCTTCTTTTAAGACACGTTCAATCAAAGACGGTTCACCATCCAAAGCTCCACCAACACCACCCGATGCTTGAAGTCGTTTGGTTGCTTGACTAATATATTTCATACAAACTCTGTGATGTGAAATAAAAATTGAAATTTATTATTAATTAACGTTTTTATAGCAGATGAAGAAAAGTTCAACTCACTCTACAAAGTAATCCATGTTCTTGACATATCGAGTCCACAAAGGTGTTGGAAACCATCGCCAATAAGGTGCTTTAAGCTCCAACATTGCAATGTTTCTCAATGCAAACTGTGCTGCGTTAATAATCTGTTGTGGTTCACTTTTTGGGTCGAGAGTTCCGTCAAGACATCCCAATCTTGTGTCTAAAGCAACAAGGCCAATACATTCAAGCGACCATTTGTGAATTTCATTTGCAAAATCATTAGGCAGTTCACTGTTTTCGTCAAGAAGTTGTGTTTGACATCGTGTCATGAAATCGTTCGTTACTTGCTCTAGCGGCTTCACATACCGTCGAACTGTTGACAACTGCAAAATAGGTTTTTGAACTCTTGAACGAAACTCTTTCCACTTCTCGCCATGAACACCAACGACACCCGGTAAATCACCGAAAAAATCTTTACGTAATTCTCCTTTGTATTTGACCAAACTGTGTAGTGATAGAAAAATATTAAATGTGTAAGCAAATTGACATTGTTTCTATCTACAAGACATTATGAAACTCACCTAGGCATAGATGGTCGAAATGGTGTTTGCCCTTCATTACGATAACACTGAAAGTTTGAGAAATTATGTGAGAAAAATGTAAATAAACTTCCGTTGTTGATGGAAATTCCATTCCGATCAGAATGAAGAAAAAAAAGTGTTCAAGGTCAAACTAAACTTGTTTTTCTCATAATTCTATTTGTCAACAAACGAACCTTTTCAATTTCATCAGCATCAAAGACAAACAAAAGATCTGGCCGTCCCATTAAGCCACCAACTTTAACAATTCGTCCCCATACTTGGTTCAGAAGAAACGACATCGTTGCAATGTCGGAAATTTTAAATTGTCCAATGATGGGAAAGAATCTGAAATGAATCAAGATTATAAATCAAAAGAGACTCATATGGCACAATCGTCATTAGCATTTAAGATTATGAAAGTCTCGTGATTGTCTTTTCTTATTCTTCTTTTTTGAAAGTCAACGACATTTGAAAAAAACTGGTTTTGAATCAACAATAACTGAATCAAAGAAGCTCAATCAGGATAATCAACCATGTAATAATTTCGAGTATAATTAATCAATAAAGTCATGGAAATTAATTCACTATTATTTATGAACTTTAGTTTTTATAACTTTGACCGTCATGGATTTCGTTACAAAACTTTGTAGAATTTTCAACTTCATTAAATTTATAATTTACGTTTAGTTAGATTTGACAAAAAAATTTGATTTAACGCTGCTTAGATAATTTTTCTTAATCACTTTATAAATATCTACATCGTTAGCGGTAACACTTTTAAAGAAATTCAAAAATGTGTTAATGATTGAAGAAATTGAAAGATAAACAAATAATAAGAAAATCTAATCCTCACCTCCATGTGTTGCCCAATATCGGAATGGGTTTGGGACCCGGCACCTGTGAATATGGAAGATATTGTTCAGTCACTACTTCTTTTTTTGCACGATTGGCAATGATCTGATGATCATTTGTTGCAACATCTGCATATGGACATTGGGCGACTGGTGCGGCTATTGTTGAACGATGTTTGACTACGTGAAAAACATTTTTGTTCCACTGACTGTAAATTAAAAGTTTTCTTGTTGTTTGCATTTTTCTTCTTCTCTATCGTAAAAATATTTTCGATTTCAACCAGACGTTCGTTCTGCGAATGGAAATGATTTGTATTAAAAACTTAAAACGAAACTACGACGTGAGTTGCATTTATTTGTTCATTGTTAGATATTTTAGTTGCCTCTTCCTTGCTTCTAATTATTTTCATCGATTCGATATGAATCATTTGATATAACGAGGAAATCATTAGCGAATAAGAAACTTAATTTTTTAAGTCAACCACCATGTAAGGTGAATGAAAATAAAGAACTGGTTTCGCTTCAAAAGCGTCATTTCAAAAGATTTCACATGTCAATATCATTCTTGGACTCTTCTTTAGGTTTTGGAATGAGGTCAACTAAACGATTCCGAATTCCGCTGTGTTGAACGATGTAAAATGCTGTAAAGGAAGAAGCGATAAATCGCAATGGCCTTGTGAGTTGCGTTGACAACTCGTTTGCTTGGCACTGCTTGTCGGTTGCTTGTTTAAGAAGTAATGACAATATTTGATATTAAACACTAGAAAACAGGTTTCGCATTCCCTCGTTCAAATCTATTGTTAACCACGACGCTCTGCCAATTATTTCAATGCAAAATGAAATCTTGCCGAATGAATCTTTATTTACATTTTTTATTTGCGAAAATTTGTGTTTTAATTACAGTTTACCGACACTCAACTTTGAATGCATTGACACGGTTTCAAAGCAATCTTCTGACAAAAAAAGCAATTTTTCTGTTCCATTCAATCTTTGTTTCCATTTAAATAGCTGACGACATTAAAATTCGGGTTTAATTTGTGAATGATCGATTATCTAACGCTAATGTGTGTCCTAAAAACTCGTGGAAATATTTTGAAAGTTTCACTTCTTCACTCTGCAATCATTTGGATTTAGTTTACAAAGCAATATGGCTTGTGCATTTGTTCACACAATAATAAATCATATTTTACAACATAAGTCATAAACAACTGCTCTTGTATCTGAATGGCCTATAATTCAATGAAATTGGTTTTAAATTAACCGCAACACACTTTATTCATTAATCTCCGATCGTACATAAAAATATTTTTGTTAAATATGTTCAACTTTCAGCGGTCGTGTGGAAAGTTTGTCTAAATATTCAAAACATTGTTCCATCATGGAAGTTTTCAACTTCAATTTCAAACAACAATAATTGTGGGCCGATTGGATGAAGAATTGAAATTGAAAATGATTACCAAACCGGATTTCAAGTAAACTTTAGTCAAAAGGTTTGCAGATGATTATTTACTTTAATAAAGAATTTTGTTGTCAAGCACACTAACCGAATAGTTGAGAAATGTTTCGTCATTAAAAGCGAAACTTCTTAATATAAAGTCTGCTTAACTTCTTCTGATTATTTACGCTACCACAAATGTAAATATTTTATTACAATACTTTGAGTCTTCCAGACAAACCACATCGTAACTTCAGCATCATGAACCGTTCATTGACATCAATTCAATATTTTCTTTCCTATTAAAATTTTTAGATTTCATCGTGTCAGATTATTGATTCATAAAACTAAAAACCATCTTTGAAACTGTTTTAAGTCAGAATTAATTGCAATTAATGATTAAAAATTGCTGCGTATAATTTATTATTTTCACTCGAACGAGTTATTCAGTGTACCATTTTACGACTTTCGTAATAAACCGTGAATACCACACCGCAAACTTATTTATATTTAAATGATTTTCATCCTCATAAACGCGACTTTTCGAAGATAATCACTAATAATATTCAAATATTATTGATGGTGTTATTAACGCTACAGCTCACAGTCTTCATTTTAATCATGCTAAATAGCCATCGCTATATTTACAATTCTTCACTAAAAGTGATTTCAATTTTTTACACATTCTCAGTATTCTCACGTTAAAATACTTCATGAATAAATATTTAACTTTCTATACGTCATAAATCTTTAAAGAAAATCAATTTTAATTTATTCCAATGCGTTTGTTTTATCTTTGTGATTTATTTTCATGTGCAACAAATTATTTATTTGCAACAATCTTCTTACAATTAATGAAAGTGGTAATAAACTTCAACAGCTCGCGCTTACTTATTTTAAACCATCTCGTATGATGGCTAAAGAAGAACTGATTGAGAAAATGGCATGTTAAAGTAACGTCTCTTACTTCTCCAAAAATTTCTCCGAGTTAAAAGAGAACGAAGATTTAAGCTTAAGTGGAAACAGAAAATATCTACTTTATGCTTTACATACTTATATAGCTATGGTCTCAACTTAAGTGCGCACATGCTAAATGAAAATGGAGGTGAAGGTTATTTAATATAAAAGAGGCTAATTGCTGATATTACTATAAACTCGTGCACATTGCAAGCTTCACCAAAAGAAGAAAATGTAAAGTTTAAGAAAGTTTTGTGATCACTAAGTTTTATTTTAATTTGGAGCTTCTGAATTTATTTAAGGTGAGATGTTTGTGGCAATTGCATAACTTTAAGGCGCAAAGAATTTAAATCACAGCGAACATCAAACCACCAACCACCAATTTTTAAGTTAATCGCGTATCATATGCAAATGAAGCTATTAATAAATTTTTAAGTTAAAAACATTTCTTATAATTCAAAATCATAGAACTACAACTTCAGTGTTGTGTTGGCAGTGAAGAAGAGTGGAAGTTATTTTCAGACAATAATTTTAATCAAAATAGTTCGAAGATTAATTATCATAACAAGTTTTTATATCAATTGATAAATTCTACAACGAATTTTAAAGCTTATTATGGATGAGAATACAAATGATGATGACGGAAGTTATCCTTTATGGATGAAAATATTATTTTTTGTTGTACCAACTTTAATTTCAACAGCAATTTTGTTTCTGATAAGGTGGAGTCAGAAATTTTACATCAAATTTGATGATTTTAAATTAATTTCATTTCGTTTTCAGACATTTCCTTAAAAATAAAATATACGACAAAGAAACAAGAATTCAAGGAAAAGTTGTGGTCATCACTGGTGGAAATTCAGGAATAGGAAAAGAAACTGCAGTGAATTTAGCCAAACGTGGTGGAAAGATTTACATTGGTTGTCGAGATAACATCAAAGGAGAAAAAGCTTTGAAAGAAATCAAAAAACGATCTGGAAATAAAAATGTTTTCTTGTTGAATTTAGATTTGGCATCAGTTGAATCTATAAGAGAATTTTCCAACAAATTTCATGAAGCCGAAAGCAAACTTCACATCTTAATTAACAACGCTGGTGTTATGGGATGTCCAAAATCGAAGACTAAAGATGGATTTGAAACACATTTTGGAACAAATTATCTTGGCCATTTTCTTCTGACGAATCTACTTCTTGATATAATGAAGCAATCGATCCCCAGTCGAATTATTTTTGTATCAGCAACAGCTCATAAGTTCGGAATCTTGAATAAAGAAGATTTAATGAGTGACAACTCATATTCAAGATTCAAAGCGTATTGTCAGTCAAAATTAGCAATCAACCTGTTCGCTTATGAACTTAGTAAGCGAATAGTTGGAACGAGAATAACTGTGAACATAGCTGATCCTGGAATTGTCGTTACTGATATTTGGAGACATTATGTTAAGCCAGATTGGTTGAAATCGATCCTTCAATCAATCCTAAGAAAGTTCTTAAATACACCAAAAGAAGGATCGCAAACATCTTTACGACTTGCAGTTGATAAAAATTTGGAAAGAATTTCCGGCAAATATTATAAAAGTTGTAAAGAAATTGAACCTTCTGTCGATTCGAGGAACGAAGAATTATCATGCTGGTTATGGAAACGAAGTGCAGAATTAATCGAATCTTTAAAAGTTTAAAAAAAGTTAAATTTATTTTCATAATTTTGTAAGTTTTTCACTTTCTTTCCAAAGCCATTTGGCCATGTCATCGTTTTTTGCTGTCCACATTGTCCAAGTTATCTTACAGTCACTAAAGTATTGTCCAGAAATATTTTCCAAATCGGGATCAACAGCAAGCATAATTTGAGTTTGAGCTCCAGCTGAAGTATCTTTGAACAAAACCCATTGGAATGGAGTAGTCAAAACTCTCACAATAATGTTAATATGTCGTTGTAATCCACTATGAACCGCTCCTATTGTATAAATAAAGAATGAACTGTTTATTTCATAACATAACAAAACAAAAGTTACACTTGACAACATTACCAGGGTGCAAACAATTAACTGTCACTCCACTTCCTTTCAGTTGTCTTGCTAATTCTCGTGTGAATAAAATATTCGCAAGTTTACTCGTGGCATATTGAAACCAACGAAAGTAAAACTTTTCTCCAAAAAGATCATTTGTAAATATCTTTCCAAGAATATGAAATAAACTCGACACGACAACTATGCGACTTGGCGCTGATGATTTGAGAAGATCAAGTAATAAGTTTGTTAGCAAAAAATGTCCTAAATGATTCACTCCCATGTGCATTTCAAATCCATCTTTTGTGTATGATTTCGGACAAGCCATAACTCCAGCATTGTTAATTAAGATGTGAAGTTTTGATTCAAGTTTATGAAATTTCTCACTGAATTCACCAATTGATTTTATTGATGCCAAGTCGAGTTGAAGAAAATGAATTTGTCTGCTTCCACTTTTCTCCTTGATTTCATTTACTGCAACTTTTCCACGATTCTCATCACGACATGCAATGTAAATTTTTCCACCGCGTCTTGCTAAATCGATGGCAGTTTCTTTTCCAATCCCTGAGTTAGCTCCTGTGATGATTACGATCTTACCATCAATTCGGACATTCTTCTTGTATTGTCCACCTTGCATGTAATGTCTAAGAAGATAGGTAATTGCAGTTTTTTCAATAGCAATCAAAATAAAAATCTCACCTCAAAAGAATTACAAACAAACAAAAGAAAATCAACGCAATCATTGCAAGCAACAACGAAAAGGCCACTACCGAAATTAAATCAAAATTCATCGCTTGATAATTGATAAGCAAAAAAACTTTTTTATCTAATCAATAATTTTATGATAACATTAAACATTCTACATAAATATTTTGTTTTTAAAAATTTCTTTCTTCACACAAAACTAGCCAACAACTAACGACTTTAAATTTCTTTTGCACTTTACTTCGCTATTTCAATTATTATTCAATACAACCCTGAAAGTTTTTTTATCGTCTTCATTATACATTCAATAAGCATAATTAATTTTAAGAGAATAAATACTTCAATTTGTGAGAGAATTTGAGGCAAACATTTAATTAATTTTACGTGTGTTAGATGAATTTCTTATTAAGCATTAAATTTTCCAATAATCTTAAATAAAAAAATTATCAAATCTAAACTTTTCAATTAATACTTTAAAGCTTTAAAAAGTTTTCTTGAAAGCTCCACAAATATTTTTTCAACTTTTAAAAAGTTGTTTCATGTAAATAACAGCAATAAGTGAGGAATTGAGCGATCATTGTAAGATTTAGAAATTAATAAGCTTATAATCTAGCCATTAAATGGTTTGTTTACCAATCGCTTCATTGTTTATTGCTTACGCAACTGTGTTTGGAATGGACATTCCAGTCCATTCTTCGCTCGTTTTCCATAGCCAAGCAGCTGTTTCATCATTCTTTGCAGCACTTGTTGTTCTCGCTTCAGTGCAATCGCTGAAATATTTTCCTGTAACATTCTCTAATTCAGGATCGACTGCCAATCGAATTGTTGTTTGAGCTCCAGCCAAAGGCGTTTTAAAGAAATGTAAAAATGGACCAAAAGCAATCCTAAAAGTTTAATAAGAAAATATAAAATTGTAATTCAATTAATTTTCAATGTCAATTCACCATGAACACATGTCCATATCTCTTGTAAGTTCCGTTCTGACAGCTCCAGGATGAAGAGAATTAGCAGTCACTCCAGTCCCTTCCAATCTCTTTGACAACTCTTTTGTAAACAAAATATTTGCCAATTTACTTTGTCCATAAGCGAGCCATCGATTGTAAGATTTTTCACTGTTCAAATCTGTTTTGTTGATGCGACCGATGTAATGAGCTATGCTTGATACATTAATAATTCTGCTCGGTGATGATTGCTTCAATAAGTCAAGCAATAAATTTGTCAACAAGAAATGTCCCATGTGATTTGTCCCAATCTGCATTTCAAATCCATCTTTTGTGGTAGCTTTCGGAACTGCCATAATACCAGCATTGTTAATTAAGATGTGAAGATTGTTTTCCAATTCATGAAACTTCTTCGAGAATTGACGAATTGACTCCATTGACGCCAAATCGAGTTGAAGGAAGTGAACATTGTTGCTTTCACTTTTTGCTTTGATATCTTTCAAAGCGTCTTCACCACGTTGTAAATTCCGACATGCGATGTAAATTTTTCCACCACGCTTTGCTAAATCGATGGCAGTTTCCTTGCCAATTCCTGTATTAGCGCCAGTTATAATCACGACTTTGCCTTCTATTCTTGAGTTCTTCTTATATTGTCCACCTTGTGCCCATTTTCTTTTGGAAAAAGAAATTAGTTTAATCGTTAAAACTCATTTATAATGTAAAGAATTTGTATAAATCATAATGAACGTGACTTTGTTCCAATTCCTAAATGTAAAGGACTTGTGTTGTCCAAAAATATTCTTAATTGTAGTTAGAAAAATGAAGTAATTGATTCCATTGTTACTTTTCAATGAAAGCAAAAGTTACTAACGACACGCTATAAGTTTTGCTTTTTAACATGCCATCATCATTTATTTTACTATGCTTGTAGAAATTTCTCATATAATTTATTGATTAAATAATTCTAATACAAATGTCGCGGCAAAGTCATCGTGAGGTGAATAACATATTTTAATTTTTCTTTCATAGAACAAACATGTTGCTTCAAAATCTGATTACTTCTTCAGAACTTGAAGTTCGTGTTTAAATAAAAGTGAAGATAATATCGCAATAAACAGAATTGAATACGTCAAACATTTGTTTAGTGAAGCCGAACGCTAAACATTGTTTTGAAGAGCTTCCATTATCTCCATGAAGCATAAAACTATTTATGTTTCATGTGCGCCGCAAATTTATTCTTCTTTCCTTCCGATTTCTATTTATAGAAGAGACATTCAACATTTTGAAAAAGGAAAACGAATAATCAGCTCCCTTAATCATTGTGTCACGAAAAGTGTTAAATGTTAATCACTTTCCTTTACAATAAAAATCTGCGTGAAAATTTCCTTACTCGAAAACTTGTGACGTAAATTGAAAGCGAATTAAACTAATTTCATTTAGTTTTCTGTGACGACTTTAAAAGGAATAATTCCAAAATTTATCATGATTGATTATCAATTTATTTGACAACCTAGAATAGTTTATAATTAATTTAAAAATTCTCTGCTTGTTTAATTATTATTTTTGACAACGTTGTTGATACTCAGGAAATAAATAGAAAAAATATGAAACACGCAATTACATCTCATTGAAGTTTAA
The DNA here is from genome assembly GCA_900005825.1 of Clunio marinus. NCBI lineage: Eukaryota > Metazoa > Arthropoda > Insecta > Diptera > Chironomidae > Clunio > Clunio marinus. The sequence continues at coordinate 1,369,423 of CVRI01000075.1, read as the reverse complement.
TGAAATCTCAACAAGTTTACCTTATTAGAAATACAAGCGCTACACATCCCAAAAGTACTAACAAAACAATTAAAACTATTATCCAAGGTGATAAAGAACTAGAATCATCCATTTTTATTGTTAATATTCTTATCAAGCACTTAATTGATTTTTAAAAGTTTTTTTTTTCAATTCCTCTCAATGAAATTTGATCAAAATGTAATTAAATTCGGGATAAAAAAAGAACTGAACTTGACACAGAGAAAAGTAATTTAGAGACTCTTTATTGTAACGTACAAACTTCAACTGCTTCGACGAAAAATGGAAATATTTCTCAAAGTAACGCTGCGCAACTTTTTATGAACAATACAATTGTACGCTTGTTGTAGGTACATCAACAATTCAATGATCCACCACCGAGTTACTTATTTCGATAGCTATTTATTTATTTATGTACTCTTGAACTCTCCTTACTTACTACTCTGTGGTAAATAAAACCGAGAATAAGATTTAAACATTTGGTTAAACGTAAATGAAGGACTACAAATGTTTGCTGTAAATACATGGAAGAAACAATCATTTGATGCTCACCAAATTCATGTACATAAACAACATGTAATGCGACTCAAACAAAAGTATTATAAAAGTGTTAAAATTGTTTACATTGCCGGTATTAAAGTGATGTCATGAGCCGAGATTATATAATAATTTTATACCAAAAAAATGTGATAATTATTTGTAGCAATAAATGAATATATATCGTGATCTTGACCATGATTTATTTTGTCTGATTGTATTAACTTCTCCATACTAAACTCATGTATGTTATTCATTAAGTGCTTACACATAGTCACTTTGAGCATTCATACTTAGATGATTGTGAATAATTTTTGTCTTGCCACTTAAGACGTTTTTACGAATAGAAATGAAGAGAAAATTAAAAAAAATTCTGTTTCATTTCTTTGGAGTTTGACTCAAACCTTGACTCACAACAATTCAAAGCTAAGAAAGGAAAATTTAATTTACAGGAAATAATTTAATTAAAATTCTGTCTATTAATGTAATAACTGATAGTTTACATCACGCATTGCACTTGTAAGGTTTGTCGATGCATAATTATTGTCGAGACGACCGACGTTTTGTTTAATTCAAAATCAATATTTTTCATATCATCGCTCGTTCTAATGAAGTGTTTGCGGTTCATTGTTGTAAACAATTGTTAATTATATTAACTGTTATTATTTTAAAAGCATTTAAAAGTTTTGTTTTAATAAACATTGACGAGTTTATTTTGTCTGTTAAAGTAGACACTTCACTTCTTAAGAATAAATTAAGTCTTAACACTTGAGATGACTTGTGATGACTTTAATAATAAATGTAACTGATTGATTATGAATTTCAGTCAATTTTGTTTTCGTATTGGCCAAATGAACAATTTTCTTATTATTTCAAATTGATCTTTCATTAATAATCAACTTCAAAATTCTTACTTGATCGAAGGCTTTTTCCAAACAACTGACAACATCTTTGCTTTGTAATAAACTATCACGATGAAGAGATGAAACTTAAATGATACTGTTTCAGTATGAAGTATGATTTTATCTGAAACACCATATGGAATCATGATTTCTTTTTAATAAATTCGTTAACTTAAATCACAAGGTGAAATTATAATTTCATTTTTATTAGACAACTTTTCAACCAAACTCGGAAGTTTTACAGATGGCTTTTTACGTAAATGTTTTATTTGATGGAAATGATGCTTTGTTATCAACGAGGATGGTGATGAAGATGAAGATGATTATAATATATGTAACTGAGGCTTCGAAGAAGAAAGCATTGATTCGTTCACACCATCGAAAAAGCTTCAANAACTCTGTAGAGAGGTAGAGCATAGTCCAAAGTAGCTCTCTACAAAGTTTCAAGCCGTAAATAATAAAAAATAGCTGAGAAAATTAAGTTCGAAAGTAGTGGTCGATAATTGGACGCGATTTCGAGGTGGTCGATAATTAGACAACTACCCTAATATATGTAACCGAGGCTTCGAAGAAGAAAGCATTGATTCGTTCACACCATCGAAGAAGCTTCAAAGTTATTGATGATGGAATGGAACGATCGAAAAGCCACACAATGAGAGTGATTTCGGTTTTTCAAGAGAGTGTCGAAAAAGAATAAGAGAATGAAAGATTTTTCGTGTAAATATTTAAATGATTTAAGACTTGAACAAAGAGAAATGTGAGACGTGGACGTCTTAAGACTCTTAAATATTTATATCTAAATTAATTGTAAAATGGGGAAATTTTTAAATAATTTGTAAGTTACAACAACATAAATTAATGTTTTATGCTCAAATTACATTTTAATGACTCTTTTAGTAAAAATCTTGTGAACAAACCAATGTACACAAAAAATACTCGAATTGATGGTAAGGTCGTATTAATTACTGGTGCAAATACAGGAATAGGAAGAGAAACTGCAATTGACCTCGCACGAAGAGGTGGAAAAGTTTACATCGCGTGTCGTGACATGGAAAAAAGTGAACAAGCATTGGAAGTAATCAGAAAAGAATCTCAAAGTTCAGAAACGTTTCTGTTGAATCTCGACCTTGCCTCGATTGAATCAATCAGAAAATTCTCAAAGAATTTCCATGAAATTGAATCAAAACTTCACATCTTAATCAACAATGCCGGAGTTATGGCTTGTCCGAAATCATACACAAAAGACGGATTTGAAATGCAAATTGGCGTTAATCACCTCGGACATTTCCTTTTAACGCAACTGCTACTTGATCGTCTTAAAGCATCAGCACCAAGTCGAATTGTTGTCGTGTCATCGTCGGGTCATAAATTGAGTGATATTAACAAATTAGATTTAATGAGTGACAAAGCTTACAACAAGATCAAAGCTTATGGTCAAAGTAAGTTGGCGAATATTCTTTTCACTCGATATTTGGCAATGAAACTTGAAGGTTCTGGAGTGACTGTTAACAGTTGTCATCCTGGAATTGTTCAAACAGATCTTGGACGGCACATGGAATCATGGCTTCGACCAATCTATCGAAAAATTTTATTTCCATACTACAAATCAATCAAAGAAGGCGCCCAAACACAAATCCGTCTCGCAGTTGATCCCGACTTGGAACATGTAACAGGAAAATATTTCGTAGATTGTCATGAAGTTGAACCATCGAAAGCAGCATTAAATGATGAAACAGCTGCTTGGTTGTGGAAGAAAAGCACAGAAATGATTTACGTGAAATACAAACAACTTGAAAAGATGCATTTAATTAAGTATTGAAACGAGTTTCATTTTTCTTTTATAAATAAAAAAATAAATTTATGTACTTAAATTCTTATGTCTTTGATCAATTTACAAAATTGCTTAAAAATTGCTTTTCAGTCATTCACCAATGCCTCAATCGATACATTAACATTTAGTACTATCATATCAGGCATAGCAAGTGTAAAAGTTTGAAATAAATTAAGTTAAGTAATTGGTTATTGTGACAAATCGTTTCCACGAGTTTCGTAAGGAAGAAATAAGCAAGCAATGGAAGCACATATTGCAAATATCCCATAAACTGCCACAGCTTGTCCAACAGAAGCTTGAAGTAACACTTGAGCGACATAAGGCGTACACATAGCACCAAGTCTTGCCAACGATGAACATCCACCAACACCAATTGATCTTAAATTTGTTGGGTAGACTTCTGGTGTGTAAACATAAGCTGCTTGAAAGAGACCAGCGATGACACCTCGTCCCAAAAACAATATCAATGTGAGAAGAACTCGACTAAAATTATAAATAATTGTAAATGATCAAAAATTTCTGGATTTCTCTTACTCAGTCGTCACAGTGATTAATGAAACGCATCCAGCATATAAAAGAAATTGAAATGCCATTGTTTTCTTCCTTCCACATCTTTCAATAATATAAATGGTTGTGAATATTCCTGGGAACTCAGCTAATGTTGTCCATAAAAGGTCCATGTAATCAGTGGTAGCCAAAGCATGACAATCATCAAGACCTGGCGTGGGTGTTCGATTCTTCCCTCCAAACAATTCTGTTGACATCAACACTAACCCGTAATAACAGAAAGCACACGACATCCAAATAAACCACAATAAAAGTGTCGTTCTTCTCAATGATGAACTCAAGAGAGCTTTCAAGCTACCACGAGAATTTGAACTTCCTTCGACAACAAGTCTTCCTAACAACATCGGTCTTCGATTGTCTTTAGCGATCTGAAAATTATTTAATTAACAAAATTTAAACCATGATTCGCATTTGCCTTTCTTACAGTTTCCAATGTCGTCAACGCTTTTTCATTTTGACCACATGAAACATGATATCTTGCTGATTCAGGAAGCCACGGAGTTAAGCATGCAAAAACAAATAAAGGTGCTGCTGATAAACCCAAAAGCCATCGCCATCCAAAATTCGGTACGACAGCCATTGCAAGAACAACTTCAAAACATGCGCCAAGTGCCCAAAAGCAATCTAAAAGAACGACACACTTTGCCCTTTGCTTGGTTGGAAGGAATTCTGCATAAAGAGTGACACTTTGAGGAACGGCACCAATAGCAAATCCTACAAGTCCTCGAAGTAATAAAAGCCAACCCAAGTTTGGTGCTACAGCACTAAGAAGTCCATAAAGGAAAAGTAAAATTCCGCAAAGTGTCAATGCCTGAATATAAGAATAATTAATGATTATTTATTGTTTGAAGAAGGAATTAAACAGACAATTCTTACCGGTTTTCTTCCATATTTGTCACTGAGACTTCCCCAAAATGTGCTGCTCAACATCATGCCTAGAAAGACGACTGTTGTGACCATTGCTTGTTGATATCGACTGATTCCCCAATCACAATGCAATGCTGGGCCGAGGACGGACAGAATTGTCATTTCCATGGAATCACTCATCCAACAGAGTCCCACAAAAAGCGATAACTTCACTTGAAACCATCCAAATCCTAAAGCATTCACCGCCTGCGCAACAGTAAAAGTATCTAAAAATGTCAAAATATTAGCATAAGAAGATGTCGAAGTGATGACTCATTTAATTACCATCAGGAACGACAGAAACGCTTGCAAGCTCGAATTGCGGTGAAACCAAACCATTGGTATTTGTGATAGAAATTCCATTGGGGTTTTGACTTGTTGTAATCGTAGATATGTTAACACCTTCAACTTCTTCATAGCCTTTCGAGCCTGGCCCTCGAATTCCCATGATGAGTTTAATTAAATTTCTCCTGTTCTTAACTTTATTTAAATTTTCACATTTGCCGGAAGACAATTAAACGTTAATGAAGACGTTTCAATTATGTTTTGATATCTAATTGGGTTAATAAAAGTTTCTGAAGAAATTATTTTCTTCTTCATTCAATAATTCACTGTATGAATGAACAGTTAAATACACACTCGACTATGATTTCACAAATGATGATTTTAATAACTTTTCATTCTCATTTTCCGTTTTGAAATTTCATTTGCAATCAAATCTCTTCTACGTCTTAACTGAACTGAAGAAAAGATTTGCAAACATTTTATTTTCGTTAATTGACGATGTCAACATTTTGGATTTTCTTCTATAGTTTTTTTTGGTAATATTCGACTGTGGTTGGTAATACCGAACAAAGATATTTATGTTATTGAACTCTCAGAAACACCTTGCACAACTCTTTTTAACTTTCGAAAATATGAAACTGTTAAACCGTTGCATTAAAACTTTTAATGAAGTTCTTATAAACTCAAAATCCGAGTTAATTTTGTCACAGTAAATGGTTTTCTATTGTTGAATTCCTTTCATTCTTTTTTTTTCTTAAGAGAACAGAAGAAAAGAAACTTAACACGTATTCACCTGAAAAGAATTTCTACAAATGCGAGAGGTTTAAAGCGGTCGAAACTAACGACTGAAACTTAGCTGCTGATGTTGTTGTTGCTGTTGGGCTATGGATTGTTGTTTTCGATACATTTCTTAAGAATGAGTGTATGAAGAAAAGGCCGATGAGAATAAAATTTATTCAAATGCCAATGTAGTGAAGATCTTTCTTTCTTAGTGTTGCTTCACTTTTGCCGATTTGTTATATAACACAACAAGAATTACAAATATCGAGAAGAAAATGAATGAAAACAATGAGAGAGCGAGAGAGAAAAACTATTCACAGGTGTAAGTGAGTGATTTTTATGAAACTTGCTTGAGAAAAGTCAAGTTGAAGTCTGTCGATTGTAGCATTGGCAAGGTGTAGTTGAAATCAAAAATTTCTCTCAAACTTTTCTCTCGCAGCATGTGGTTAAGTATTGAATGATTTATTATGACGGTTTGTTTATAAATTAACGCTTTTCGTTCATTTTGTTGATGCTTCGAGACATCCAAACTTTGGATAAATAAGGAAAAGTCGCTTTTGATCAAATTTTCAAAAATAAAAAGAAGTTTAGTTTCTTTTCTGATGTGATAATTGCGGTCAAATTCGTGATCATTTAATATGCTGAATCATTAATCTCGCTCGTGCTTTGTCATAACAGCACATTAGTCTTCAAAGATATCTTTGCTTTTAAACACTTCCGTACACATTTTTTTCTAATAATTTGAAAGTAAAAGTTGTGTAATTTAAAAGAAACAAAAAAATAAATTTTTAACAAGATTTTTTTGATGTCGTCGTCGATTATGCAAATTTCAAAAGAAAATTTTAATGAATTGTTAAGAAGTGTTGTTGGCACAATTTCCCAACTTCTAATATCTTCGATGATATTTTATTATAAAATTCATTTCAAAACATTAATGTTGATATCTTTACATATTGTTTTGATCACCTTGAGCCTCATTCCAGTGTTTTGATTTCTGCTGCTTTCGTAAGATTTTTTTCGACAATTTATTGAATGGAACTTCGAAATAAACTGTGCTGAGAAATGAAATTCGTCCGGTGATTTTCATTATCACGTAAGACATAACGATCTAAAGAAGTGTGAAAATCAATTAAATTGAAGTGAATTTCAATATTTGATTCGTTGCTTACAATTTCTGGAACGTTGTAGCTGCTTCCATTTTCTGACAAGCCATAAATCAAGATCGTCACAATTGGAGTTAATAAATAAAATGCGTAAGTGATTCTTCCAAAACGAATGAAGAAATCTTTCGACAGGAATCTTATGAAAGAATTTTTATAACCAGAACTATCTGCAATTATGATCCAACCAAAGATAAAAGCCATTTTCAGATGCGCTAAAATTTTTAATGCCGACGCAACAAATGTCGAAGAATTTTTGAAATAAAAAAGTTCAAGGAACAGCGAGCTACAAAATAATCCACAGAGGAACCACATCCACGATGTTTCTTTCTAAATAAAAAATAAATAAATTAATTTGAGTGACTCAGTTGAGATTTAAAACAACCTTTGATAAGATTAACTTCCCACCATTTCGATGAAGCATTATTGCGATTTTCGTTCCCATAAAATAAGGACAAATTCTCGCAAATGGTTGAATATAAACTTTTGATAGTAAACTAATCATCACGTCAAGTTGAAGTGTAAAATCGTTTGAAATGTGCATGAAGACACTCAAAAGGGTAAATCCAAGGAAAAGTGAGTCAAGCAATCGTTCTCCAGTTTGAGGATTTCTAAGGACAAAAGTATTAACGTCAGTTTGAAAGACGTAATTAATAATAAGTTACACACCTAACATAAATCATCAAAATTAATGTAACTATTGCAAAAAACTGCAAATCACATGCAAGTGACCATGACCATAACACACACATTTCGTCTTCAGGAAAGAAATTTTGAATATAAAAAATGTTTCTCCACCAGAACCTGTCATGGAAACAAAGAAGAAGAAAAATCATTCGGTTGTGAGATTGTAATGAGACATATTTATCATACATACTTTGTACATGTCAAATCATTTCGTAGAAATAACGTGTGCGGCGACAAATCATTTAAAAGTGACGACACAACTTCAGATGTGAGCATTGCTAATATCAATAGTGGTGTCAGTCTTAAATATCGTTGTAGGAATAGTCGCATGTAAATTTTGAAGTTTGTCAACAGATTATTTGATTTAATTTCTTCCACACTTGCAACATCACGTAGGAAATTTGTTGCAGTTAAAAAACTTGATATGACAAAGAAGCTGAACGATATTCACATTTTAAAAGTAGGATAGAAAAATAAAAATAAAATATTTGAATTAATTACCCGTCGACTAGAAGTGCTGAGTTGATAATTAACATTCCCAGAATGTTTTCTGTAGCAGATAAATAAGCAACTTTATTCGTCAATGTAAAGTGCATGAATGTACAAACATGAGAAATTGCGAGTACATAACATGACATTGACCTGAAAATACCATAAAAATCATTTTTCAACTCAAAGTATTTGAATATCAATACCTCAATCCTGAGATTGATTTTATTGCTAGCGGATCGACTTCGCGTTGAAAAATTTTCATTTTGTTTTCCTTGTAGTGAAAAAGTTTCACGAATTCATCGAATCGTGAAGGCTTCAAATCTCTTTCGATGTCTTCCGACAACATATTATTGTTTGTATCGGTTTTCATATGTTTTTGCAAAGTGTTTGCAGATTTACTCGACAATACAACACAAAATATGCATATAAGGAGAATCCATAAACTTTTCTTAGCGAAAAAAAGTGTGCTTAACATGAGGTCTTTGACTTCCAAAACTTCTGCTGTCATTTTATAATCTTTCAATGATTGTGCGTCTTTCTTGTTCAACAGTTTTTGTGTCAAGAAATAAATTTCCTGATTTGAACATTCTTTGGGAAGACACAAACCTATTTGAAGAGTGTTCTCGGTCATGACATTTATTTGAACTTAGAAAACATTAGAAAGTTAGAGAAATTTCTTTTATTTATTAATTCATGAATACCTTGTATAGGTGAATTATGTTTTGCGTGAACAATGCGATATTTTACTTCAAAAGGTGCAATGTCATTCATCAAATCTTCCTTCATGTTTCTTTTCAAACGATTAGAAAGATTGAACACAATTTTTTTACTGACATATTCACATTGGCCTCTTGATCCATGCCACAAATTATTACCAGAAAGGAAACCAGATGCTGGAATCGCTGATGAATCAACAACTTAAAGTAAGAAAGGGGAAAATATCAATCAACAAATAAATTATTTAAAGCTTTGAGAAGTTTAAAGAAATAACAGAACAATTATATAGCTTGAAGTTTTAATTAACATCCTAATGATGTCTCAGAATCAGCACATAAAAAAGAATAAAAAATTCTTTAACATCATTCCGTTATATGTTCATAAGCAATTATCGTGAAAATATTGAGGATAATTTGACTTTTAAATATTTTAACACTGACGTCGATGAAAAGAAAAGAATTATCAATTAACTAACATTGAAAATTCTCCAGCATCTCAAAAATATTTACAATCACAATTTATGGAAAATAACAATTTCAAATTGTTTTAACTACTTACGCTTGAAGGCCCACATTGATTTCCTGTGTATTCCTTCTTCGATTAGTTTCAAATCAGCTTTGCATCGCGATGATAAATTGTCAATGTCATCTGCAAGGCTTACCAAGTCGTACATAATTGAATTTGTTGTCAAAACAATATGGTAATTATCGGCACTTTTTGTCCTATTGTTATCGATATTTTCACATGTGTCACTATTCAATCTCAAGTCTGCTAAACATATTTGAAGAAGAATTAAGAAGTACAATGATATTAACATTATTTCACGTGTTTCCTCTCACAAACAACTCTTCCTTATGATTTCTTCGAACGTTGAATTGCAAATGTTAGAATTTTTCCATTCGATCGAATCATTTCTCAGCGATTCGTGTGATTTTGGAGATTCTCACCAAAACTAAATATTCTTGAATGGAAAAGGTTCCCGAAATATAAATTATAATGACCATTAACAACTCTCGCTGTTTTTTCTCTCGAAATTTTGACATTTGGGGGCGGTGAATTCTCAAGAATCTTCAATGACACGCTCCAACAACTTTTGTTTTTCCAACATTCTTAAAGTATTTTTTCACAAATAATATTTACAAATCTTCTTCAAGTACAAAACATTATTTTTCCATTTTATTTATTTTAATTTTAATCATCATTCTACAAGTTTCTTCTTATATTTCTACATAAAATCACAAGGTTTTTTAAGAATCAGAATGAGTTTCCAGGAAACATTTTCATATTAATTATTATTCTAGAAATAAATAAATAAATTGCCTTCATTTTTGCTTCTGTTTCTTGAGATTGAGGTGCGTACGATATTTGCTAACATAAAATGTGTTTAGTCTCTAGAAACTTTAAATTCATCTTAGTTCTTTGAATTATTCGCATTTTCTTGCAATCGTTGGCGATCCCCTGAGCATCTCATTTGATAACTTATAAAAAGGAATTTCAAATAGCAATGAAAAAACGATGGCAAATGCATAACTCAGTACAGTAACTCCAATTAAGATAATGAAATAAAGCGGTGGATCTACATTTCCACCTTGATCAAACTCTCCAAAGATAATAGTGATGATGATTGGATTAAGCAAATAAATTGCGTAGGTTAATTTATTTAAATGTACAAATATTTTAGAAGAAAATATTTTAGAGACCAAGCCTAGTTTAAAGAATAAAAAACCTTCTAAATAAACGTTTTAAATGATTTATTAGAATTCAAACTCACAATTTTGTCCACAAGCGTTGGTGATGATGAACCAACAAACTGCAACTCCAATGAGCGGTCTTCCAAATAGGATGCATATCGAAGCTACATTCACACTCATGTCACGATAAACGGTGCTATGCAAAGCTAACATAAGTAAAAAGCTTGAAAACACGAACATGACGCTTTTGAATCTCTGTAAATAAAATTTTATTAACATTTACATTTTGAAGATATTTACGAGGCATCAAAACTAATTCGAGATATTCGATTGACAAGTTCAGTGACTTTATAAATATGGTTGACTCGAGTTAGACGTTTTACCCTTATTCAAAAACTCACATCAGACACATTAAATCTCTTTCGTCTGGCATTCAAAAAACAACCGCACGCAACACCGACACAGTATGGCGATATTCTCGTCCAAGGTGCGATGTACAATTCAGTTCCCGTGCCCATTAATACGTCAAACGTTGGGACGAATCTATGCTTGAAAACAAGTGCGCACGTCACTGCGAAAGTTCCAAGGGTCATCAACCAAAAAGCTCTTATTCCTAAAGACTTTTTTCTGTATTAAGTGATGTTAATTAACATTCATTAATAAATGATGAGTCATGAAAATGAAATTCATTTCCTTCTTACTTGGCATAAATAAATAAAATAATCGTAAAAATTATGAAGAATTGCATTTCGCAAGCCATCGACCATGTCCAATTCATACACAGATCGTTATGAGGGAAGAGATTATTAATGTAGAATAAATTTCGCCACCAATATCTGTTGACGTAGGAGAAAACGTTAATTGTTTATAAATTCAATTTAAGAAAGATTTCATTTTTTATACCTTTGGCAGTTTAAATCAGTTCTGTCATGAACCCAAAACTTGGACACATCAACAATGTATGAAGTGGATATCTCTGTGAGCAACCCGACCATTAAATATAAAGGTGAAAGTCTGGAAAGACAAAACAATTCTTAACTTTCAAGGTCTTTTTAAATTTTGTAAATCCACAATAAAAGTCTTTTGTTAAAAGAGTTTCGAAGAAATATGACGAAAATTTTCAAAATAAACTTTTATATCAATGCATAGTCTGCGTGTAGTCATAAGCATAATGAAATAGCTTTTTATGGCATATGCGTACGACTATAAACAAAAGATAACAGACTCTGAAGAATGATGTTGAGCTATTGCAAAAGCTCATAGTTTCATTTTCATTCATCTTCGAGACGGTAATTTGCATAAATGGAGAAATAATTTTTCGTTGATTTCTGGCTGTCTTTATTTTATGTGACTCGTTCTCCACAACCTCACCAACACAAGATGATTACCTTATATATCTATGCACCAACAGTTTCCCAAACAGCTTTACATTTGTCGTAAAGCTATTTTGCTTTATCTCAATCATTCGCTTTTTGTTTTTTAAAAAATTGTATGTCACTAGGAAACCGCTGAATAAAATGAGACAAAAGAAAATTTGTATTCAACAAACTTTTAAATTTAATTTGAAGGTCATATACCTGATTGCGAAGAAAGCATCAACTAGAAGTGCAGCGTTAGCGATCCATTGGAAACGCACCTGCTCAGAGAAGTGAAACATTACACCAGGGTTACTGGTCGCAAAAAAGCTGAACCAAAACAAATGGAATGCCAGAATCATGAAGCATGAAATTGATCTGTGGATGAGTGAATTGATGTACTTTAAATTGACATTACAACTTATCATTTAATAAATTAGCATACTTTATTCCATTTATGACATTTATTGAGTCTTTCGATGACGATGTGTCCATCAAAGTCTTCCAATTATTTTGTACTGAAAAACTTTTCAAAATTGTATCCCAGAATGTGAAACATTGGGCAGCCTCAACAGGATCCAATGCATCGTTTATTCTTTCATCTCGATTCCAAGCACAGAATACAATCAACAATACAATTAAAAAGATTATGCTGAGAAAGAAAACGAAAAGTTAGAGAGAGACTAAAGAAATATTTTCTTCACGCTTACCTCGTCATAATGACGCTTTTCTTCATGAAAAAGTTTTCTTGAAGTTTAAAGTCTTTGACTAATAAAACGTCAGTGTCAATTTCAAAGAGATTTTGCGCATCTAAGACTCTGGTATTTAGGAATTCTTGTGTCATATTATGCACCTCTGAATTCGAACATGATTTCGGCAAACACAAACCGATGTGCAAGAGATTTTCTGTCATGAATTTAATTTCAATTTGCCATGGTGAGTAATGTTTGGCGTAAACAATTCTATAGCCCATTTCAAATGGCGCAATCTCGTGAATCAAATCTGGTTTCATAAATCTATCGAAACGATCTGACAATGTTACGTAAAGTGGGTCTTTCACTGACTCACATCCTTTCTGAGATCCAAGCCAATGATTATTGCCAAGTAAAAATCCCGAACTCATAATTCCAGATGCGTCTAATACTAAAAGTAAATTTAATATGTAAATTATTTTGTTGATTCTCTTTGATTTTGCTTAATTACTCCCGACAAAGGTCAACAAGTTTTTACAAAAATTATTTACTTTGATAATGGATAATAAGTTAGATGTGATCATATGAAATGTGTCACCGACTTGATGATGTATTTCCTGTCGTTGTGCTTTACCTAAATTAACATCGGCGAGAGACTCAACGATTATTATTGAACAACTTTCACTTTTGTTTGCGATGCAATGATTGGAAGTATTTTGGGATAACACTTTATTAAGGTTAACTAACAATTTCATATCTCCGTCTATTTGTGATCACATTTATTAACAGTTGACTGAGAGAATTACATACACATGAATTTGATAACAAAATGCTACAACTTTACCGCAAGTTCATGGTAAACATTCATTCATTGTTGTGTAAACAATAACGACAACTTGTGCGTTTATATCCGCACTCAACATAAACGTTTTTCACATGAAACGAGATAGCATACCGCGTTTTACTTTTCTTTTTATTGTTATTATTTCTATTTTAGTCTTTTATTTCGAGAGATTTTAATCAAAAATGATTTGTTTGTGTGCAAAGTGAAATATTTCAAAAAGGGTTCAACAATCAACTACATATTTTAAAACCAAAAAACGCGACACGTGTGCCTAAATTTTGGTTTTAAAATCAATTTAAATTAAATTAAGTACAGGAAGTTTTTGAACATATGTTGGTAAATATTGCTAAGAGTAAATAATATGAAATTGAAAATTCTTACGATTTTTTCGTATAGATATCGAAGTTACGATAAATAATTATTTTTGCTATTTGATGTCGATTTGAGACGATCGTGACATGACAAATTATCACATTTGAGTCATTAAAAAAGATCTTCGATAAAGAATGAACTTTTGAGAGAAATTTAAAATTGAGAATGACTGAGACCTTCATAATTTATTCAATCAAACAATTACGATTATCCTTGATGGATGGAAAGTTACAAAACAACAACTCGATGGTGGTCTGGAAAAACTTTTATTATTGAAAGGAATAAAACAAATTCTTTCGAAATGCGAAACTTTTTTGATCCGTCCCATCATTAGTGAATTAAAAACTTGTTTAATTATTGAAGTTGTTTAAAATAAATCTGGGTTGGGGTATTCCATGACGTTGGTCAATTTGTATTTTATATATTTTATGGAGCTGACGAGTTGACAAGCAAATAAGATTAACACAAAGTAAACCAGACAACATATTTTACAAGATTTTTTTTATCAAATTGTAAAAATTTAACAACTTTTAATTTATTCGCTTAGTAAGATGTAAATTTAAACCCCTAGATTGGTTGTTACAACTGAGTTTATTTTAGATTCTAGAAGTAGTTCAGAAAAATTAATATTTGCATGCAACAAGACATTTATTTATGAAGAATTCAACTTCAAGTTTTCAAGATTCATCCCCAATAAAATCACAAAAAATTCCAAAGAATAATAAATAAAATTTCCACACATGAATTCATCGACTCCAAATCATTAACATTACAAATATCGTTGTTTGAATTGCTCAAAATTCTCATCTTTAAACGTCTTTGTTAATATTATTTCAATGATTCATGGGACATTGATTTTAATCAACGTGATTAAATTTTATCGTTCTCTTTGAGCTACTTAATTTATGTCTTGGACTTGCTTGTGTGTTAATACAACCGAAAAAAATCACCGCACAAAAGTGCAAAAAGTCGAAACGATTTTTCGATTACATAAGATATGTTACATAAAATTTTCTTTATCTTCCGTGGCGCGAGTCAAAAGTAAAACTGTTTAAACTTATTGTGAGTCTCACATCTCTGTTTGAAGTTGAGCGTGACTATTAAAAGGTTTACTGCATGTTACAATTGAATACTTTTTTGTTTTCTTTTCTTTTGGAAACATTAGTAATCATATGTACTTAAGTAGTTGCACACAAATTTTAGTCCTCAATGTTTCAATCAGTTCAAATTATTTTACGAAGACAAAATGCTTTTTTTAGGTAATGATGAGCATCTTAAGTAAATCAATTATTTCAAAACGATTTCTTATAGAGGAGATTTATGAAAGTTTTTTGTGTAAATTTGCTTTAAAGCTCTCGTCTGTTGTATGCGAATATTAATTGGGGAAAAAAATTCAAGATCTGAAGTTGCGAATTACTAATTTCTTTGAGAAAAAAAAATGAATATTGAAGTTAGAGATGATGACAACAATACGAAGTGAATTTATTTGTTGAATATTAACAAATCTTTATGTATGTTGCTCAAAAGACTCTTAAGATTATTAAAATTATCGATTCACACTAAGCAGTCCTGTGGATTTAACTCATTTAATAATAGAAAAATTTCCGAGACATGAATGCAGAATCTGCAAGTTAATTAGTGTGACGAAATATTACTTAAGAGCACTTACTTTTCCACCGACGCTAACTAGTCGAGCATAAAAGCGTTAAAAGTTAATTTATCAACAATTGCGGATATTCCAACTTGAATCAAGCAAATGACCTCTTCATAATAACATAAACCGAATCACAATCAATAAGATAACAACACTCGTTTCGCTTATTTGCAGTTTAGTATAATAAATCATACGAAGAGAAAGAAATTTCGAAAGGTTTTTGTCGAGAAATAAATATTAAAAGAAATATCCGTCAACTCACTCTTCATAGCCCAAATTTCTTTTCGGTTTATTCCGTAATAAATTTCCATAATTTCATTATAACATTGTTGATTTAGTTGATTTTCTTCGGCAGCAACTATCAGTCCATATATTACTGAAGAATGCTTCAAACGTTCCACAGGATAAATGTTGTTGAAATGTGAACTACTATCACGTAAATATTCGTCAAACTTTTGAACTAAGAGCATGCGGTCTCGCATCATTTCTTTACACTTTTCTTCATTATTGCATGACACTATAGGTGATGTAAGGTTTTCACTGTTGGTTTTATTCACATTTATATCACAATAAACTTTCGATAACTTTAGGACGATCAGTGTCAACACTAATGCATAAGATAATATTTTAAGCTTCATTTTATGACACAATTTTTCGTGACTTAAACGATAAGAACTATTAGGAATCGTTGAAAATTTATTAGCTTCATAAAAGCGTGTGATTTTTATTTCTTATTTTTTCATGTAAAAATTGCTTTTCAATTTAAATCGACTGACAAAGTATTTCTTTAATTATTTTATTTTTTATTTCAAATTACTTTTTATCAATTTTGTGAATGCGTCTCAACCGCACTGTGCTCGAACACTAAATGATGCTTCAAAAATAAAAAAAAATCATTTTCTCTGGTTCCAACGCCTGAGTTAAATCAACTGCTCTTACGAAGCCTTACTAAAATATGTTGGTTGTATTAACACTCGCACGAATTCAATACACAGAAAATTTTATGCGTTCGAAAGACCCGAAATAATAAACTTTTTAACTGATTATTTGTTCGACCAATCTTTGGTTTGTGTTAATTAAATATCGGTAGTTAGGAAGATAGTTTTAAGACAAGAAAAATTATCATAATATTAAATTCGAGTACCTTGTTATGTTTTGCACATCCTGATTTGTGAAGATCATTTCCATTTCTTAATGATATCAAACTTCATGATTCATCTTTATTATCGCACGATAATTTCTCATAAATATTTATTTATCTCTATCATCACATCTAGAAAACTTTGTTCTTTGTTCTGGTTTTCCAAATTGAGATTCACTAATTACCGTTGTAATCTTTTGCAAAAAAAATGTAGCATATTATTCAACTATGCTATCAGAAGCGTGACCAAGTTAATGAGATACATTTTTAGATTTATGACTGCTGTAAAAAATTTAAATCATTTCCAAATTAAGATATTTTCTTAGTTAAATGTTTCCTTGACCTGAAATATCGATATTTCTTACTCTCATAATTCTATACTTTTAATGAAAATCTAAAGCACATAAAAGACAAATCAGGTTTGATCTAAAGACGTAAAAGTTTAAAAAAATCATTTCATTTACCCTTGAAGTTATGCAACTTGCGAATCCAATTCGTTGTGATTTTCAGTTTCACGACAAATTTGTATAAAACATTGTAAATTCAACTAAATAAATTGTCGTTAAATAGATTTTCTTTATTTTTATTCGGCAAACTTCCTGATGAACATAATTATAGGATTTTCAAAGAACAGCATAAAAATGAATGCTGCAATGTATGTAACTAAATAAAATCCAACTGTTAAAATAACTATTGAATAAAAATCAAGATGGAATGAATTTTCACACGACATTGTTACAAAAAGGACTATCAAAGGATTAAGTAAATATGCTGAATATGTCATTCTACTAAATGGAAGAAGACATTTTGCATTCATTATTTTTGTCACAATTCCTGCAAATGTAATTAAAATTTACTTAAACAGTTTTGAAGTCATGAAATAAATTTTCTCACCATCTTTATATTGTGTCGAGCCCATAATGATAACAAAACAAACTGGAAAAGCCCATAAAGTTCTTCCAAAAGCAGGAAAGAAAAACGACACAAAAACATTTTCCGGAACTCTATAGCGTTGAATAAAGATTAAAAATATGACCAAAAAAAGTGAAATAATTCGTCCAAGGTTGATGAAAGTCTGAAATGAATATAAGGAGAAATCAATTTCGAGAAAAAATACCCTCAAAAGAGAGAAACAAAAACGAAACAACTGTTTATGCTGTGACGTGTGAATATGAAGATGAAGTAACTGACCTTTCTCATATTACACTGCCTGCTGATTTTGCTTAAATAATAACCGGTCCAAACGCCGGCAAAGTATCCACCAATACGCGTGTAGGGTTTTGTATACAATGTGTTGATTGAGCGGAATTGGCTGTCAAGGCTATAGAAGGTGAAGAGAAGAAACATGTGCGCGTAAGATGCGTGAACAATTATTTTATGCTTTTTAAACACTCACGAGAAGCTGAATGACTCTGTTAAACCTATGAACCCTGAATAAGCTGAAGATAATAGCACCATTGTTATTCCAATGGTGACACTCAACCGCATATTTCTATTTTTAATACAGAAGTGATTATTAGTAAATTTAACAAAAATTTCCAAGAAACATTGCTTCAATATTTATAATAATTATACAGACTTTGCAGAAACAGCTAATAAGATGCTGGATAAGGCAAACAGCTGAAAATCTGCTGCGACATACCAACTCCAACTCATGCACATTTCTGACAATGGATAAAAGTTTTGAATGCATAAAACATTCCTCCACCAATAATTTTTACAATTTTCTTCGATGTTTTCGATCATCAAATATTGTGATGTATCGTTGAGAAATATCGAAATAGTGACAGCCAAAAGCATGATCTGTTTAAGTAAATATTATTAAATCTTTTCAAAATAAGCTTGAATTATAAATTACAATCATGAAGCAAGGAGTTATCCTTATATATCGATAAACGATGCCCCTAATAACATCAATTGTAAGCTGTTTTGAAGGTCTTTTCTTTTGTTTCTCGTAGAAAGCATAAGACAATAAAAATCCACTGCAAACAATTCATTACAAAAATAATTTCTAAATACTCAGTCAGTGATGAAAATGAACAACATTCACCTCATGACGTAAAACGAATCAACAGAAATCGCAGCAGCAAAAAGTGGCTGAAGAACTAAAGCATTCGCATACGAAAATATCAACTGAATGTTGTCTGTTGGTCCAAAAGCGTAATAATAAACATGGCCTGCCATTATCCAAAGAGCTCCAATTGCTCTCACTCCATGAATTGGTGCAATTGATTTTCTATTAATTTTCGTCGACATAATGAAACCACAATTGTCTTTAAGTGAAAAACATCTCCAGAATTTCTCAGCTAAAGACGCTTTCAACTTATTTTTGAGATTTTTCTGATCATTATTGAATGTTGGAAGTGCGGAAATCTCTTTCATATCTTTACGATGACTTTTAAGATTGTTGACATATGTTGTCCCAATGATTGCCAAAACGACGAAGGTCACGATGATCACTCTACATAATTTTAAAAACAAATTTCGTGGGGTCATTCATTTGAATTCTTATCACATTTACCAAAAACTTACAAGAGGAGCAAGACAAAAGTTTCATTCAGAAATTCTTTTCTTATCGTTAAAGTTTTAGTTCCAAGATAATTCACCTCGCCATACAAATGAAAGTCTTGAAACTTTTCATGAAATATTTTCTTAGCCATCACATGCACTTCGGTCTCATCACAAGCTTCAGGGAAACACAAGCCNTCTCCTTCTACATAAAGGGTGGACGTTTAAAAATTTTCCATTATTGAATCATAGCTGGAGGATTAAAATATTTTCAAATTCAGATGTTAATTTATTATGATATACCTATATTAGTAATTAAGCTTTACATTTATAAGAGAAAAATTATTGCTCAAGCTGCTGTCTGCTGAATATATATATCGGCAGTTAAAGTTGATGAAATGACGTAGCTAGAGGTCCGGCGGCCACATGTGCAAATTGCCTGCCAAATTAAATATTTCTTTGCGAATTTATCGCATTGAATGGTCTTGAACTTGTTCGATACACTATATCCTTTAAATTGAGTGTAAAATTGCTGACCGGGAGCTGTTTAAAATCAGCTTTTACGTATGTTTCATCATCCATAAGAATTCATCCAGAAAAATTGTTGAAGATATGTCTGTTGAGTCTTCGAGCCCTCAAAATTGCACGATTATTACTCAATTGATTTCGGTTTGGTACCTTATATTTTTTCCGTGTTTCTCCTCCGTATTTTTGCTTAATACGCAAAACGTTTGAGTGCGATGTTCCATATTTTCTGCCCAAATCGCGAAGACTGAGTTCAGGATTTTTCTTAAGGTCTTCAACAATCTTCTTCTCACGTATTGTGTTTCCTGAGCCAACTTTTCTTCCACTTCCTGGCCTTCTTTCAATTGTTCCCGAGTCGCGAAAACGTTTAATCACGTTTGCTGTTGTTCTTCTCGACATTCCACATTCTTTTGCAATTGAAGAAATCGGCCATGATGGATTTTGTATAAAATTTCGCAGAATTTTTTCCCGCTTTTCTTTTTCCGTCATTTTTTTGAATCGTTCAGAAATTTTTCATCTTGAAGTTCATAACGGAAATAAGTTCAAGGAAGTTCAAATTCAATCTTCTACACAATTTTTTTAATTCTTGCCTCAACATCATTGTGTTAGAGAGTTTCAAATTATGGAAAATTTTTAAACGTCCACCCTTTAAGTGAAAAACATCTCCAGAATTTCTCAGCTAAAGACGCTTTCAACTTATTTTTGAGATTTTTCTGATCATTATTGAATGTTGGAAGTGCGGAAATCTCTTTCATATCTTTACGATGACTTTTAAGATTGTTGACATATGTTGTCCCAATGATTGCCAAAACGACGAAGGTCACGATGATCACTCTACATAATTTTAAAAACAAATTTCGTGAGGTCATTCATTTGAATTCTTATCACATTTACCAAAAACTTACAAGAGGAGCAAGACAAAAGTTTCATTCAGAAATTCTTTTCTTATCGTTAAAGTTTTAGTTCCAAGATAATTCACCTCGCCATACAAATGAAAGTCTTGAAACTTTTCATGAAATATTTTCTTAGCCATCACATGCACTTCGGTCTCATCACAAGCTTCAGGGAAACACAAGCCGATATGAAGCACACTTTTATTGAATAAATCTGCATCGAATTGTATTTTTGATGTATGACTTGCATAGAACATTCGATACTCAACAGGAATCTCTGATCCTATCTCAGTCATATTGTCATCCATTTTTCTATTTTTACTTTTAATTAAACTTATTTTTGGTGGTTGATTCAACAAATAACAATTTCGTTCAGCACCAAGCCAAAAATTATTTCCCCACGTGAAGCCAGAAGTTGGCTTTCCACTTGCATCTTGAACTAAAAATTTACGTTTTAATTTAAATATGTACATAAATTAATCATTGTCGTCATTTGAATACACAATTGAACTTGAAACTTGATCCAAATTCCACTTTACCTTTCAAAGCCCATACTTCATTTTCTTTTATTCCGTTTCTTAACATCTCTAGATGGTCACCACAATCTTTTGATAACGCAATGTGTGGATTTTCCACTTGAAAATTCAAAAAATCTCTTAAAAGTTCATGACATAGCACATCGTAGGAATTGAAACCCAGAAATATAACTAACAGCACCACCACTTTAAATGTCTTGCTCATTTTTTCTTCTAAGCGACTTAGTTTTAAAATCTAAACACAACCTTTCTGAAATTCACGTTTTATCTCGTCAACTGTCAAACGGGTAATGAGAGTTTATAAAATTCAGAAATTTATTGGCAACACACGTATTTTCGTTAAAAAAATCTTTAAATAATATAGGCTTTTGTTCACGGTTTGGATATGTTTGCACATTTTGGAAGCATTCGTGAGTAATGTCAAGCATTTGTGAAATTTAAATTAAAAGTTAATTATTTATTTCAATCTTCAATTACAAGCCGATGTTACATCACTTTCGAAAGCAAACTCATGTTGCATATACTCACAAATCTATGTAAATGAAAGGTTAACATTTGTTTACACAAAATTCAATTGAATCCTAAGGTTCATGAACCAAATATGTAAGAGAGTAATAAGTTATGGTTTAATCTCGGATGGTGTAAGCTCCGCTCTATGAAAATTCCAAGTCGAAGACAATTACTTGCTACTCTCTTTGATTATTTCATACGATTCAAGGCTGAACGAAGATTATGAAATTTTGAGAGAATAAAGAAATGGTAAAAAAGTTTTATTTCATAAGACCGTCACCAAAATTTAATTCAAACGCCTTTCTCAAGAATTTCAACTTTCTCCACTTAACCATTGAACTATTTCAATGTAAAGTTAGGAGGTTGATGTTTCGCTGTCAAGAATATAACTTCAGGAGATGCTGGCAGGTCAAGGTTGAAATATTCGTTGTCTGCATTCATGAATTCAGCGTCAGATCTTGCTGATTCGAGTGCGTGGCGGAGCGCAAAAATAACAACGATAGACATACAAAGTGCTGGCTCTCCAGTTGCTAAATATGAAAAATATTTTTATTATTTAAACGACTGATTAATGATGAATATCAAGTTAAATTAAATATTACCTTTCGATCGCAAAACTCCAAATGGATTTGAACTTTTTCTTAAGAATGTTACACGGAAATCGATGGGAATGTCTTTAGCTCCTGGAGGTTTATAATTCCAAGTCCGATTTGTCAACAACTCTCCAGTATTTGAATCGTAAATTAACTTTTCCGTAAGCCAATAACCGAGTCCCATAATGAAAGCGCCTTCAATTTGACCAACATCAATTCCAGGACTTAAACTTTCACCAACGTCTTCCATGATGTCGACACGTTTAACTTGAGTGCTACCAGTCAATAAATCGACTTCAACTTCACAACATGAAGCACCATAAATAAAATATTCTTCTAAATCTTTTGGTTTGTACATGTAAACAGCTGTTAGGTCAATAAAACTGTCAAAGGATTTCTCAATCAATTCTGTCCATTCAAGATTAGGATTGTTGATTTTGATGGGATGAAGACGATCTAAAATTATTTCGCATGCTTTCTTAACAGCCTAGAAAGAAAATTTGAAATATTTTAAAGGAAAATGTGAAAATTTCTCACGTGGCATGAAATTTCACTTCCTATGCTTCCACCAGTCACAACGTCATTAGCAGATGTCAAATTATTAGACGGCTTAACGCTGACTTGATCCAATGGAACTCCAAGAATATGTGCAACAGTTTGTGCCACTTTTGTGTTCAATCCTTGTCCCATTTCGATTCCACCAACAGTCACAGCAACACTTCCATCTCGATGATAAATTGAAACGATCGCATGTAAAGATCCGAAATATTCAATATGAAATTTCATTGGAACGATTGCGATGCCTCGTTTGATCCAACGATTTTCTTGATTGAATTGATTGAATTCTTCTTTTCTTGATGCATAATCTTCAACATAAACGAATTTAATTTAATGAGAGTGCTACGAAAATATTAAATTAGGATTTACCAACGCTTTCTGCGAACTCTTTCAAATGCTTTTTCATCTCACAATCATTGGGAATGTTAATTAACCGCACTTCAAGTGGATCAAGTTTTGTTTTTCTTGCAATATGTTCCATAATGTTCTCAACCATTGCAATGCCTTCCACAGTTCCAGGTCCACGACACCATGTGTTGCTGGCAATATCTGATTTAGCTCTTCGTGCGATTACTTCAAACATTTCCGATTCGTAACAGTTGGTTAAGAACTTTGTGGTCAAGTATGCTGGTTCATTGAAGCTACAACCATAATTTTCCGTGTAATCATTCAGAAGCTTTTGAATCTTTCCATTGTCATCAACCTCAACTTCATAGTCATTGATGCAAGCGTAACGCTTTCCAATCACGTTCATGTTAGCTTCAATTGACAAAACAAGTCTGACAGGTCGATTCAAATGATGCGCTGCAATAGCAGCTGCACAAGCGATTAATGCAGCTCTTGAAATCTTTCCACCAAATCCACCACCTAGACGACGAACTTGCATGTTGATAGAACTTTCTGGAATTTTCAAAGCTTCAGCAATTGCGATTTGTGTCATGTCAATCCACTGGGTTGACGAATAAACATCCAAGCCATCTTCAACTGGCACAACAACACAAGTTTGTGGTTCCATTGAGTAATGAAATTGTGATTCTAATTTGAACTTTCCTTTGAGTTTATGTTTGCATTTCTCCCCGATTTTTGATGCTTTTTTACAGAATTCTGAAGCGATTTGCAGTTTTGAAGGTGGAAATGTTTGTAAATTATCAAGTGAAGTTGCAACTTTGTTAACATCATCCTTGTCTATATTAATTAAATAAGTAAAATGAAGCAATAATAATTTAAAATGTGAGAATTAGTATTACTTAATTCGAGAATGAAGACATCAACAAGCTCGGCTGCTTGATTTGAAAGCTCAAAGGTTTCTGCTAAAATTATTCCAACCGGCTGTCCATAGAATTTGATATCAGAACTGCAAAAGATTTCTTCGTGTTCTTCCACAAACATATAATTTGATGGCATGAATGTGTTGTTGCCTGGAATATCTTTAGCTGAATAGAAAGCGACAACTCCGGGAATTTGCTGTGAATGAGAAACATTAATTTATGTTCAAATCGAAATTTTCATTCATTGAGTTTAAATCTTACCAAAGCACGACTTGCGTTGATGCTCAAAATTTTTCCGTGAACTTTCTTCGCTTGCACGAAAGCGGCATAAACTTCGTTTGGTAAGGAAGGCAAGTCGTTGACATATTTGGCTTCTCCAGTGCATTGAACATCAGCTTCGATCTTCGGAATGTTCTTCGTGAGTGGCCAATTCTTCTTGTAAGTGTCAAACACTTGAGTGCCCGACGATAATTCTCGTTCAAGTATTTTCCCTCCACTCTTGTATTTCGCATTTGTTTTACTTTCCGGAATGATGTTGAGAATGAATTTGTAGAACAAAGCCAAAGCCAAGTTCTTGCGATATTCTGGTGAAGCATCAGGCAGCACCCAATCGGGTTTCAACTCATCTTTGAGAACATTCAAAGCTGCTTGAATCGTTTGGTTGCTGAATGGATCTTTGCCAACTAACGCAGCTTCAGTCTTAGCTGCATGAGTGAAGCTCGGTTCGATTCCACCGAAGCAAACTTTAACAGACGCGATTGTGTTGTTGCTGTTGTTCAATTCAAGTAGGAATGCTGCATTGACATATGCGTGGGCGTTTTGAGCTCTCGGCATGATTTTGTATGATCGGAAAGTGAACTTTGTTGAGTCTAATTTTGGCAAAGTTATTGTCGAAATGACTTTCTTTGAAATCATCAACTTTGCGAATTCCTTGCATCCAACTTTCATTTCTCCGATGTTACTTGCAACTGTGATCTTCGCTCCAACACCTTCGAAGATGATGAACATGTCGGAAGGAAATTCTGGATGTTTGTTTTTGATCATCAAATTGCCAGCAATTGTTCCATTGTTACGAACTGGGACGTTGGCAATCAAGTCGATGTGTGTGACGAACTCCTTCAGGTATTCGAAACCTTTTTTCTCGTTGGCCACTTTCGTGAATATTTCCATCGCTTCTGTCAATGTCACATTTCCACCTATTTCCAAAGTGTTGTCGTTGACTTTGAATCCTCGCAACTCTTCAACACTCGAAATGTCAATGAAGACTTTGAGGTCGGGAGAACGACGATAAACGCCATGTGCGGTGTTTCCAGCGACCAACATGTAAGGCTTGTCCCCGATTTTCCCCAACACGTCGAAAATGTCTTTGATGGAGTTCGCTTTGTGCCACTCGCGGTCATCTTCGAATGCCAACTTCAATGAATGTTTCGGATCAACTTTTCCAATTGCACTGCAACTGCCAATGCAAGGAGTTCCAGTCTTTGGACAAGTCTTCGTTCCATCCAAATCTTCAATGTCGTTGCATAAGTTCAACAAAGTCTCATCTGCATCCGAAGCGAGTGACTTGAATGCATCCAAGATTGGTCGATAACCAGTGCATCGACAAATGTTTCCACCAAACGAATTCTCGACTTCTTCCATCGTCACTTTGCCGTTCTTTGATTCCAACAACGAGTACATGTTCATGACCATTCCCGGACTGCAATAACCACATTGAGTTCCATTAAAGTTTGCCAATCGTTTCTGCACCTGATGCATTCCATTCTTCTTGCTCCCGATTCCTTCGACCGTGATGATGTCAAGTCCATGACACGAGTAAATGTTTTGCAAACACTTTTGAGTGAGAAACAAAATCAGAAAAGTTTTCCATCATTCAAAGCATGAAAATCTTCAAAGTTCTTACAGAATTGACAGCCCATGTTGTCTTCTCTTTCGTCACTGGATGGACTTCCTTCAAAGTCACCACACAAGCTCCACATCCACCTTCCAAGCACATGAACTTCGTTCCAGAAAGATTTGCATGATTTCGAATGAAACTATTGAGCGACGTTTCGATGGGAACCGTTGATGGAGAAACTGCGTAATAAGTAAATAAGAAAAGGTTTGTTTACCAAGCTATGTATAACAATTTACTTTAGAATAATTCGAGATGACCTCAAGTTTCAACTTCAAATTAGTACCATTAAGTGAAGGAAAAAACGCAAGTCATCGTGATGTTCACTATTGAAATAAAGATATCTTACATTTCTATATAACTTATAATCTACACATGTGAACATAAACTGATTGGCTGATTGCTTGATATGCAAAGTTTTTTTTAGTTTTTATTTTGAGTCTATTGCGTAATAAATTTAAATTTGGCTTAAATTACTTTTTAAAATATTTAAAAAAGGAGTAAAAAAATAAACTTTTTTATTTTCAAACGGTTTTTCGTTTATAGTGATTGAAGCTTTCTTTCTTTCTAATTTAACTAATTTTTTAATGATGTAACTTTCATTTTATCTAACTTTGTCTAATTTTGTTAAATTTTCTTTTATTTCTACTTCACCACCGACTGAAATTGTCTTTTAACAACTTTTATTGAATGATGTAACAAGATATTTATCTATTACAAAATAAATATCGAAAATAATTTAATATCCATCAAACACAATTATCCAAGGTAGTAAAAATTATTTTCGTTCCCCAAAATATTCAACACGTTTGTCTAGTTGAAATGCTCACACAAGAATAGCAGAGAAGATTTGAAATTAATGCTCACAGTAATATTTTTTGAGTTGTGCTTCTCGTCTTAATGATGCTTTAAGCTTTTTTAAGAGCTTTTAGAACTAGAATTTAAACTTACTCGAGTAACAAAACGCTCCGAATGTGAACCTTCAGTTAGCCTTCAGCGGATTCGAATAAATCTTAATGGTATATGAACGCATTGACTTTTAATTCGACTTTTTCGCAATTGCCGCTTGTGTTACTCGGTTTCGAATTGTGTTACTCAGTCTCGTGGATATGCTATTTACGCATTAATGAACATTCCCGTATTGAATTTTATGCTAATTCTAAACCCAAAATATTTTCTCAATTTTCTTTCTAGGAAGGAAAATTAAATACTTATAAAAAAATTTCAAGTTTCAGTATAGATATACAGATTTGATTGGATATTTAAAAATGCATCAAATAATTCAGAGTCACAAATTAATAAATAAAACTCACTTTTGAAATTTTTTCCATTTATTGTGAATAAAATTTCCATTTATCCAAATTTCCTTTTCTTCTTCTTTAAATCAAATTTGACTTCACCTTTTTACTACTTTTTGAGGAACAAAAATTTTCACGTGCGATCTGTTGAAATGATCATGCGAGAATAGACCCCAGCAATGTAGCATGAGAATTTATCATAATTATAATTCAATGATTTAATTAGTGATCACTTAAACGCACGCAAACATAAAAATTGTTTTATGAAATGAAATCACATAATCGTATAAACTTGAGAAGTAATTCAAGTTCATGAAATTCTTTTGATTGTTTTAAATCTCTATGTGTCTCCCTTTTGATTGAAGAAACGTGAAATGCTATAAAAATCTTGTCAACCACCTTGTCAAACCGCCACCCATACTTTAATTTAAACATCCCAACAACATTCTAATGACTGAAACTCTATATTTAATACCCAATTAAAATTTCCCTTTATTTCATTAAAAAACGTTTACATTTATGTATTTTTTTTATTCATTACAAAGTAAAATGCTGTTGTTGATGATTTGCAGCAAGGAAGATATTTTCAGGGCTTGTAGGCGCACCCAAATGATAGAAATCCTCATCAGATTTTAATCCCGTTTCATTCCGAGCTGAATCAAGCGCATGACGCAAAGCAAAAACTGCTACAATTGACATGTTTGTTGCTGGCTCTCCAGTAGCTATGTATGAGAAATATTATCATTAGACGACTGATAAATATAAAAATAAATTGAAGATTACCTTTCGATCTCAAAACTCCAAATGGATTTGAGCTTTTTCTTAAGAATGTTACACGGAAATCGATAGGAATGTCTTTAGCTCCTGGAGGTTTATAATTCCAAGTCCGATTTGTCAACAACTCTCCATTTTCCTGGTTGTAAATGATTCCTTCTGTTAACCAATAGCCGAGGCCAAAGACGAAAGCGCCTTCAATTTGTCCAACATCAATTCCAGGACTTAAACTTTCACCAACGTCTTCCATGATGTCGACACGTTTGATCAAAAGATTTCCAGTCAATAAATCGACTTCAACTTCACAGCATGAAGCACCATAAATATAATAATCCTTCAATTCTGATGCCTCATACATGTAAGTAGCTGATAAGTTAACATTCTTCTCGTAAGCTTTGTCAATCAGTTCAGACCATGAACGATTTGGATTCTCAGTTTTAACAGGGTTAAGACGTTCCAAAAGCATTTCACATGCTTTCTTTGTGGCCTTCAATAAAATAAAAGAAAGAAATATTTAAACACTATGGAAAGAAATATTTTTGAAATCTTACGTAGCATGAAATTTCACTTCCAGAACTACCACCAGTGCAGATTGCATTTGGGGAAATAAGATTTGATGTTGGCTTAACGCTGACTTTATCCAATGGCACTCCAAGAATATGTGCAACAGTTTGTGCCACTTTTGTGTTCAATCCTTGTCCCATTTCTATTCCACCAACAGTCACAGAAACACTTCCGTCTCCATGATAAATTGAAACCAATGAATGGAAATGACCGAAATATCCCAAATGATATTTCAATGGAACGACTGCGATTCCTCGTTTGATCCAACGATTCAAAGAGTTGAAAGTTTCAATATTCTTTTTACGTTCATAATAATCTGAAAAATTTTTAATGGTTGATATGTGCACAAATTTTTAAGATTGCTTTGACTCAACTCACCAACAGACTGCACAAATTCTGGAAGAAGTTTTACCATTTCACCTTCACAATTATTCATGCGAACTTCAACTGGATCTTTCTTTGTTTTTCTTGCAATATGTTCCATAATGTTCTCAATCATGGCAATACCTTCAGTTGTTCCTGGAGCTCGACACCAGGTGTTCGCAGGTGTGTTGCTGTTGACAGCATTGGCATCAATTGAGAAGTATTTGCCATCGTAACAATTACTCATGAATTGAATTGTGTGGAAGTAAACTGAAAGTTTTGAAATTTATTTATGTCATGAAAATATTTATCTAAAATTTTCATTACTTGGATCATTCGGTGAACAGCCGCCATCCTCGATGAATTTTGTTGAAAGTTTTTGAATCTTTCCATTGTTATCAATTTCAACATCATAATCGTTCATGCATGGATAACGTTTGCCAATGACGTCCATGTTAGCTTCAATTGTCATGACAAATCTCACGGGTCTGTTTGACAGATAAGCGCCAAGAGCAGCTGCACAAGCAACTTGAATATTTCTTGAAACTTTGCCACCAAATCCTCCACCAAGTCGTCTGACGTTGATGTTAACATAATTATTTGGAACACTTAATGCATCAGCGATTGCCATTTGCGTTGCGTCAACCCATTGGGCAGCTGGAAAAACATCCAAGCCATCTTCAGTTGGAACAACGACACAAGTTTGAGGTTCCATTGAGAAATGGAATTGGCTTCCCATCTCAAAGTGACCAGAAATCTTGTGAGTGGTATCCGTGCCAGCTTCTGTAGACACCTTCGAAAATTGAGCGAAGTTCTGAACCAATTCCGGAGCTTTCTGATAAATGTCCTTCAATGACGTCACAATTTTTTTACCAACTTTAATTTAAAAAAAATGTCAGTAGGTATGAATTAATCAAACCATAAATTTCTCTCACCATCCGCATCATAAATAATGTCAACAAATTCAGCGGCGCGATTTGCAAGTTGAAGAGTTTCAGCAAGAATTATTCCAACTGGTTGTCCATTAAACTTCACATCGGAAGCGCAAAAGATTTCTTCAGGTGCAAAGACAAACATCATCTTAGGAGGCATAAAAGTGTTGGATCCAGGAATATCTTTAGCTGAATAAAAAGCGACAACTCCGGGAATTTGCTGTGAATGAGAAACATTAATTAGCGTAATTTTCATTCATTGAGTTTAAATCTTACCAAAGCACGACTTGCGTTGATACTCAAAATTTTTCCGTGAACTTTCTTCGCTTGCACGAAAGCGGCATAAACTTCGTTTGGTAAGGAAGGCAAGTCGTTGACATATTTGGCTTCTCCAGTGCATTGAACATCAGCTTCGATCTTCGGAATGTTCTTCGTGAGTGGCCAGTTCTTCTTGTAAGTGTCAAACACTTGAGTGCCCGACGATAATTCTCGTTCAAGTATTTTCCCTCCGCTCTTGTATTTCGCATTTGTTTTACTTTCCGGAATGATGTTGAGAATGAATTTGTAGAACAAAGCCAAAGCCAAGTTCTTGCGATATTCTGGTGAAGCATCAGGCAGCACCCAATCGGGTTTCAACTCATCTTTGAGAACATTCAAAGCTGCTTGAATCGTTTGGTTGCTGAATGGATCTTTGCCAACTAACGCAGCTTCAGTCTTAGCTGCATGAGTGAAGCTCGGTTCGATTCCACCGAAGCAAACTTTAACAGACGCGATTGTGTTGTTGCTGTTGTTCAATTCAAGTAGGAATGCTGCATTGACATATGCGTGGGCGTTTTGAGCTCTCGGCATGATTTTGTATGATCGGAAAGTGAACTTTGTTGAGTCTAATTTTGGCAAAGTTATTGTCGAAATGACTTTCTTTGAAATCATCAACTTTGCGAATTCCTTGCATCCAACTTTCATTTCTCCGATGTTACTTGCAACTGTGATCTTCGCTCCAACACCTTCGAAGATGATGAACATGTCGGAAGGAAATTCTGGATGTTTGTTTTTGATCATCAAATTGCCAGCAATTGTTCCATTGTTACGAACTGGGACGTTGGCAATCAAGTCGATGTGTGTGACGAACTCCTTCAGGTATTCGAAACCTTTTTTCTCGTTGGCCACTTTCGTGAATATTTCCATCGCTTCTGTCAACGTCACATTTCCACCAATTTCCAAAGTGTTGTCGTTGACTTTGAATCCTCGCAACTCTTCAACACTCGAAATGTCAATGAAGACTTTGAGGTCGGGAGAACGACGATAAACGCCATGTGCGGTGTTTCCAGCGACCAACATGTAAGGCTTGTCCCCGATTTTCCCCAACACGTCGAAAATGTCTTTGATGGAGTTCGCTTTGTGCCACTCGCGGTCATCTTCGAATGCCAACTTCAATGAATGTTTCGGATCAACTTTTCCAATTGCACTGCAACTGCCAATGCAAGGAGTTCCAGTCTTTGGACAAGTCTTCGTTCCATCCAAATCTTCAATGTCTTTGCATAAGTTCAACAAAGTCTCATCTGCATCCGAAGCGAGTGACTTGAATGCATCCAAGATTGGTCGATAACCAGTGCATCGACAGATGTTTCCACCAAACGAATTCTCGACTTCTTCCATCGTCACTTTGCCGTTCTTTGATTCCAACAACGAGTACATGTTCATGACCATTCCCGGACTGCAATAACCACATTGAGTTCCATTGAAGTTTGCCAATCGTTTCTGCACCTGATGCATTCCATTCTTCTTGCTCCCGATTCCTTCGACCGTGATGATGTCAAGTCCATGACACGAGTAAATGTTTTGCAAACACTTTTGAGTGAGAAACAAAATCAGAAAAGTTTTCCATCATTCAAAGCATGAAAATCTTCAAAGTTCTTACAGAATTGACAGCCCATGTTGTCTTCTCTTTCGTCACTGGATGGACTCCCTTCAAAGTCACCACACAAGCTCCACATCCACCTTCCAAGCACATAAACTTCGTTCCAGAAAGATTTGCATGATTTCGAATGAAACTATTGAGCGACGTTTCGATGGGAACCGTTGATGGAGAAACTGCGTAATAAGTAAATAAGAAAAGGTTTGTTTACCAAGCTATGCATAACAATTTACTTTAGAATAATTCGAGATGACTTCAAGTTTCAACTTCAAATTAGTTCAATTATGTGAAGGAAAAAACGCAAGTCATCGTGATGTTCACTATTGAAATAAAGATATCTTACATTTCTATATAACTTATAATCTACACATGTGAACATAAACTGATTGGCTGATTGCTTGATAAGCAAAGATAGACATAAATGAACACGAAAAAAACTTTGGCGATAAGTTACTTTATCAAGGAAATTTTCCGATAAGACTCAAAGTCCGAGTAACTTGAAGATATTTTTTTAGTTTTTATTTTGAGTGTTTGAACTAATTTCTATTGCGTAATAAATTTATATTTAATTTAATTCAGTATTCAAGATACTTATTTATAATAGAAATAAAATGGAAATTCAACTTACCTTCAAAAGGTTTTCCGTTTATAGTGATTGTAACTTTCATTTTATCTAACTTTGTCTAATTTTATTAATTTTTCTTTTATTTCTACTTCACCACCTATTAAAATTGTCTTTTAACAACTTTTATTGAATGATGTAACAAGATATTTATCTATTACAAAATAAATATCAATAATAAATTAATATCCATCAAACACAATTATCCAAGTTAATAAAAATTATTTTCGTTCCCCGAAATATTCAACACGTTTGTCTAGTTGAAATGTTCACACAAGAATAGCAGAGAAGATTTGAAATTAATGCTCACAGTAATATTTTTTGAGTTGTGCCTCTTATCTTAATGATGTTTAAAGCTTTGACTCATTTGAGAGCTTTTAAAAGTAGAATTTCAGCGTAGTCATTCTTTGACATTCAAAATTATGAAACGACCTTCGTTAAGAAGAAGAGAAGAAGAAAATTTAACAGATGAGATAAATAAATCCCCAACACTATTTATTTCATAATTTCAGAATATTTGTAAACATCTGTGAAGTAAAGAACAAAGTTTCATTCAATTCAATACGAATTGTTGAGGTTGATGATTTGCTGCGATAAAAATTGTTTCTGCTGTTGTAGGCGCTCCCAAATGATAGAAATCTTCGTCGACTTTAAGGCCAGCGTCAGTTCGTGCTGAATCAAGTGCATGACGTACAGCATTCAATGCGACAATCGACATTGCAACTGCTGGTTCTCCAGTAGCTATTAATATGAAAATTATCAAAAGAAATTCACGATTTTCATTTGATAAAATTATTTACCTTTCGATCTCAAAACTCCAAATGGATTCGAACTTTTCTGTAAGAATGTTATTCGAAAGTCGATGGGAATGTCTTTAGCTCCTGGAGGTTTATAAGTCCAAGTTCGATTTGTCAACAATTCTCCATTTTCTTGATTGTAAATCAAGCTTTCGTTCAACCAATAGCCGAGGCCCATGATGAATGAACCTTCAACTTGTCCGACATCAATTCCAGGACTTAAACTTTCACCAACGTCTTCCATGATGTCGGCACGTTTGATTTTAATATTTCCAGTCAATAAATCGACTTCAACTTCACAACATGAGATTCCCCATATCTCATATGGTTTCAGGTCAGGAGCTTTGTAAAGAAAATGTGCAACTAAGTCAACATTTTTCTCATAAGCTTTGTCAATCAATTGCGCCCATTCGGCTTTTGGATTTTCTGCTTTTATTGGCTTGAGACGTTCCAATAACATTTCAGAAGCTTTTTTTGCTGCCTGTTAATTTTGATTTTTATTAATAATAAACATGAAAAAGAAATATTTTTAGATATCTTACGAAACAATTAACTTCACTTCCAATGCTTCCACCAGTCACAACATCGTTAGCAGATGTCAAATTGTTGGACGGTTTAACGCTGACTTTATCCAATGGAACTTCAAGAATATGTGCAACAGTTTGCGCCACTTTTGTGTTCAATCCTTGTCCCATTTCTATTCCACCAGTAGTCACAGAAACACTTCCATCACCATGATAAATTGACACCAAAGCACGACTGCTTCCAAAATATTGCAAATCATATTTCATTGGGACAATTGCGATGCCTCGTTTGATCCAACGATTTTCATTGTTAAATGCTTCAATATTTTCCTTTCGATTCACATAATCTATGCATAAGTGAAATATTGATTAAATGTTGTTTAGAAATTGAAGATCAAATGTGACTTACCAACAGATTTAACAAACTCCGGGAGAAGTTTTTTCATTTCATAATTTCCTGGAATATTATTCATGCGAACATCAACTGGATCTTTCTTGACTTTCCTTGCAATGTGTTCCATAATGTTCTCAATCATAGCGACACCTTCAACAGACCCCGGAGCACGACACCAAGTGCTAGAAGGTGCATCAGTGGTAACATTCTTTGCAGTTACAGTGAAATGTTGTTTATCATAACAATTGTTGAAATGTTCTGTTGTTGCATAGTGAACTGGTTCATTTGGTGAACAGCCAGAGTCTTCAGAGTAATCGTTTTTAAGTTTCAAAATCTTTCCATTGTCATCAACTTCGACTTCATAGTCATTGATGCAAGCGTAACGCTTTCCAACCACGTTCATGTTAGCTTCGATTGTCATGACAAATCTCACAGGTCGATTTAAGAGATGAGCTGCAATAGCAGCTGCACAAGCAACTTGTACACTTCTTGAAATTTTTCCACCATATCCACCACCGAGACGACGAACATTCATATTCACGAAGTTATTTGGAACTTTCAAGGCATCAGCGATTGCCATTTGAGTTGCATCCATCCACTGAGTTGCTGAATAAACATCCAAGCCATCTTCGATTGGGACGACAACACAAGTTTGAGTTTCCATTGTGTAATGATATTGCGATCCGATATCGAAACGACCAGAAATCTTGTGAGTCGCTCCAACTCCACTCGATTCAGCAGTTTTGGAGTAGTGCGGCAATGGTTGAACTCGTTTTGGATCTTCCAAAGCTTCTTTCAAAGTTAGGATGATTTTCTTATCTTCAATTGCTAAATTCATTGAAATAAAAAAAAAAAGAAATAAAAAGTTTAATTGAGTTAATTAAATCTTTCATTCTTATTCTTACAACTGGAATCATAAGTTATGTCGACAAGCTCTGCAGCATGATTTGCAAGTTCATGAGTTTCAGCAAGAATTATTCCAACTGGTTGTCCATTGAACTTCACATCAGAACTGCAAAAGATTTCTTCAGGTGCAAAAACGAGCATAATTTTAGCTGGCATAAAAGTGTTGGATCCAGGAATATCTTTAGCTGAATAAAAAGCGACAACTCCGGGAATTTGCTGTGAATGAGAAACATTAATTTATGTTCAAATCGAAATTGTCATTCATTGAGTTTAAATCTTACCAAAGCACGACTTGCGTTGATGCTCAAAATTTTTCCGTGAACTTTCTTCGCTTGCACGAAAGCGGCATAAACTTCGTTTGGTAAGGAAGGCAAATCGTTGACATATTTGGCTTCTCCAGTGCATTGGACATCAGCTTCGATCTTCGGAATGTTCTTCGTGAGTGGCCAATTCTTCTTGTAAGTGTCAAACACTTGAGTGCCCGACGATAATTCTCGTTCAAGTATTTTCCCTCCGCTCTTGTATTTCGCATTTGTTTTACTTTCCGGAATGATGTTGAGAATGAATTTGTAGAACAAAGCCAAAGCCAAGTTCTTGCGATATTCTGGTGATGCATCAGGCAGCACCCAATCGGGTTTCAACTCATCTTTGAGAACATTCAAAGCTGCTTGAATCGTTTGGTTGCTGAATGGATCTTTGCCAACTAACGCAGCTTCAGTCTTAGCTGCATGAGTGAAGCTCGGTTCGATTCCACCGAAGCAAACTTTAACAGAAGCGATTGTGTTGTTGCTGTTGTTCAATTCAAGTAGGAATGCTGCATTGACATATGCGTGGGCGTTTTGAGCTCTTGGCATGATTTTGTATGATCGGAAAGTGAACTTTGATGGATCATACGACTGAAGAGTGATTTTATTGAGAAGCTTCTTGTTCATGTCATATTTGATGAAATCTTTTGTTGATAAATCGACACTGCTGCCGAAAAATGGAAATGACCACCCTGGGGAATCGCTGACGTTCAAGACAGCACCTGCAGCTTCCAACATAAGGAACATGTCGGAAGGAAATTCTGGATGTTTGTTTTTGATCATCAAATTGCCAGCAATTGTTCCATTGTTACGAACTGGGACGTTGGCAATCAAGTCGATGTGTGTGACGAACTCCTTCAGGTATTCGAAACCTTTTTTCTCGTTGGCCACT
This sequence comes from Clunio marinus, assembly GCA_900005825.1. Classification (NCBI taxonomy): domain Eukaryota; kingdom Metazoa; phylum Arthropoda; class Insecta; order Diptera; family Chironomidae; genus Clunio; species Clunio marinus. Next base: position 1,333,221 of record CVRI01000075.1, on the reverse strand, counting down.
TTCGTGAATATTTCCATCGCTTCTGTCAACGTCACATTTCCACCTATTTCCAAAGTGTTGTCGTTGACTTTGAATCCTCGCAACTCCTCAACACTCGAAATGTCGATGAAAACTTTGAGGTCGGCAGATCGACGATAAACGCCATGTGCGGTGTTTCCAGCGACCAACATGTAAGGCTTGTCCCCGATTTTCCCCAACACGTCGAAAATGTCTTTGATGGAGTTCGCTTTGTGCCACTCGCGATCATCTTCGAATGCCAACTTCAATGAATGTTTCGGATCAACTTTTCCAATTGCACTGCAACTGCCAATGCAAGGAGTTCCAGTCTTTGGACAAGTCTTCGTTCCATCCAAATCTTCAATGTCTTTGCATAAGTTCAACAAAGTCTCATCTGCATCCGAAGCGAGTGACTTGAATGCATCCAAGATTGGTCGATAACCAGTGCATCGACAGATGTTTCCACCAAACGAATTCTCGACTTCTTCCATCGTCACTTTGCCGTTCTTTGATTCCAACAACGAGTACATGTTCATGACCATTCCCGGACTGCAATAACCACATTGAGTTCCATTAAAGTTTGCCAATCGTTTCTGCACCTGATGCATTCCATTCTTCTTGCTTCCGATTCCTTCGACCGTGATGATGTCAAGTCCATGACACGAGTAAATGTTTTGCAAACACTTTTGAGTGAGAAACAAAATCAGAAAAGTTTTCCATCATTCAAAGCATGAAAATCTTCAAAGTTCTTACAGAATTGACAGCCCATGTTGTCTTCTCTTTCGTCACTGGATGGACTCCCTTCAAAGTCACCACACAAGCTCCACATCCACCTTCCAAGCACATGAACTTCGTTCCAGAAAGATTTGCATGATTTCGAATGAAACTATTGAGCGACGTTTCGATGGGAACCGTTGATGGAGAAACTGCGTAGTAAATGAATAAAATTTCACAAAAGTTAAATTAAATTCGCTTCATCATCATCATCATTAAAACAAATCATCCGCTTGAATAATTTAAAAATATAATCCTTTAGATAAACATAATGTTGCTTGTTATGTCACTGTGATAAAGTATTAGTTAGCGAAGTCAAGTAGAAAATAATTAATAAGTATGCAAGTAGACATCAATTCATGCAATATTTTATTTATTATTATTTTAAGCAGATTTGTTATGTCATTGTCTTTGATAAGATCACTTGACACAACTATTGACTCACTGATATGTTCCGTTCCATTTATAGTAAAAGAGACGTTCATTTTGGATATTCTGAAAGATAAAATAATTCATTGTGAATTTATGTTAGTTCGTGTTTGTTCAAATATTCCCAACGATAGAAAAAAATCTTCACTTGAACTGCTTTCGATGGATTGATTCAGAAGAATTATTGCTCAAACATTTATCTTAAACCGGTTTTACTTGCTATATGAAAACAAAAAATTTAAGTAACCATTGTACGATCGTTTTAGTGTTCAATGTCTTTGGAGTTTCGATTTATGTAATTTATACATTAATGCAATTAAATATATTTATCCTAGACATAAGAATTTATATAAAATTTAAAATTTGAATCATCTACAAAGTACAAACAAGACTTGAGTTTTGACGATAATTTCTGAATTGAAAATCTTTTATCAAATTTAATTAAATAAAATTAACTTACATGATAATCACGTGTTGCGATTAAAATTCGTAATATTGACAACAAACTGAATCAAAAAATATCTAAATTGGTTCAAGTTAAATTCGACTGAATTCGACGAATACTCACGAATAAATGCGCAAAGCTGGTTCACTCTTTGGACTATAAATGAATTTTGTGCTTTTCCTCTCTCTGTGTTTACACGCATGAGACCGGCACTCGATAATATTTATAAACAATCGAAATGGATAGTTTGAACTGAATGTAAAATAAACTTGTGATGGTATTCGCATAGATTACAAACATTTTAGACTTGTCTGTTGAAGTTGCATTAGTGTAGTGACGATAATCTTAGATTAGAGATTGACAGGGGTAATCCATCGTAAAGCTTTTGCCGGTTGACTCTCATTGATTCTTCGGAAAGCGCTCGTGCTTTCTCAAAAAAATTGTCATTTTCCAAGAGTTTGATTGGTTTTTCTGAATTGTTTTCGATGAATTGATGAGATTGTATAAAGGAAGATACTTTGCCTTTGTCAAAGAGAAAGCGGACTTCTACATGGTCATATCTGAAGCATCAAATTCAATTTATTTTTTAGGGTAGACAGTTGGCAACTTTCAGTAATATATTTTGAAGTTATCAAAGATATCGGGGAAGTTTAATGGTGGAAAGCTTTTGCATATTTTCAAATAAGTTGAAAGCAATCAAATAATTTCTGTCAACTGCTTCGGAATCGATTCATCCACCCTAAGTTATGATCATCGACGGGAAGAACAACAGAAGATGAAATGCAAAAGTTTTTTATTATGTAATAAGCGACTCATTTTTTCCATTCATTAACTTTCAAATTATCAACAAAATATGAAAATGAAAAAGAATTGAAACGCACAATTAACTCGCAAATATAATTCGTAAATTTATTCAATAATTAATAGAGAAGTTACAAGCAATTATCTGGCTTAGCATCTTCAAGTTAGATTGAACACTTGACAATTAGAATGGAGAAAGAAAGAAAAAAATATTTGTAAAGATGATTTAAGCGATAACTTCATGTGGATTCGGCAACTTTTCGAATGATGGCTCGACACCCCAAATTTCGCGAGCATATTGACTAATAGTGCGATCACTGGAGAACTTTCCGCTGCTTGCAATGTTGTGAATTGCCATTTCAAGCCATTTCGATTGATTCTGTTTTTGAGAGAAGAAGAAAATTATGAAAATGAAGGAAATAAAAAGAAATTCTCACCTGATAAGTTGCAGAAACTTCATCTTGCTTCTTAACATAATCATCAAAGTCAGCGAAAGTCAAGAAGCGATCATATTGCATCAACATGTTAGTGACGTCTTTGAATTCATCGGGATTTCCGGGACTGTAATATCCACCAGAAATTTGATCAATAACTTGCTTCAATTCAGAATTCTTATTGTAATAATCCCAAGCGTTATATCCCCGCTTCTGCATGGCTTCAACTTCATCGACATTCATGCCAAAGATGAAAATGTTTTCATTTCCCATTTCTTCGGCCATTTCAACGTTTGCACCATCAAGTGTGCCAACTGTGAGTGCACCGTTCAACATAAACTTCATGTTTCCAGTACCAGAAGCTTCTGTTCCAGCTGTTGACAATTGCTGCGACAAATCTGATGCTGGCATAATCTTCTCAGCTAATGTCACACGATAATTCTCCAAGAAAATAACTTTCAACTTATCACCAACAATTGGATCGTTGTTGACAGCATGGCCAACTTTATTGATCAATTGAATGATCTTCTTAGCCATGTAATAGCCAGGAGCGGCTTTGCCACCAATCATGACAGTACGTGGAACGAAGTTTGCTGTTGGGTCGCGTTTAATGCGATTGTACATTGTGACGATATAAAGAAGATTCAACAATTGTCGTTTGTACTCGTGAATTCTCTTAACTTGAATGTCAAACATCGATGATGGATTAACTTTCACACCATAATCGTGTTCCAAGATCGAAGCAAGTTTAAATTTGTTCTCTTGCTTGACTTTCGCGACAGCACGTTGGAAAGTTGGATCCTTAGCCCATTTCCTCAACTGCGCCAATTGATCTAAATGGACGGGCCATTCATCGCCAATCTTCTCACAAATCAAATCAGCTAATCCAGGATTACACAACAACAACCAACGTCTTGGTGTGATTCCATTTGTCTTGTTTTGGAACTTGTCGGGTGAAAGTTCAAAGAAGTCACGGAACAAGTCGCGTTTAAGAATTTCTGTGTGGATTGCAGCGACACCATTAACAGCATGTGAACCAACAATTGATAAACGTGCCATGTTGATTCGCTTCTCGCCGTCTTCTTCCACCATCGACATTCGGCGAAGACGATCCATGTCTCCTGGGAAATTCTTTTCAACTTCTTTCAACCACAGGAAGTTGATGTGATAAATAATCTCGAGATGACGAGGCAACATCGACTCCAAAAGCGATGTTGGCCATCTTTCCAAAGCTTCTGGCAAAACTGTGTGATTTGTGTATGAGAAAACTTTCGTTGTGACGTTCCATGCTTCGTCCCATGATAATTTCTCTTCATCGACAAGAACACGCATCAATTCAGGAATGGAAATCGATGGATGAGTGTCATTAAGTTGCACAGCAACCTTCTCATACATAGTCTTCATCGCATCACGTGGATTCTTTGCTTGTGCATATTTAGATGTCTTAAATCGACGAATAATGTCAGCGAGTGATGCAGCTGATAGGAAATATTGTTGTTTCAAACGCAATTCCTTTCCTTCAAACATGTTGTCGTTTGGATATAAAACACGAGAAATATTTTCAGCCAAATTACGATCCAACACAGCTTGAATGTAGTCACCATCATTGACTACAAGAGAGAAGGCAAGAAAATAAATAAAAAGTAATAAATTAAATTTTTGACACTTACAGAACTTCAAGTTGAATTCAATTGGCGACTTGGCACTCCACAATCTCATGGTGTTGACGACGTTGTTGTTATAGCCAGGAATTGGATTATCGTATGGCATTGCGTAAACAATTTGAGTGTCAACCCAACGTTTGCCATCAGGTGTGTCCAAGACACGTCCGAAGAAGTTAACTGGAATCATATATTCGGGGCGAGCCTTCTCCCATGGACATCCAAAACGAAGCCAATCGTCGGGCTCTTCAGTCTGCTCGAAATTGCGGATTCGTTGAGCAAAGATACCGTAATCGTAGCGAATACCATATCCGACAGCTGGCATTGCTAATGTTGCCATTGAGTCAAGGAAACATGCAGCTAAACGACCAAGACCGCCATTACCTAAGCCAGCATCTTGTTCCATGTCTTCCAATTCTTCAATGTCCAATCCCATTTGGTAGAGAGCTTCATCGACGGTCCCTTGAAGGCCGATGTTGATCATCGTGTTTGTAAGTGATCGTCCCATGTAAAATTCCAACGACAGATAATAGACACGCTGAAAAAAGACGAAAACATAAAACATTATCAATTAATAAATAAAGTCGAGATAATTCATATTTTAACTGAAATTTTATTTATTTATTAGCAAAGAATTGCATCAGTTGATCTTTATGCTTCTCTTTTTCTTTTTATAGACAAGAAATGTAAACTAATTAACATTTGCAATCGATAACAAATAAAAATGAGATTGAAAAAGGCGCCCGACTTTGGAAAATAAATAACAAAAAAGGGTTAAATGGAGATGACATTCAAGTTAATCAAATGTTTTGACATAAAGAAGAACTCATCAGTGCATAACTTATGCCTTGATGCACTCATAAAGTTAAGAGTTGTTTACTTTTCTTCCTAGCTTTTAAATAATTTTCTATGTCGATCTAAATTTAAATCCATCACGGAAAAATCCCAATGTAAGTTTCCTCGTGTGCAACAACAATGCGTGTGTTGTTCTATTAAAAATAAACTTCTCGCCAATTTACGTAAAGATTCTTCTTTATTATTTCGGAATGAGTCGATAGAATGTGACATTGATAGACCACTGAATTCTCATCACAAGTGTCATTCAATCTTATCAATTAAATGTCGTAATGACGTAACAGGTTGTCAACCTCTTATGCACTTTAAATAAACTAATCAAACCGGTTTTCATTCGAGTCATGTTTTATCGTTCATGATTCTGATGTGTGAAAAAAAAACGCACAATAACCTTTCATGACCTTCAGATATTTTAATGAGGAGCGAGAATTAAATCAATTAAGGGAGATGAAGAAATATTAACTTACGTTAATGACCAAGATTGCATTTAAGCTTATCATTAACTTCTGTTTTTTTTGTTTGGCTGTTGATGAAAGGCTTTTTTGATAAGAAAATAATTTACAATTTTTTCATTTGATTTTCTTCATGGTGTTTGCTTTTGAAGATTCCTTTTTTTTAATTCAAGCCGGCGAAATTTTGTCTTCTCTTCATTTATTCATATCACATTTTCTCTCTCGTTCTCTGTTTCTTTCATCATTTTCTAAACGTCAACTCTCTTTTTTCGCCAACCAACCTTATGAAGGTCGTGTGAATGACAGAAAAATTTTCATAGGAAAATTCATTCTTACCTTTGGGTCCTTTTCAAAGTAATGTTGTTGGGTACGAATCCATCTGGAAACCAAATGATCCTTAACGCAATGAGCTAAAGCGAAGTAATAATCACGAGGCGTTGCCACATTACGATCCTTAATCAAGGTAAAATGGAGATGGCGATTAAAACCTTTCTTCACTTCACCGACATCCTCAACTTGAGCGATTCCACGGACGGAAATCTGCTTGCGTTTGTCAATATCGGAAATTGGTCGACTCATGATTTAAGAATTCACTTGACACGAAGATTTAAAAACGAAATTACTTTTCTAAACCTCAAAGGGACTTCCACAATAAGTAACTTTATCTGGAGATTTAATCCAGACGATCTTTACACTTCACCGTCTACGATCTTAATGCTGAAGACGACGTGAAATGCTTTTGTAAAGTACACAAATTCTCATTTATTTGCTTACTCTCACGAGAGAATAAAATTGTGAGAGAGCTTTAGACGATTTCCAAAACTTTCTCGACGATATTGAACAAGCAAGGGGTAAATCATCGTAGTGCTTCTGCCCGCTGCCTTCAAATGAAGCATCAAAAATCACTAGTGCTTTTCAAGAAAAATGGCCTTTTTCCAAGAATTTGTTTACTTTTTCTTGGAATTTGTCTAGTGCTTCAATGCAGCAATAGTGCTTTTGCCAGCCAATTTTTTCCGATGATTTACCCCTTGGTGAACGCTTATCTGGAAATTGAGAGAATTTCAATGTAAAAAAATATTTTCAACTGTCGATAAAATTTCTTAAAAGCTTTTTGAATGAGGAATTAATTTATATGTTGATAAATGCTATCATTATGTCAACCTTTCATTTGATATTATTTACTTTGGATTAGAAGAATTTAGGAGAAATGAGAATTATTATGCAACTTTTTCCTATTTTATGGATTTATTGGATATCGAAATTCTCCGTTGCGCTTTGAACACTTGTGAATAATTTATTTCTCTTATTCCGTTTCAATTCTCTCGTTCTTCACACTGACCTATCTTGTTTCTCATAATCATACTCACATTTATTTTCTAAAGAAATTTATTTTAGTATAAAACGTCTTATAAACAGAGAAGAAAAGAAACTTAGATATTTACCCAACATTCTCATATTCTCGGCCTCTCAAAGTTTTATCTTATCAATCACTTCACATACACAACCTTGAAATTAAGCAGCGTGCACGACCATAAAAATTTATAAGAGCGGTCATCAAACATCAGTTTAATTTAGTCGCTTCGTGAAGTTAAACTTGGGATGAAATTCTAAAAATATTTTTGATTATCATGGAAGTGAATTTTTCGATAAATGGAAAACTATTTAACAGTTAAGTTTCACAATTTATAATTTCTTTATATTGTAGGTAAATTTTGTTATGAAATTAAATGAAATATCGCGATATGATTCGAAATATTCTTAAGAACGCAATAAAATATTTAGCTGATTTGTTTTTTTAGATTTTGTTTTATGTACAAACGAAAATATTTAAGTTGTGTTGGGATTTATTTCAAGTCATATTTGCCCAACACCAAATTCTCTTATTGTCACTTAAAACATTTTTCAATTTATTCAATTTAGTCTTTTTAAATTTATCGGAGAAATTTATAAGCAAGATGAACACGGTGTTATTGAAAACGTGGAACTTTTTGCATTTCAGTATTTTGCTCACCGGCTTAAGATAAGGTTCAATAATGAAATGAATGATTTAAGTGGTTTATGAGATATGAGGTCGTGTGCTTAGTAAACAAATTAATGATAAGAATAATAAAAATATTAACGATGAGAGATGAGAGATAGCAAAATCGACAGATGTTTGTCAGAGAATTAACGAATTAAATTTTAATTTACTCACACCAAATATTTAGTTAATCCATCGTTGATCCCACTCGATACAACTTTGAATACTTTCATCCGTGATCATGCATTCTTAAAGGGCACGAAGTTTATGTGCTTGGAAGGTGGATGTGGAGCTTGTGTGGTGACTTTGAAGGGAGTCCATCCAGTGACGAAAGAGAAGACAACATGGGCTGTCAATTCTGTAAGAACTTTGAAGATTTTCATGCTTTGAATGATGGAAAACTTTTCTGATTTTGTTTCTCACTCAAAAGTGTTTGCAAAACATTTACTCGTGTCATGGACTTGACATCATCACGGTCGAAGGAATCGGGAGCAAGAAGAATGGAATGCATCAGGTGCAGAAACGATTGGCAAACTTCAATGGAACTCAATGTGGTTATTGCAGTCCGGGAATGGTCATGAACATGTACTCGTTGTTGGAATCAAAGAACGGCAAAGTGACGATGGAAGAAGTCGAGAATTCGTTTGGTGGAAACATCTGTCGATGCACTGGTTATCGACCAATCTTGGATGCATTCAAGTCACTCGCTTCGGATGCAGATGAGACTTTGTTGAACTTATGCAAAGACATTGAAGATTTGGATGGAACGAAGACTTGTCCAAAGACTGGAACTCCTTGCATTGGCAGTTGCAGTGCAATTGGAAAAGTCGATCCGAAACATTCATTGAAGTTGACATTCGAAGATGATCGCGAGTGGCACAAAATTTACAATTTGACTGAATTGTTCAAAGTCATGGGAACAATCGGCTATCGTCCTTATCAACTTGTCGCTGGAAACCCCGCACATGGCGTTTATCGTCGATCTGCTGACCTCAAAGTTTTCATTGACATTTCGAGTGTTGAAGAGTTGCGAGGATTCAAAGTCAACGACAACACTTTGGAAATTGGTGGAAATGTGACGTTGACAGAAGCGATGGAAATATTCACGAAAGTGGCCAACGAGAAAAAAGGTTTCGAATCCCTGAAGGAGTTCGTCACACACATCGACTTGATTGCCAACGTCCCAGTTCGTAACAATGGAACAATTGCTGGAAATTTGGCTTTGAAATATGCAAATTTGTCGTTTCCTTCCGACGTTTTCGTTGTACTTGAAGCTGTTGGTGCAAAAATTGTTCTTTGTAAGTCCGTCAAAATTTTTTGATTGTTCATCTTTATTAATTATTTCTTTTCATTAGTTTCGGGAGCTCAAAAGCAAGATGAACACAATCCTTTGGCACCTTCAGACTTCTTAAACGTCAGCATGCGACGAAAAGTTATCGGAAAAATTATTTTCCCATCTTTGTCTTCGTCATTTGTCTTCCGATCATACAAAATCATGCCACGAGCTCAAAATGCTCATTCCTATGTCAACGCAGCTTTCCTTCTTCAATTCAACGAGGAAAAAACTTTTATTAAGTCAGCTTCAATTTGTTTTGGTGGAATCGACGATTTTTTTGATCATGCTGAAAAGTTGGAAAAGTTTTTGATTGGCAAAGACATTTATTTAAACGAAGTTCTTCAAAATGCTTGTGAAGTTCTTGAAAAGGAAATCAAACCCGACTCGGACCCTTCGATTTCGTCTCCAGAATTTCGAAAGCATTTGGCAATTTCACTTTTCTATAAATTTGTGTTGAACACTTCGCCATCGGATAAAGTGAAATCTGAATTCAAGTTGGGTGGTGAAACATTAAAACGAGAAATTTCTTCAGGTCAACAACAAATCGATGTGAATGAAGGAAAATCGAAACTTTACAAAAGAATTCCAAAAGTTGAAGCTGACATTCAATGCACTGGCGAAGCTCAATATGTCAACGACATTCCCAAATTCGAGAATGAATTACACGCTGCGTTTGTTTTGGGTGACAAAGTCAATGGTCGGATAAAATCCATCGATGCTTCCGAAGCTTTAAACATTTCAGGTGTCGTCGCATTTTATGCAGCCAAAGACATTCCAGGATTAAATAATTTCATGCCACTGCGATTCAAAATGTTCAACCTGAAAATCGAAGAAGTTTTCTGCAGGGATAAACTTTTATATCACGGACAACCAGTTGGAATCGTTCTTGCAGAGACCTTCGATTTGGCATACAAAGCAAGAAAGTTCATCAAAATTGATTACAGCTTTGATCATGACGACGAGCCAATTTATCCAACGATTCGAGAAGTTATGAAAGCAAAAGCCGATGATCGACTTTTCGACGTGCCTGAATATTATTTGAAAGCAAGTGAATATGGAAATGACAAACAACATAAGATTTCTGGTCATTTTGAGATTCCATCAACGCAATATCATTACTCGATGGAGACACAACAGTGCTTGGTTGTTCCAAGTGAAGATGATTGTTTGGATGTTTATTCATCAGCACAATGGAGCGACACAAATCAAATTTCAATTGCTGAAGTGTTGAACATTCCTGTTAGTAATGTGAATACTTATGTGAGACGGCTTGGCGGTGCTTTCGGTGGAAAGATTAGCAGACAAGGGCAGATTGCTTGTGCAGCAGCTCTAGGAAGTTATTTAACTAAGAAACCTGTTCGATTGATTATGTCAATGGAAGATAATATGAGAGCAATTGGCAAACGCTTTTCATCAATGTCAGATTATGTTGCTGAAGTTGATAATCTGGGAAAAATACAAACATTGAAGCATCATTACATTCATGATCAAGGATGTTCGCCAAATGAAGTTGTTCAATTCAATACTTCAGTTTACATTGGAAATTGTTACAATATCAAGAGTTGGGATGTGACAACTCAAAGTGCTTTAACTCATTCAGCATCAAATACATGGATGAGGTGAGTTTAAATTTAAATTTAAGAACTTTCTTTTCTGACGTTTCATTTTTAGAGCTCCTGGCACGACTGATGCGATTGCAATGACTGAACATGTCATGGAACACATCGCAAGAGTTGTTGGACGTGATCCAATCGATGTTAGAATGGAAAATCTTGAAGATGGCAGTGAATTCAAAACAATGATTCCGACATTCATTAATGACGTTAAATACCGTGAGAGAAAAGCTGCAATTGACAAATTTAATTTGAAGAATCGTTGGGTGAAACGTGGAATTGCTGTGTCGCCAATGAAATATTTCATTGCGTATTTTGGATCGATGCATGGAATTGTTTCGATTTATCATGGAGATGGCTCAGTTGCTTTATCAACTGGTGGTGTTGAGATGGGACAAGGATTAAATACAAAAGTAATGCAAGTCGCGTCTCATGTTTTGGGAATTCCTTTCGAGAAAATTTCTATAAAACCATCAAATAGTTTGAACAATGCTAATGACATTGGATCAGTTGCCAGTGTTACAAGCGAAGTTGCGTGTTACATTGTCAAGAAATGTTGTGAGATTTTAATGGAAAGAATGAAACCTTTTAAAGATGAAAATCCTGAAGCGTCATGGGAAGAAATTGTTGAAAACGCTTTCTTGAAGAACACCGACTTGTCAGCTACTTATATGTACAAACAAGAAGAAATGGAAACTTATTACGTTTACGGCTTGAGTTGCGCTGAAGTTGAAGTTGATCTTTTAACTGGAAACATTCTTTTGAAGCGAGTTGACATCCTTGAAGACACAGGAGAAAGTATGAGTCCAGGCATTGACATTGGACAAATTGAAGGCGGCTTTGTGATGGGATTGGGCATTTGGCTGACTGAGAATTTAATTTACGATCCGAAAACTGCTGAATTATTGACAGATCGCTCATGGAATTACAAACCACCAGGTGCTAAAGACATTCCCATTGATTTCCGCATAAAACTTGTGCAAAAGAAACCAAATCCATGTTTTGTCCTAAGATCGAAAGCTGTTGGTGAACCTCCCGTTACAATGGGTGTTGTTGTTAGTTTTGCAATAAGGCATGCAATTGATTCTGCAAGAAAAGACAATGGTTGTGAGGATTTATGGTACGTTCTGAGTCCACCAATTTCGCCAGAGAAAATTATTCTAGCTGCTGGACTGAATATTAAGGATTTCAAATTGAATTAACAATAATCATGTATGAATTAAACTTTTAATCACAATAAATAAACTTACAAAAGGTGATTGGGAAGAAATCAAGAACATTAAATAGAATTAAAATTTTTATTCTGAATTTATTTAAGTTTTTCTATGCAGCAGCGCCATCTCATAGTAAAATATTTCCTAGACTCAAACCTGAACACCTTCTTTACCGACATTTTTAGCATTTTTCGACCAATGTGTCTTGAGTAATTATTCAAATTCCTCACACGAGAGGGCGCAAGAAGTCATTTCAGATTTTCTTGTTTTAATAATTTGAAATCTTTCATTCTGTTTTATTTTAAGTGAGACAAGGAAAGTGAATAAGAGAAAAAAATGTTTTTAACAAAATGCTAGAAGAATCTTCAATCAAGCGAGAATAGTTTTGATGAATGAAATCATAGAAATTAAATGGAATAAGCAAAGTTTCTGATGATAATCAGTCAACCTGAAATTTTATTGCTGAAATCGAAATTCATTTTCTTCTTGCTTAAATATAAGTAAGGGACAAAGATGATTAAACTTTGCATTGCCAGCCAGTCACCCAAGCACCGAAGAAACTGAAGAAAAGAACGTTAATTTCAATCTGTATGCAAATCAGTGCAAAAAATTAAACTTCGTAATAAAATCCAAAGAGATTCTTTTCATCATATTTCTCGTCCTTTTATGCAATAAAGAAAAAATAAAAAATGAAAATAAACAAAAGTTAAATGTTCTGAAAGTAAAAAGAATTTCATAAATAGTTTCAAGTAGTTTCGACTTAATATTTCTCGCTTCTCAACAGAAAAACTTCTTGAAAGAATGAATTTAAATGTTTTCCTTTGAAAATTTCAAGCACTTCCTCAACATTGTTTCCACCTTGATTCTTAACAAAGGCACCAATGTAGCACTTCACGTCTTCAAAAACAGAAAGCTTCACTTAATTGAGGCTTTGTTATTGAGAACAATCTCAGTCTTGCAATCAAGAATCTTTTACATGAAAATTTCTTTCTTCACCACATCAAAGTGAGAAGAAAGGAAAATTCATCAACATTCAGCACATCAATTTGATTATTTCATTTAAAACTTTTCTTTATGTCATGAACGAATATGAACAAAAAAATTTCTTTTATTTCATCTTCACACCTAATGTAACATGAAACTTCAGACGAGAGATGTTCATTTTAATAACGAAACGATAAGACGATGACGTACTGTGCATTAGAATGAGACCAAAGCGGGTGAGCGAGCATAACAGAGAAACAGAGCCATTCTGAAGCGATAAAAATTTAAATTTCCTTTTATGTCTGGTGAAGAGATGTGAGAGAAGGAAGAGGTAGATGTTGATGTAGAGAGGTAAAGGAAAAGCAAAGCAACCAGTCAGTTTCTCTTTTCCCACCAATGAACATGTTGAAACACTGAAATAAAATAAAACAAAAGCAAACTTTCTCAAAAACCATCGTCAAGCCCATTATTTGCTGTTGCTTGTTTTTCTTCCATCGTAATTTCTTTCAAGTACATTTTAGAGTGCGAGAAAAGGAAGGAGAAGGCAAAAAAAAAAAGAATTTGTTGCTCGCATTTGTAATGCAGGTCATGAAGTCTTTCTTTCCCATGCCTACGTGTTTGTGTTCTTTTATTTTTTTCATTGAGTATGGAAATGTTTGGAAAGGGAGAAACACGATTAGAATCTAGGTGGGTGTGGGGGCAGAAAAGTGAAGAAGCTTGCTTAAAGCACATCACACGTTTGTATATATTTCATTACAAATTTTTCTTTCTTACACTCATTCCAACTTTCATCGATACATCGCGTTTGGTTGTTTCAACTTTTTTTTTTCTTCTTTTTCAAGCCTAAAGATTACTTGAAGATTCGCACAGTTCGAAGGTTCTTCCAGGCAATATCATCAACAACAATAACGAATAACAATAACAAGATCTTGTTGTCGTCGTACGTTGAAGGAAAATTGTCTGTCATATCTATTCATTCATCCAGTCAAGAAAGGGGAAGAAAAAAAGGGGAGAATGAAGTTCTTTGCCGTAGCGCGTCGTTTTATATCGTTTCAAGGCAATCTACGTGCATTTCATGAATGTTTTACTTCCTTCGTATCTTTGCCATGACTTTAGGGTTGAAAATGCTTTTTCCACCTTTTTCTTCTTTCTTTTTTTCTATCTTTTAAATTGAGACATGTCAAGCAGTCTCTGTTTCATCACTCACACCCACTCACATTTAGAAGCAAGCGATCATCATCAGCTACGCGTGTTTCCTTCTTTCTTCTTTCTTTTTTTAAATGGAAAGAAAATTCTCTAAGACTCATGAGATTTCAGCATAAATCCAACTTTTAACAAGCGACGTTATAATCAAATTAAAGACGATGTTTAATTGTCTCATCGTCGTTTTTTTCTTTTTATTTTATTTTTCTTATGCGCTGTCGTTGATTTAATTAATTGCTCATCAAATAGAAGAGCATTTGATTTCATTCTGTCGTCTGCTTTGCGTTGTTTTGTTGTCAATGAAGCTTTGACGACATCAATGGCAAAAATTTAAAGAAGTTGCGATGAGATGGATGAATTTAAGAAAGAAATGAAATCTATTCGATTTGGATGTGTTCTTCTTTCACCAATGCTTTTGAAATGATATCAAAGAAATTCTTTAATTGATTTCATCATGCGAATAATTGATGATAATTTGCAGCATGTTGTTATTGAATATTTTACAACAGCAGATAATTTTCATCGAATGGTATTTATGAATCTACATCAAATGAATGGAAATTACTCATTTAAAAGTTAAGGAAGATGGAATTAATTATTAAGCAGCCGGAAGCAACGAAATCAAAGATCAACAACAAAAATTGAAACACGCGCCAATGTTTTAAAGCATTAAATTCACCAGAATGTTGGGGCTTGTTGGAAACTGAACAAATAACGTTTAATGCTAATTTCAATCTTTGTAAACATATTGAAATCTCATTAATATCACTTCAACGATAGATATCCGAAACGAAATACTAATTTCTTTTTGTTCTTTTTCTTTCTTTCTATCTCCGCCCACAACAACAACCCCACACAGAAAATTGATGAAAGTTTTCCCATAAAAATTTTTATTGCTTAATTTTTATCACGCTCTGCGGTTGTGTCTGCTTCTGTGATGCCAATTTTCTTCGCTTTCTCTTTGATTTAATAAGAAAAGTTTCTTAATATTCTTGAGCGATATCGAAGTTGTTGTTCGGTTCATCGCTTTTCCATTGCACCTGCAATGTTGTAATGTCATTAAAATAAAAGTTAAATGTAAGTAGATGAGAAAGGCAATTAAAGTGATTTCCTTTGCACTTTAGAAAGCGAGAAGATTACATTGAAATGTCATTTTGGTTTTGTGACGATCTCTTAAGAGCCCTAAAGCTTCTCAATATTCAACGCAATTCTCTTTGTTGTTGTAGCAAATAAATGGATGATTTTCCGTTCGTATTTTCATGTCTCTGAATTGAATTTTGTTAGCTTCTGGCAAAACTTATTCAAATTAATGAAATCTATTGGAAAGCTTACAACGGAAAATTTAAAATTTTAGAACAGAATTCGATTTTCGAAAACTTTGATCAACTCGTTTGAAATCCTTTCCTAAAAGGCTTTAATTTTAGAACAAAATTAGTTTATTTAGTGAACTAAATAGGTAATTTCCAACTTTAAAAGAATCTTAAAGTACATCATAAAAATAAAATCGATGGCATTGAATGCTAGTAAAATAGCGCCAATTTTTTAAATTAATGAATACGTGTGCATGTTGTTATTTACTTTTTTATGCTCACGCAATGAATTTTCATTATACGTGTAAGAATAAATTGAATGAGTGAGAAGACTTTTAATGGTAAGTATCAAAAACTGATTAACTTTCATTTCCATGCACTTGAAAGGTTTTAATGATCTGTAGAAAGCTGATACATGACGACGTAAAAATAAAATAATGTGAACATGGTATGAGGTGTTATGCTATGGCAGCAGCAAATGTTGCAGCACCTTTAATGTTTTCTACTTTTTTTTCACCCAACAGTCAAGTCGTAACAAAATCCATTAAAACATAATATATTCGTTTTCAAAAAGTGATTTGCGTTTTTATATTTTTTCAATTTTCCAAAACATAAAATTGGATTCCGAGATTCCAACAAATGCAAATTTTCTCCATATTGTTATTTCTCAAAGAAAAGTTCTCAGCTTCCAGCTTATAGAAATGCGCTGAAATTAAGAATAGGAAATCTTGTGTCGTAATAAAAGTTTTGTGTGTCGTAGGCGACATTAAGGGAAAATAAAAATTTTCGAAATAAAACTTTTTCTTGATTGTCCTCAACGAAACTGTCGTGTTTATTTTTCTCTCTAGTAAAGTCTGCAAAAGAAAGCAATTTTTACTGTCGATATATTTCTTTTTTAACGCTTTAAAATTGCAAATTATCGCACATTAAAATGAAATAAACGACAGGAAAATAATTTTATTTATCGTCGTTGTGCAATTATTTTTTTAACCATTTTTACCTTTCTTGTCGACGTTAAACTTTCGGGTCGTTATCGTGAATGAAGCGATATGCTTTGTACAACATGTGGGATGATTATAAAGTCAGTTGCAGGCGAAAGCCAAAATAATTGAAAAATAAAAGGAAGCAGAAGAAAAGTCCTTTGCGGTAACACGAAGCATTGCTACGGCAATGAGGAAATGGAGATAGTTTGAAGAAGAGAGTTCAAGCGAAAGCAACTTGATGTAGATATGTATGAGTACCTACATAAATATATCTTTTAATTGTAAATAATGCTGGTGAAATGGGAGATAAATGAACTGTAGACTGCAGTGAGAACGGAAGAGTTAAAGAAAAACATAACAAAGCACTGCAAAATTCACTCATTCATCTGTGCAGTCCCTTTCGTTTAATGATACATTATATTGAAAGGATAATTTAATTTTATTTAGGAAGAAAGTATTTTTTATGGTCAAAAAGTTCGTCTTGTCTCGTTTGGACAATGTCCAAGAAAATGACCGACTTTACTCACAGAATGTCGTCGGGAGTTTTCACACCGAATGACATAAATTTGCTTTTCGTTTCAATTTATGGTTGAACGAATCTTCATTAAAGTTTTGAATCTGTCGGGGCTGCGGTAAATTATTTATGGAAACTTTAAACTTATTGAGTTGGTTTGGAAAGCAATTTCTTCCGATGACAAACGCTTCTTATGGTGTTAAGACTTCTTAAGAAGAGATTTGCATGTTTTATTTATGACAAACTTTCGCGCATCTAAGTATGCATATATTGAAACTCTAGAGAATTTAACTTCCTAGTGATTCTGCTTTGCTACTTTTCGTATTTATTCCTTAAGGGAATATTTGTTTGGAATTCAAAGCTCGTCCCCATTAACATCGTTCACAATGCTACAAATAGCATAAAGAATCTAAGACTCAAGTTTCTTCTCTTTTCCACATTCGATTGCTTGGTCTTATCGACATTTTTTCTTTCTTTAACCTTTCACTACAATCGATAACTTGATTCTTCAACGAAGGAAACATTGGAAACTCTTTGAGAATATCGAATGATTTCTCTTGTTACTCGACGATTGTTCGTGTTGAACTTTTAGAAAAGTTCACAATCTCCTTTCATTTGTAATATGAAGATTTTATTTTCCACTGTTGAACTGAAAAATGAAAAAGAATAAAATGAAATAAAATGAAATGAACAAAGAAAAAAAAGGGAAAAAGCTGAATTCCAACAAACAACGATGGTTTATAATGATAGCTTATTTAACAGACCTCAATCAGCGCCGCCAATGAAAATGATTTCATCTGCAAGTGAAAAACATGAAAAGAGCGAAAAAACCTCAAACCGAACGACCACAATTTTAATTAAAATTAATGATGTTTAACTATTGAAAGTGAATTTAATTTCTGTACAAAACTTTATTAAGCAGCCTAGACGGCTCTTTTTTTTTCATCTACCCGATATTAAATTTAATCTTTATTATAACAAAGCAATATTTTATATAATTTATATAATTAATCAGAAGATATAATTGAAACGTTTATGAAAGGAATTTCCTTCCCCTATCTGTTAAAATTTACAACTTACAATTTATTAGAAAAGAAAATTCAATTGAAGTTTGAGCTGCTTAAGACCGAGCAAAATAGAAATTTATGATTTTGTGAGACAAATTCAAGAAGCAAAATTTTATCTCTTCGCTGATGTTGTTGATTTCTCTTTTCATTTTCTTCGCTTTTTTTTAATTTGAATGCAAATTGAAAATATTACCATAAAGTCTCTCGAAGGTGTGGTTGGAGTATCTTCGCTCAACACACTAAAATTTATTCATCTCTAAGCATGAATATTTTCTCGCTTTAAAGGAACAGGAGAATCGGTTGCAATGCCTCAACGCTATTTGATTTTTATTGCCTTTCCATAACTACACCTTTAGTTAGTATCGCTCGTATCGTTTTCTCCCCTCAATTTACTTGCTTTACTTGCTTTTCGATTCCCCGCCAGCTTCAATACACAACATACATATCTAAACCTACTTCATTCATGAGAAATATTTTCTTTTCTTCCTTTATATTATCATTTACATGTTTTTCCAAAACAAAATACTTTTGAGAAAAAATATTGAATACACATTCAAGAGCTCTTCTAAAGCTTTATCTCGAAGTATGAATAAGTGGGTAGCGACGTGAAGGGATCCAATGAAGCATAAAGCACATGAGAATTCATACGAAAAACTCAAAATCCTATAACATTGCTTTGGAGTGGAAAAGAGAAACATCAAGAATTTCAATAAAAGAACATCGAGTATATAATGATGGTAATAGCTAATCGCATCCACTCACTTTCTTCCAATTTCACTTCCTTCGTTTCTATTTTCTATGAGTGAGTTGAGATGAGATGAGATGCTCTTACTTAGAAGGAGAAATCAATTTCGCTATGTTTCGCTTGAGCGATGGAAATATCTACTTATGGAAAAGAAAAGTTAAAAGAAGCTTTAAAGTTTTCTTACAAGTAAAATCTGTAGCTGAAAATGGATAGCAAGCTAATAGGATCTTTCTCATGTGATTATTCATGGCTGAAATTGCTAAAATAATCTCCACCAAAGTATCTTTTACATGGAGAAAGAGCGTTCTAAGCTCTCGTTGTCGTATCTCCGACATGATTTTAATTTAAAGCATCTTTCTTTCATATCTACATAAATAAATTTATATATTTCGAGATTGTGAACGACGTAAGAGCTCACAACAGTAAACATTTTATGTTTTAATTAAGTGTAGAATTTTCAACTTTTCATATTTCGTTGTTCATTCATATTATTATGTGTATGTAGCTAGTTGCTGTTGCTATTATCCTTACTCTTATTGTTAGATTGTAAGTTCCACCATTGTTGCATGACATTCTCCATAGTGAATATCTCTAGTTAGTGATTGTTGTCTTAATTGTCTCTTGCTTGTGATGATGAGAATTCCTACTACCTAATTGAAGTCTCTTTGAATGTTTCTCGTTGAAGTAGATTGTTGATGTTGATGAAATAGAAGAGAATCCAATTCCAAATATTCATATAATAAGAAGTAGTGTGGATGTGAAGAACATGCTAATTGGTGCATGACTCTTCCTTTTACACTTTCTTACTTTGAAACTTAATTACCTTTAAATCACTACTTGAAATTGATATTTTCTCATGCGAGAAAAACACGCTATCAAAGCGTCACCGTAATGAAAATATATCTCGTATGTAATGTGCTTTATACAAGTATTTAGTGTCGAAATAAAACACAAATGAGATGCTAAGTGATTACCAGCGAATGAATGAACGAAGGAACGAACGAACGATACATGTTAACAAGACACGTTGATGATGTGTCGTTCTTCGTTGTGATTTATTACAACAGGTGCTAATAAAGTTTGTATCTTTTGAGTTAATATGCTTTGCTTTGCTCTTCCATCGAGGTAATTAGGGTAAATCTGATCCTTTTTCAGAAGAACAATATTGAGAGCATCAGCAACATCAGCAGCAGAGCGATAATTTATAATTACATGAAGATTTTCCATTCAACTTTTTCCAGACATTTTTTTTCCACTACGTTAAATCGGAAATCGTTAAAGCTTAACGACTTTTGTCGAAATCTTCCTCTCTCTTTCTGCTTTCTTCTAAGAAACTTTGCCTTTCTTAATTCGTCTTCAATATGGCAAATTAAGCTCACTTTACTTATAACTACGTGGTATGAGAAAGAGAGAGAGAAAGAGATTCGTCGATCCTTTGAATGATTGATTGATTCATTAAAAAAAGGATTTTCTTCAGCCTTCGTCTTCTTCAACAATTTTATTTCATTTTTTTTTCGTTCTTTCCTCTCATTCTTCGTGCTTTTTCTTTTTATTTTTCAGGGTCAAAATATGTCCCGGGGCAATGATCCATACACATTCATCATGGAAATATTGTGATACATTGTGGAGAGAAGATGAGTGGATGGGGTTGAAGGGGACGAATGGAAAAGGAAAATCGATTATAAAATATGCTGTAACATGTAAGCAAGAAAATGAAAAATATTGCAAAACCGATGCTTGACTCAACTCAAGGCTTAGACTTCCTGTAAACATTTTTTTTCGAATATTTTCTTTCGCTTCCCAAAACGAATAAATCACATCTGAAATATTTATTTATTACAACGAGATTTGTTTCTTTTTAAGGAAGTCTTCATTTTCTTCTCTTTTAAGAATCTAAACTTGAATTTATCTTAAATAGAAATAAAAAAATATGTGAAGAAGTTTATGTGTGTGTTTGTTTCTAAGAAAATCTCTTCAAAGTTCAAACAATTCTCCGGATGTTGACTGAAACGCTACCGGTTTGAAGATGTGAACTTTTTTAATTAATTTCTTACTTTGACAATATTTTTCTTGTTCAACTTAAAGTATAACAAATTTCTTTACTTTTCAATTTTAATCTTTACTTGTCGAGCTTTTTTTAAATTATAAGAAAATTAACTTTTTTCATCCTGTTTGATGTAAAAATAAAATTTAATTTGTAAATTTATGTTAACATTACATTATTTATTTATAAATTTAATTAATGACGACATTCATGAAATCAAAAGCAATAAGTCGATTTAGTTACAGAGATATTTGTTTATTGATTCTCTTAATGATGTTTGGGATTATTAATGTTGCTTTTTTATCAGCAATCTAAAATACAATGTGCTAACATTGAGCGAGATAGCGTTGATTATATTTGCGCAATAATTCCAATATCCATATTTTAGACTTTTCATAGCTTAAATATGCTTGAATAATGTGATGTTGATATTTGCAGCAAATAATTAAAATTATCTATTATTGCTGTTGAACGTAACCGTAGACGATAAATCAAAACTTAATTATAATATATATCCATCGATTATCGATGAAAACTTTTATAAATTATGAGGTTCGCAAGACAATTAAAATTGTAAGAATGATTTCCATTGCATTCCCACTCTTTACCCAACTTTAAATTATTTTATTTTGCTTCTTTTTTTATGTAATTTACTCGCTCATTCATTCTTTACGTCAATAAAACTTTGCAAAGTACTCTTTCATTTATCATAAAATGAATTTTCTTTGCTTTTCAAAGCTGCTTACTTATCAAAAGTATTTAGAAAGAGAATAAACAATTCGTCTAGAAAAATGAAGAAAAAGTTTTAATTGGAGCTGTGCCCAGAGTGAGTAGATATTTCATTTCGCTTCTGCTTCAAAGTAGCATCTCGCAAATGGCTTATGTTTCAAGAAAAAAAGAAGAAACTTCTTTCATTTTTTGACTATCATCTATTTCGACTACATATTCGCAGTTGAAGAAGACGAAACAACAAAATATTAAATAAAGAATTCAATTCAACAGAAGAAAATTAAACATTTTTGTGAAGTTTTTCAATGTTGCGTTTAAAAATAAAGTTTCAGGCTTTTTCTTCTTTTCAGATATCAAAAGGCCAAAGAATTCATTGCAAATTGTTTTACTTGTTTACTTGTTATTGCTGCCAGCATTGAAAAAAAGCGGAAGACAGAAGCAACAAAATCTGCAAGAGCAGCGTTTTATTTATTTTCTCTCTAAATCATAACATCAAACAACTAGTGATGGCAGAAAAAACTCTACGAGTCTCTCAAAATAGTGCAACAAATATTGACCGACTCCACTGTGATGTTGCTGTCTGTCTGTTTGAATTGTGAGTCTACAGAAGTTTACGCGTTCATGTTGAACTGGTGAAAATAAAAATAATAACAACTTCTCTTTATTGATTTTGTGAATTAAAATAACTGGAATTCTTTCATGTCACTTTAAATGAAAACATTGATAAAACAAACGAAATGATTTTTGGCACTGATATTTATTTATTTATTTATTTATCTGTAGAAAATAGAAACTAAACAAACAAGAGATTAAAGAATCTCTTTTAAGAGATTAAAGAATCTCTTTTAAGAGATTAAAATTGTATTTTTATTCTTCCTTCACATTGAATGCTTTCGAAAGCTAAATCACATAGAGAAGGAGGTAAGGAGAGAGAGAAAGGGAGAGAGAGAGAGAGAGAGAGAGAGAGAGAAAGAGACTGAAATTACATAATAACAACAAACATTTTCATTTCAAGCTGAATTAATTGATTTGCCTTGCAGGTACTTCTCTTCCTTTTAAAAGGCAACAGCATAACTTCCAATGACAGCATAAAATGTTTTAACAAACGTTAAGCATTCTTTGGCAGCATCTTCAAATACTGTTTTTGTGTCTCTTTAAATATTGCGCAAACTCACCATAGAGAAAGCTTTCATTGCTTCCAGTCATCTCGATAATGACGATAAAATATTTGTTGTGAACAATTCGTAAACAATGACAAAGAGGGAACGGAACGAGACACAGAAATGCTGAATGTTTACTTTTGATGCATGTTATCAGATACTTTAATTTGCTGATATTTTGAAAGCTTATCTTGGATAATAATAATGATAATAACAAGAAATTCCATTCAATCGTTCAAAAAGACTTTTGACAACAAATAAACATTTATTAATAATAAATAATCCGATTTGTTCCCTTTTTTCATGAATTTTACTTCATAATTTGATTTGAGGATGATCGTAAACATTTTATTATGTTATCAATTTGTTATTTAATTACGAAACATAACAAAACATAAACCGAATCAGTCGATTAAGCTATTCTTTCACTTCATGAAACATTCATTGATTTACGAAATTTATTAGCGATTTGTCATCAGTGAGAATTTCATCAAGCAATTTCGATGCTCATTCAAATTATTAAATCTGCCGCAAACTTATTTAAACACAAGATGAAAGTGAATTGTTGTTAGATGTTGCCAAGGATGCTTAAAAATGTTCGCTCGCTACTTTCTTTGCCTTCATCAAACAACGGAAGAGATTTAATTTTTCTCTTCTTCTTCGCTTACTTTTTTTTGTTCAAGTAAATTTTTTAACGCACAACAACAACAAATTTATATCTAACAAGGAAAATGGCTTTATTATTGATGTAAAATTGTTATAACGTGGGTAAGAAACGATGAAAAGATCAACAAACAAGCTACGAGTGAGTATGAAGTAAGAGGCTTGTTTTGTTGAAAAATTCGCAACAATGAGTCGAGCAGGTCGTGATGAAGGAAAAGCGAGTGAGGTTGAAGAAATAAAAACGAGAGGCACGCTCAACATTATCGAGGGGTTAAAAACGCTATGAAAGGAATGAACGGAGAAGAATGGAAAAAAAGGAAGAAAAGGAATGAAAAGCAAATCGTATCTCTTTATTCAAATGAGTTTTCATGTTGTTTACAAGTGAAAACATGAAGCAGTGATTAATCATAAAGCGTAAAAAAATATTCTCTCGTGTGAAAAAGGTGGAGACAGAAATAATAAAAAAGATGAAGCAAAAATGATCAAGAGGCAGTTTGTGCTTACCATCTGAGATTCTATAGAATTGCCATCCTTGGATGATAAGATAATGGTTGTTAAACGAAGTGAAATAACATAGGCGGGGGTGGCAGAGACAACAAAAAAAATGTATCTAGATATCTATTTGAACAACTTATATGTACGTGATTCTTCATTTTTCTCTTGATTTTTTTCTTTTTCTTTTATTTATTTGTATCCTATTTCACGGTTTTCAAATGTTTGCACAATGATTCAGGATATCGAGAAACTTTGTTCACCTTTTCTCTTTCTCTGTCAATGAATGAGCTTTGTGTCGTTGTTGTTGTTGAAGTTGTCGTTGACTTTGTCGTTGTCGTCTACGATGAATTTATTGTTATTGTTTGAAAACATCGCAAAATCCTTTTAACTTTGATTCTCGAAGAATCGGGAAGAAAGTTTCTCATCTGATATAAATTCGAGTCAAATTCCTCCCATTATTGCTGCAAAGAATGGAGGAAGAAACGTGGGATTTTATATGTAAGTGGAACGTTGACATCACTCAGTTCGAAACGAAATTTAAATGTATCCAACAGAAGCAGAAGAAATGGAAAGAAGTTTACAATTGTCCTTGGGGAATCTTTTCGACTCTTGACGAAACTATTTTTTGATGTCAGCTGTAATTGGAGTCGGTGAAGGAGAGAAGACATTACATTACACATTGCACCATAGACGACAGACTATCTTGTCGTCTGAAGAAATCAAAGAAAATAAATTACAGCTTATCATGCAATCGGTAGATTGTAACAAATTGAAAATCTCTTTGATACACCAAGGAAGACGAAGCGAAGAGAAAGTTTTTCGTTCGAATCTTTTTTCCATTTTTCGTTTTCTGATTTCAATCTACGTTGATGCTTGGTTACGCAACAAGATTTTTCTCTTTATGCCTTTTTTATCCATTTTTTGACTGATAGAAAGAATATCTGTGACGAAGAAAAGTTGTGTGTTGTTCGAGATGGAGATGGAAAGAAGATGGAAGATTCCAAATTGAATTCAGTGACATGGATTTCAATGTGTCGTGTGTATCAAACGAAACGTAAGACCCTACACAAATCGCTACAATGATGTAGAACAAGACTTATCGATGTGAAATAAGAGTCAGAGTTTATTGAAATATATATTTATCTCGTTTTACTACATTAACATATCTCCTTACATGGAATATCAACTTATAAAATACGTATGAATATCATTTCTACATGAAATACATTTAATCGGAAAATCTTTTCATCCTTTAACGAAGAATCAAAGGGAAAGTTAATGAATTGTGAAGATGAAAATCTCATTATGAGCCAAATGACTTTCGTTCGGTTCTTTCTCTATTTAAAAGGATGACGATGACGACCCCTAATAAAGTTAATGACAATAATAAAGTAATAATAGTGAAACGGTCGTGTAATGTTAAAACATTGTGATTGGGAGATGAAAATTGAAAACGTTTAAGGCTTTTATTTTATTCCATCTATTGTCTCATGAATTTTTAGCTGAAACGAAGCACACTTCCTTCCGTACTTACTTAGTCTGTAGTCGGGTTGATAAGTATGAGAGTGAATGGAGAAAGAAATGTCAATACGATGTCCCAATCATCATTGTGAACATCTGGTCAAAAGGTCTTCCGAATTTCATCTCATACGCTATTCTTCAGATTGCAATCGAATAAAATCAACTATTATCACATTCTTTCCTTCTTATTTCGAAGACCATCTTCTGTCCTTTACTCGATTTAGTCGAGCTATCATGTTGTTGCTTTGCTACTTCTATGATGATAATGTTGTTGTTTTTAAAATGAATTGGAAAGTCATCAGCACGGCCACATCATTCGCAAACGACGATGTCTGAATACATCCCTTAATCTCGGAGCCTCGAAAATGTGTATTGGACTTAATGAGCTGTGCACAATCTGCCTCCTTCCTTGTTAAATATATCTCGTATTTGTTGTCCTATTGCGATATCTTTCTCTCGGTTCTGATGTTCTTTCTTCCTTTCCCTTCTATTCTTCTGTTGTGTTGTAACTTTATGTGAAAAGGAAATTACACAATCCGCAATCTCTTTCTGATCGACGCACAAAATTTAATAATGTCGAGTTTGTTCTAAATTGGATTTTCACTTTGTACTTTCCCGCTTCAAACACCGTGAAGCGTAAATGCCCCAATTTAGAAATTGTGTAATTCTCAATGACACGATTCGATGAAGTTCTTAATGGATCAATTGCCTGAGGGTTATCAATTACCTGCTACGCCTCACGAACAAGCGGAGTCATTAAATGTTTTCGTTTAGTAAAAAGTAAAAAGATTCATTTAACTTTTGCAAACTTTTCATCTCTTATTTCAGTTGCACAGCAGCAGCAGCAGCAGATAAGCAACTAACGTTCGGTCGAGTTTAAATGAAATGTATCAAATCTCAAGCACTCTGTTCATTAGCTGGAAGTTGAAAGATCAAGGAAGCACATAGAAAATTATCAAGTTTTCATTCCATTGTCTTAATGTCTTAACGAAGCATTTCACCTCTTTGACGACATCAAATGTGAGTAAGAAAAACGATAAAATCTATAAACTTTTAATTGGATCTTAATTATCTTCTCCGAATAATGAATTTATTGGAATTGTTTTTCATGCTCGTCTCAAAAAAAATTCTTTTCTTGCATTCGCTTGTCGAAGGTGGCAAAAACTTTCTCATTCTAAGATTTCATTACAATGGATTTAAGATCCAAGCATGCCATACGATACTTCCCCGCTGTTCTCTGAAGATTGTTTTTTTATTCTTCTTTTTTGCGGAAAGCAAACGAAAAGTGGAGGAGAACAATAAAATCTGTCACAAGAATGTGTGCATACGTGAGAGTTCAGCAAGTGCTTCCACGATATCGAACTTTTCTTTCGTTTCTTCCTTCGCCAGCACTCCCAAAATGAACGATGGAATTTAATTTCTTGTGACAAAAATATTTTTCGCAGGCAACATTGGTTCAACTTCAGGCAAAACTCCAAAGCTCGGTGGAGTGTGCGGAGACGTGCGGCAAAAAGTGAAATTTATGGAAAAGCTTTTTCGCTCAAAAATTTACAACGCTGAAAATTGCATAGCAGCAGTTGCACTAAACTAAACTAAACTGTTTCCGTTTCACACTTTACCCTCCTCTACTTTTTTCTGTTTCTCCTTGGCCCAGCTCCGCCCGACAAATGAACACTTTGCAATAGAAGCCTGAATTAATTAAATTATTTCCAAATAAAAGGTAAAAAACAAAAAATACTGAATGGCAGAAATTTTAATATGGAACAAAATTTTTCGCCCATTTACATAAAAATATATAAATTTTCAGGTGATTTTAATTAAAGCCATTTATTCTCCTTGAAATTCGTGCTTGCGATATTTATCATTATGCTCTCGTTTCTCGTTTTCAAGTCCCTAAAGAACAAGTACAGGTATGAGGAGAAAGAATTTGAAAAGTTTTTTGTTATTTTTTTTTGTAATTTTAAGTCTGCTTTGGTGCCAGAGAGCAAAATACAAAACTTTACGTTTCGGAAACGAGGAGAAAAGTATGATTTAAGCACATATTTAAATGTTACAGTTTTCTTTCTTTCTAGCAGGAATTTTCCTTTTAGATATTTTTATAATTTTTCGTTTACTTGAAATTGGAATAAAATGCTCCCAAAGTGCCACAGATTATCATTATCGTTTCTTTACTTGCTTTCCTGAAACGAGAGACTATAACAAACACCTTTTTTTCTTATATTTCTTTCTTTTTTGTTGTTTGTTGTGAGGTAGACAAGCTTAAGCTTTATTATCTTTCCAGCCAAATGAAAAACGAAAGAAAGAAAAGAACAAACAGTAAATAAGAAAATAAATAACTTTTAATTACGCAAAGTGTTTTAAATTTCAATTTTAATTAGTAAGTTCTTGACTGTCTTTGGAGGATTAAAAGCTCGACGCAAACTGTGTTTTTCATCATGTGCGAGACTTTTATCAACTTTCAACGCGTCTCTAAAGTTGCTGTTCCTTCTTTTAAAGAGAAACAGCAGCGTTGTTTGGCGTTGTTGGGTGGAGGAAGTTTCAAGGCGTTGCAAATTAATTCGACTTCTGACACCGGAGAACGAAACGCATTAATAGCGTAATAAAAGACAATGAAACCATCATCAGGGAAACAAACGCCTTTTCATCATACAACACAATGATCCCCTCATTTCATCGCTGACTGTTTTATTGTTGAATTATAATTAAAGGTAAATGAAAAGGAAAATGTTAATGTTCTATTAAAAATATTTTTAATGTTTGATCGTAAAACAAGCAACTCATCGTATTGAGCTTCCAACAAGAAAAATACGCAAAACAGGTAAACTTTCAACGATATTTTCAGACTTGAAAAGAGAAATGTCGCTAATTAATCACAATGTGAGCCTTGATGGCAAAATAAATTTAAAAGTAATTAAAATTGAATAAATACTGCCGCTCATTCCATCGTCATCTTTTCATTTTCCACCCCCACACTTTACCATATCTTGGCAGACTCAACTTGTGTCAATTTTACAAAGCTGAAAAGTGAAAGAAAAAAAGAAATTTTGAAGTTCTCTTCTCGTGCGCCATCTGAAAACTTTCTCATCTCATATTTCTGTGCGGATTAGTCTTTCGAGTTTGACTTTGTAAAAAAAATTAATATCTCATTTCATCATTTACATATTAAAACATTATCTGAGCTAACAAAGTTTTCTTTTTCTGCCTCAACAGCGACGTTGCCTTCCACAAGGGGATGAAGAAAGTTCTTTGCAAAAATAAAAATAAAAGAAAGAAGAAGAAAATTGTGATTAAATTATGTACAGCGGCAATTCTCGAAATTTCCCTAGAAACTTTTCACAAAGTTTATCATCAAACAAATCAACAAAGTCATATTTTTTGTGTCTACAAATTTTATTTGGACAATGAGAAGTCGAAGTATCATTCATTACCTTGTTTTATCAGCATTTCATTGGATTGTCAGGAAGTGATGAACTGTGAAGAAGTTTTACTGTTTTCCTTTTTAAAATTGCAAGGCTTTTGAAAGCGGAAAAGCGCAAAGAGAAATCTCTTCCCTTTTATATTACATTTTTTTTAATCTACGTCTTTAGAGCGTCTACTACCTAGGATCTAGTGAGACAATATAACGTTGCAATATGCTAGAATTCAACATGAAGTGGAAGGGAATAAAATAATAAAAGAAAAATTCAAATAAAAATTGCGATATTGCTAGATGAATAGCAGAAGAAAAAGTTGTAAAAAGTCAAATCTCTGCGGCTTCTCTTCCTTTATAGTCTCATTCTTTCATCTTCTTTCATTTATTGAAACAAATAAAAGTGTGGGTGGTAGTTCGTGTTGGTTCAGAAGGAGGCTTGAGGGAATCCTATCCTCTTCCGTAGCAAAATTAAGAAACTTTTGTTTTTATAGCACAAACTTTTATTTTATTTCACTTTTTTCTCTCATTGTTCGTGTTGACTTTTTTCCTTCCACAACTTCCATTCAATGACAAAAATCAGTTTGATAAACTCGAGCTTGTTAGCTTTTCTACACTAAATCTTTTTTTGTCACTCGATGCGTTTCATATTATAATTTCAAATAAAAAACAAAGTTTTTGGTTGAAAAGCTTCATCCGTTCTTCCGGACATTTTATGCAAAACATGAGAAACGAAAAAAAAGACGAAATTATTATTATGAAGCTCTACATACATACATAGTGAGTGAGTTTGCTTTCAGTTGAGAGAAAAAAAAGATAAAACTTTTCTTTCTGCCAACGTTACCGAGTCCATTATTCTCGTTTTTCTTGCTATGTTTTTTTATTGCATATAAATCTGATGTAAAAAAGTCGTTCACTCTAAATTTCTCTCAAACCGATTGTTAATACTTTAATAATTCATTCTGAGTGAATGGATGGATATACGATGTGAAAATTCTCGTTGTACGTCCCTTAACAACGTCAAACTCACATAATTCTATGTACAAGGGGAGGGAGAGCACAAAAAAGGGAAAAAGTCTCTTTATTGTGGATGTTGAGTTTTGGGTGCCATTTGATGGTGAAGAGTGAAAAGCAACGACGACCAAGAGTTGAGGAAGCGTAGAGAAAAAAAATTTACACAACAACTATCGTAAATCTTAAAACCACTAAATTTCTCCCTTTTTTTGTGAACCCTTATCATATGTTGTAGTTAAGATCAGAAATTATTGCACAAAATTTTCACATGAATGTTCACCAGCTTTTGTGACCCTTTTTCGTAAGCCTCATTCTTTCTTCCTCTTTATTCATACGCACCCTTAAAAAACACGCACCCACAATTCATGTTCCCTTTCAAATCAAAAAGCTTAAATTTATCAACTTTTCATTTTTTCGTTTAATTTCATTTCAACTTTTTTTTCGCTCTCTCCTTAAATATTATTAATAATCGTAAGGAGAAGTTTGTATATGAATGAAGGAATGTAAATGACTTTTATATTTTTTACACGCTTGATACGCTTCAAATATTCACAAAAAAAATCTTTCTTCAAATGTGTAAATTGCCAGAGTGAAGTTTTAAGCGTGCAAACATTTAAATTAATTTCTTAGGATTGAGAAAATGTTCCTCCCCCTTCTTTCAAGTGCTACTTTTGTGTGTGGGTGTCCGGAGGAAAAAGGAATGCGAAGAAAATTTAATTATTTATTTAACATTCTTCTCCGTTCTAATTTGGTTTTGTTTCTGAACCATGAATATTACGCTAAGGCGTAGAGAGAAACGAAATGAATGATTTTTTCTTTCGTTTTTCTTTGTTATTTGGATTATTGTGGGAGATTATTCATCCCATGAAATTGGTTATTTTACTCCTTTTTATTGCATTTAATTCAAATGGCTGAGCTTGAGTTTTGTGTTATGCTGGAATAGCAAAAACCAGAAACGAAAAAAAAACTATTCAGCATGCAATTAACATCATTTATGCTCTGATAACTCGACTGAAGAAGTCTCATTCGCTTTTAGTTGGAATTTCAAATCAACCCGACTTGTGCAAAGAGTTTCCGGTTGAAGATTTTTCTTTCTTAGTTGTTTTTCATCTCGTATGACGTTTTCAATTTTCAATCTTGAAAATTCAATGAAACCATCAGCGAACTTCCGGGGAAATTTCAAGAGTGTTTTATGTCTTCAGATTTCTTTTCTCATGATTTTTCCTCTTGTTCATTTGATAAAAGTTTACGTTTTATCACTTTCTACTGACCTTTTTTATATTAAATCTCTCATTATGCTGAAATTGTCTTTTCTTAAGAAGCAAAGAGAAAGAAGAAGATATCCTTGAACATGATAACAACAAACAATCAAGATCTGAGATGAGAGGAAAGAAAAGTCAAGCGAGAAAAAAACACAACAAAATTAATTTGATACAAAGAAAAATAAATTTACCAAAAAGCATCGTCTAGATTGAATTTATTGATCGCTTCTCTGAGTGCTGCTCCCATCGTTTATGTTGTTCCATTTTCGAAAATAAATGAATAAAACTTTTATTCCGGCAAACATTAAGGTGAGAAGATAACAGAGTTTGCGAACAGTTTTCCCAACATTTTGTAAGCCTACATAACATTAAAGTTTATCATCGTAGTCCACGAAAAATAATATCCGTCCAACAGGAATGATTGCTTTCGAATAAAAAAACGAAAAAATAGACAACAAAAGCAGTAAAAAAATATCTAACAAAATGAGATTTGCTCATATAAAGTGGAGGCAAGAAAAAACGAAAAAAGTTTCATCGTTTCCTTGTCAACAAAAGAAAGGATGGAAGCGCAATAAAAATAAAAATAAAAATAATTTTCATGTATTCCTGTAATCGAGAGGAAAACCCCATCGCAAAAAGTATGCCGGGATTTTGCAATTACGATGACATTGTTGAAAACGAATATAATTCCAAAGTCTTTAAGCTCATCATCGTTATGAGTCTGTCTCAATGGACAATTTTGATATTCCATGCGTTTTATGTTGTGAGGGAGGAAAATCAAAGAAGCTTCATTATGGTAATGGCTTGCCTTATCAAAAATTAAAGGGGACATAAATGAAAAGCGTTCATGCAGATAAAACTTTTAATAGAGCTCAAATGTTATCGTCTTTCCATCCTTTCTAGCATCCAAAGTCCATCACAAAAGCATGAATAACATTTATATCTCCACTGGAATGATATCTAATGAGAATCATAAAAAATCAATTAGACTTCTGTTACTTTTATTACAAATTCCTTGCTCTTAACTTGAAAAGCTTCTTCGATTTTTTATTAAGCTTCTTGACATAAAATGTTATTGTTTACTTCTTGTAAATTCAAGATTTCTCATGACCAAGACAAGAATTAAATTAAATTTGATAATTTATATCATTAAAGTTATTTGAAAGTTCATTTCATTTTCCTAAAATTATTCTTGTGAAATGTAAATATTCTCGAAATGTATGAAAACTTTCATATTTTGAAGATTAAAAACTTGAAGATACTGAAGTCGAATGAATTTTTAAGGTTGCAAAGTTGAGTTTGTCATTTTAGTTAAAATGATCAACGCTGAGGTCTGAGATCAATGTTAGCATGATAGGAAACATTTCCATAAACATTATGAAGTTTTTGGTCATTTAGTTTGGATTGTGAGATGAAGTTCTTTATGAAATTTTCAATTAAGAGATAAAGTGAAGTGCCTCGTTCCTGAAATGCTTTCAAAGAAAATATTTTCTCTCTCTTAAAAGTTTGAACCTTGGTTTGAACATAAATATTAAAATGATTTCTCATCGATAAATCCTTTGACTCTAAATGAAAACTTTTCATATTTAATGTTTCTTTTTAATGACATAAAGGTTTTAAGAAAATCTTTCTCTTCTATGTCAATATTGTTAGAGCTGAAGTGAAGTTTATTTCTGACACATTTCTCCAAGCTCCAATCTTTTTTCGTATAAAAATTTTATAAATGGTAATTCATACGTTTAAGTTTTCCATTTTCATTCTCTTTTCGCGATAAAATGTTCTAAGTAAATTCCATTTATATGTTAATATCCCGCCTTGATAAATCCACTCATGTGTCACACATCAAATCTCAGAAGGATTAGGAAGTGAATCAGAATTGAACACGCAGTAATTTCGAGCCACCCTAGTACGATGTATAAAGTTTTCCCTAGTTCTTTATGCTCATGATATCTCGTTTCTATTTAACACACCCGACGTATGAAACATTATAATTTTCGGATGACATGCTGGCACGCACAATATGAAAGCAAAAGAATGATTT
Organism: Clunio marinus; assembly: GCA_900005825.1. Taxonomy (NCBI): domain Eukaryota; kingdom Metazoa; phylum Arthropoda; class Insecta; order Diptera; family Chironomidae; genus Clunio; species Clunio marinus. Next base: position 1,300,046 of record CVRI01000075.1, on the reverse strand, counting down.
ACACTCTGACAATACTGATGATGGTAAAGCTGTAAGCTGCTTCAAATTGAAACACTAACATTCGGTGACGTTTGGAGTAGCTTCATGTTTGACTTAATTAGAATCAGATCAACGCACTGTATGAGGTGCCCTCCTTCTGTTATATTTATAAATATAAATTAAAGCTAGCTGTGGTTGCAACATACAAGGCTTAACATTATCAAATTTTGCTTCTACTAACCAACTATTCAAATCAATGATAACATTTTGGCTTCTTTTGTCACCTCGAAAATTAATAGAATTTCAACAAGCAATTTTAAGTGACAAAGTTTTGACTTTCATATTCTTCAAACTGTGAAATTCAAATGAGAAAATTGAACAAGCAATCTTTCTATCAGCACACCGGAAAAGTTTTTGTTTCCATTAATTTCTTTTTTCTAGTACACGATGCTCCTTCTGTTGCTTTCAAGTGCCTTTGAGAAATCCTTTTGAGAACACTTAATTGGCCTACGTAGATAAAGTCAGTACTTGAAAAGCTTTCATTGCTATTTGATCTTTTTTATTTTTATTTTTTATACACTTTAGAAAATTCATGAGATGAGCTCTTCTTTAATTTCCTGAAACTAAAATACGAATCGTGTTATGAAATTGAAAATGATTCTGCTATGTTCTACTTATGTTCTCAGAAAGCGAACAGGCAGCAATTCATTCTTCCATCAGACATAATGAAAATTTATTTCGTTCTTTTACTAGGGGCAACGGGCACGTAAAAAAGGGGAGGGAGAAGAAGAAGAAGAAGGAGGAAAGTTTGCTGTTAAGCAAACGAGTAAAAATTTAAAAATGAAAAATCACAGAATGAAAAACTTTGAGGATATTTAATAGTTGCTCATTTATCATCAAAGTGGGAGAGAAAGAGAATGAAAAGTTGGAAAACTTTGTTGCTGATGCTTCATGAAACATGTAATAAAAAGATAAATCACCAACTGGTGCAGCTTTGAAGAAAGACTTTTCATCTCATTATTCGAAGCTTTTTCTTCAAGTTAAACTTCCGTTCAATTTCCTCACATTTTCACCTTTTCAATTAAGCTTTTGACGTCATTAATCCATGTAGATAGATATGGAGCGAAGAAACAGTCCGAGAATAAATAACAATTTGTTCGACTCTGACGGTTTACATGACTTCTTCTCCAGGAAATGTTAATGCATGAGAGTTTCTTCTTTCTTTTCCTTTTTTTTTTTGCATACATAAGCAACACCCGACGCAATGTCTATATTGAGGAAATCTTCATCTGTAAAAGATTTCTCTCCATTTCCCTTGTTAGAACGTATTTGAAAACTTTTTCCTTCTATTTTACATATCTACTTACTTATTTGCCGCTCAAAGCAAAGCTAAGAGTTACGTAACAATAATAAATTATCCAAACTTTTACATTTCTATTTTGTTTTGTTGTTTTCTTTTGAACGGAAGTTTCGACAAGAAAGCTGGAATAATTGCATTTACATAAACATAAGATAAGTTAAATTTTCTTCACACTTTCCAAGAGGATTTCTTTTCTCCTTCGTCTTCTTCTCGAGACAATCTTTTTTCACTGCTTCCGCTCAACTCCCGTACGTCGTTGAAGTCAAAAAGACTGAAAGTGGAACTTTCAACGAGAATCTCCTTCTTTTACTTATTTCATTTCAGTCTTCATCTTTTTTCCTCGCTTTCGTCACGGGAAAGTGTTTTCCTGTGATGAAGTTTAAAGATAGTCACCGAATATGAGCAACTTCATATTTCTTTCTGCTTTTTTTTCGAAATGAAATAGGAAATGAGAGTGAAAACTTTACTCTTTCCTTAGTTAGTTTATTATATTTTCATGGGGTGCATATAGAGAGTTCCGAGAACTTTGAGACGTTATCAATAAATGACGACAATTGTGATAAACCGAATTGTTATGTGAACATCTCGATACGCATCATTGGGATAAACTCATACCGCATACTGACTGTCTCAATATTATTAAGTTGATTTTATTTTTATCCGAAATAGAATATAAGTAAGTTGCTGTTTCTCCCAATTGTTGTAGATACGATCCATTTATGATTTATTTTTGTTTGAATAAGAATTCTTTTTCTTTTCTTATTTCCGTCTCCAATCGAATCAAAAATCCATCATCTCGAAGAGAAACATCATTGATGTTGAATGAAATCGAAATGAATGAAAGAAAGAAATTCCAATCGAAAATGACTGAGCAGAAAAGCTCTTACAGTTGCTTAAGAATATTCTTTTTTCGCCCACTTAAATACATTAAAGTTGAAGTTGCGAAAAGGCCTGTCCACCTTTCAGCAATCCCCTTTGGCGTTTCTCCTTAACGACCATTTATACAACAGGAGATGAAAAGAAGCCAACATAAAGGAGAGTCTCGTTTAAATACACTACCAACAACAAAGCTTTAGGATGCGAAAATATTGAATAAGAAAGATCTATTGTGAAAGGCTCAAATGTACAAAACAAAATACCCAAGTTGTTGTTATGAATAAAAGAAAAATATTTTCGTTTGGAATATTATTTTTCTTTCTTCCTATTTTTCTTTTTCAGGAGGTTAATGAGAGTTAAAGTTATTTATCTATCTACATATCTTCCGACTATTTTTCATAAATAATGTTAACAGAGATAAATGAACTCGAGATTTGATGAATGTCTTTAAATAAGGAAGTTGTAAAAGCGAGAAAAACTTCATAGAAGTGATGTTGGTTGGAGTGTGCCGTTCAACAAAGCGTATGCTGCCATTAAATGTTCTATTTTTTTTCTGCTGATGCATGCTGATTGAGATACAAACATAAAATATTTTATGATAGTTCCCTCTTTTACTACCAATGAATGTCCTAAAATTTTCTTTTGTTCAACTCTTTACACTGAAATTTATCAGCTTTTCTTTTATTTCGACTCTTTTTCCAACAAAGATTTACAACTTTAGATGTATGTATCTCTTTGTTGATGTCATTCAACACAAGGATAGATTCAGCTTATGGTATCTAGAAAGGAAAATGTATTGTACTATGATTCATGCTCAACTAAGTAGTTTTCTTTGTAACATCATAACCGTTTCAATGTCCAAACAATGCCAAACTCAATTTTTATCCTCAATTTTTGTTGCTTAGAAATTTTTTCATCTCAACATTTCTTAGCATTAAAAAGATGAAGATGACGATGGAATCTTCATCTTCCTATCTCTATTTAGATACATTTAAGACTTCAAAAAAACCCTTCAAAGAAGCTTTAAAATTCCAATCTTATGTAGATATTTTTCACGTATGAAAATATCTTTTTTAGCTGAGCCTTTCTTTCTTTTTTCCTTCCTTTTTTTTCTTTATTTTTCATCCACGTCTCCTAAGCTCAAATTTTATTTATAACAATGACTCAAGATTCTTCATGAAAGAATATTTTATTTTTCGATGATGGGGTTTTATTTGCACTAAACCAAAATAAAATGATTCTGTCGAATAAATTTGTGAAAGCTTTCTAACAAAATATCACTTGAAAAAGCTCTCTTCCTCTTCTAAGCTGGTGAGTTGAATTCATGTGGAAATTAATTCAACGACTTGAGCTTGAGCTTGTTGAGAAAGAGATTTGGTCATTTTTCTTGACAGTTCTTTTTACAGCTTGTGACAAAAATGTTTTATTTACAAAGTTTTGCACTGCAAAGATTTTATTCCACTCTTTTTTTAATTTATTCCACTCGCTGAGCCTTTCAACCATAAAAAAAGTATCTGCACAGTTATGAAAGTGGGATCTTCCTGTTGAATTAATTCAATTATGATTCTTTACCACCATATCCATTTCCATTCACTCGCTTGCTGCATTCTACAACACGAGAGAAATGAAATGAAATACGATGGCGTGGAAACTTTTTTTTATTAACTGCATTATATTTGTCATCTCCACACACGAAAAACAATTCACCGGAAAAAATTGTTTGCCATTTTATAGCCTGAGTGTCCGATTTCGGAAGGATTTTTATCATGAAAAAGTATGCTAGTAGCTTTTTAGTACAACCATGGAGATTTTGATTTGGGGACAAAGCAACGGTCGTGAAAATCTGTTAGTTGACCGGAAAGATACATTTAACAAAACGATGAGACCAGCTACGCTTTCTCATTCCCTGGTACTTCTTCGTTCAGTGTTCATGGCAAAACATTAATCACTGTTTATGAAACAATAATTTAAGTTTTCAAAAACATTCTCCAGCTTTTGATGGTGCGGTCGTGGAAGAAATTTGTTGCAACTTGCAACTTAGTTTCTCATCGTTGACTGTTTACTCAACTAATTTTTAGTTTCTGCTTCTGCTACTTCATCTCTTTGCAATTAAAAATAATCTGAGATAAATTTTTTTTACTGGAGTAGTCAGAAGAGAAAAAATGCAACGGAAACGAAAGTTAATAATTCAATTAATCTTTTTCCCATTTTTTTTTTCGGAATGCAAGTTAATTAGAGAAAATAAAAGTTGTCGTGGGAGAATACATTGACTTTAATTAAGACAGATTTAAATTAACAGCGGGAATTTCATTTTAAAAAGTTTTCATCTCGTTTCTGTGATAAAACATAAAACTTGAAACATGAATTGAAATTTAAGAGTTTAATCATTAATTAATCTTAACATAAACACGGATAAATATATAGCGACGAAGGAATCGAATCATTGAAAATGTCAATTCATGATTGATTGCCATTAACCGAGAAACATTAAATAATGGAAATGAGATTTAAATCCCATACGGTTTTACAAGACGTCATGCTAATTAACAAGACGAATCTAAAGTTAATTATTCATAGTCTAAAGGGAAAACTTTTTGTTTCTCAAAGCTTTCCACAACTTTCAATCCCATTTCTCTTTGCTTTCATAAATATTCAAGTAGAAAAGTTTTGCGAAAGTCAAACATTATCGAAATATTGAACAGTAAAAGAGATTAAAGAAAGAAATCTTAAAATTAAGAAGTGAATGAGAAATGAACTTGGAAAAGACCTTCTCAAATTTTATGCTTGAAATATTTTCTATTTGTTTTCGGCGAACAGTAAGGAAATTGACATCGATATTGATTCAGTTTCGAAATTCAGATACTTAAATTTTAATGAGACCTTTCTTCTTTTTCAAACACAAATCGTATCATTCCTAGAAGTAACTTACAGCAAAAAGGTAAATCGTTCACCTTTCAAATGATATTTGCTGCTTTGACGAACCCAAAGGCATAAAACCAACGTTTGCTTGGTTAATTTTATCTCTTTTACAATCAGAAATTCTCAGAACAGTAACTTGACATTTAAAACAGTTGATATTGAATATTGAAAAGGGAAAAGCTTTTCTGCAAAGTTGGAATTTATTAACAAGGAAAAATTTCTTCCATAAATATTTCTTTTTGAAATATTTTAATACCATCGCCGTTTTCTCATTTCTTTTTCATTTTACTTCAAGAGGGGGGCCATTTCCAAAACAATTCTTTGATAATTGCAGCGATAATGTTTCATAAAATCCCATAAAATATTTTCTTCTCTCTGGTTCTTTTTTAAGGTTTTGAAATATTTTCAATTAGAATAAAATTTTTTTGTTAACGGCTAACGTAACAGCAGCGGTGAGGTAAAGAAGAGAAGAAAAAAAGATAAAAGTAAACACCGCATCCCCTTAGTAAACAAAAAGTTTATTTTCACTCTTCTTTTCTTCTTTTTAAATGAAAAAAGAAATTAGATACCAATGGAGAGCTTCTCGCTTGTAACCAGCTGAGGACAGTTTGAGAATTGGACACGATGAGCCCAAAATACGATAAGAAGTTTTTAGAGACGTGGGTGGGTGCCGTTCTCACTCTCGCTTTGTATCTAACCTTAATTCGGTGTTTTTATATACAAATGTTTATCATTATGCTGATTCACACAATGCAGATATAAATTTTATTCATTTATGTTTCTTTCTACATTTATCGTTGTTTTTTATTCTTGCAACAAAAAGTTTTTTGGTTACACTTACATCAACAAAAAAGTGGTAGTAAAAAGCAGAAGTCGTCTTCCTCATGCAGCGTTTTGCTTTTCTCGTACGCTTTATATCAACTAATTGTACTTTTGCTTTGTTCTTATTCAACATTTTCTGTATCTCTTCATTCCCCCCCTTTTCAAGCTTTGCTCCATTAAACTGTATTTTATTTTATAGGTTGACGATTATGGTTTTTAAAATTTAAGTACCGAAGAAATGAGCAACATTAAAAAACAAAAAAAAAGTGTGGGAGGGTGAAGGCAATGAAAATAAAACTATTTTCCTTTCTTTTTCTTAGAAAATACAATGAGGTGTCGGAACAACCAAACACTTTTCATTCTGTAAAAGTTTATTAAAGAGTTCTTTTCAATTCTCCATGGGAATCATTTTTGATGTTTCTGTTTATTATTTTACTAGGCTATTTATTTTGCAGCTAATGTATAAACATTTTCCCTTTTTTTCCTTCTCTGGTCTCGTCTCTGTTTTTCTTTGACCGACCTTTTACTGTGTGTGCTGAAGAGTGTAAATGTGTCTATGAAGAGAAAACATTCGAAATTGATTCACATTTTATAGGCCGGAAAGGAAAATATATGAAAGCATATTTGGCAGATATTTCATGAGCTTAAAGCGTGTTTGCCTTTCTCATTTTTCTATCCAATGTCCAGTGCTCTGCTTGCGCTGCTTTGATGTGGTTTCATAATGCTCATAATATCAAAGCATAGTCTATGCTTATGGTGGATGAAAAAGCTAAAAAGGGGAGAGACGACATCAGAATAAAGAATGATAAAATATTATTTTAGGACTCGACGGTAGCTTCTTAATTCTCTTGCCTCTTCTCCATTCTTTGCTTTTAATTGTTTATTTCTTTTTCAGAAGCTAATTTATTTTTTTAGTACGGTCATAACAATGTTTGATATGAAAACAATGTGAAACAGTTGTCTTCGTGCGAGAAATGTGAGAGGAAAATGTCTCAATTTTTCCATCTCGAGCTTCGATGTTGCAAAATTAATACATGCGCGGAAGCTTTTTAGCACTTTTCTTGTTGCTCTCTGGGCACGAAAATTTTCTCTCATCTTCTCCCTCTCAAATAATCTTCATAAACCATGGGAAACACCTATTGAAACTCATCTGCTAAAAGTCAAGGATGCTGAGTACGATGAGAGAAAAACAAAAGCTTCTCGGTTGAGAAGATTTCTCAGTTTCGTTTCTGATAACTAGAAACTGCAGAATATTTTTTCATCACGTTCAGTTCTAGATAATTCATCTGACGATATGGTTAGAATTTTATCGGTCTCCTGAGCGCTTTCAGAAAAGCCTCCTAAAATGGAATAAAAACTGCATTCTTTGGTACAATTGAAACATTTGTGTACGAGAAATTCATTCAACACTTTCAACTCAAATTGGATCGTTGATCAAAGGCTTTGTTTTTTATTAAATTCTTCAAATTAAAATCATAAAACTTTTCATTCGAATAAATGAAATTTGGAAAAGAATTCGTGGGAGAGAGAGTGATGTGATAAAATTTCCGCAGTAAATTCGTTATTGATAATAGAATCTTATCAAAGTGCTTATAATTAAAATATTTATATAATAACAATAATAATGGTAATTGCTAAGGAGACAATTCTCATTTGAATTGGACTAGATACTTAAGATGAATATTTATGTTTCTATCAATATTAATGGACATTTAATTTCGATTACGAATAGAATTTAATTATATGTATGTACAATTCGAATGCAAGGATTTAAAGAAAATTTGTGGCAACAGCAGAATCTAATTACACTTTGATTCATTCGTATGCGTAAAATCATTCAAAAATCATTCGAATAAAATGAGAAATTTATGCAACAAACGTGAAGAGTAAATTTAATGCAATTGAGATATTTGATGACAGATATTTATAACATTAAATTATAAACTAGTGACTGTGAAATTCCTTTTTTATTCGAATAAATATTCTCCATGTAGATAAATAAAATGTGAATGGTGACAATTATTTAAATGTACGAACACTTATTATTCATAAAAATATAACAACAATATGTCATTGAATGCATAATTAAACAACAAGAAGCTTTCTATTTTTTTCTCGTGTGGAATATGAATAAACTCATGTTGTATTAAACTGATCACAGAGTTTAATGCAAACATAATTTTATAGTGATGTGTCGTCCTTTTAGCTTCTATGAATATCAAAGTAATGTGAAAACATGGAATACTAAGTAGAAAACAGAACAGCTTTTCCCTGTAGCTTACTCGTCATTTCTCCCATCCTAGGATAACGATAAAGTCATAAAATAATATTTTTACTATAAATATTTGTGCTGAAGCTAACAATTGTGAAGATAGAGTGCACAAGAAGTAGCAAGCAGCAACAGCAGAAATAAAGTATTGAGGAAGTGCTTTCGATTTCCCACTAGCTCACTCGTATGAGAAAAAAGCAGAGAAAAATAAACTGAAATTTTTTATTTTTTTCTGATAAGCATTCAATGTTATCCTAAAGGAAAAAACGAGAACAGAGTAAAAAAAATTATAATCAAATTACATGTTATTACATGGAAGCGGTAAAAATGTGCTTGTTCGTATTATAAGAGAAAAGAAAGAAAATTGAAAATTCTGTTTTCGCTTGGGTTGTGAAGAAAAATAAAATATAATAAAAAAAAAGAAAGAAGTGAATTCAAATTGAAGTTAAAGACTTCGTAAGGAGGATCTGCTCAACAGAATAGTGAAATAATGTGCTCGTTAAGAATGTTTGGTGCCCATGGGCTGCTAATATTGATTTTCATCGCCCTCGGGACAAATGGCCAAATGTTAACCGAGAAGATTCCTCTAGGTAAGGTGTTTGTTCCTTTATGTAGATTTTCTTGAAGAAAAAAAGAAGATTCGGATGCCGGTCTAATGAGGTGTTGCCCTTTTTCTGCCATTCTCCCAGCAACGACGTCCATTCATTGCTATTAGCTTTCATAACAAAACGAAGAAAGGATTTGCGTTATGGCATCTTTTTGTTAGCTTTCTACTTTATCTCTCTGCCGGTCTTCGAGTGACATTTGTGTGTTTGTCAGAGAAACTTTCATTGAACACAAAAAAAGAAGGAAAAAAAGGATAAGAAACAGAAAGCGAAGAAAACAAACAAAAATTATGCATTAAAGAAGGAAAAAAAGATCTTTTTTCTCTGTTTTGTCCATTGGCGATTCTGGTAAATCTTCTTCATGAGAAAATCAATGGGAAATTGCAACACATCTGCTTCACTAGGTTTAATTTACAAATCTCGACCGTAAACAATGACCAAAGATTATCTGTAAACATGGAGTGTGCTTAAGGGGGTTTTCTGATTTCTCTCCCACTCAATGCTTTAATCAATTCAGCAATCCAATTAAAGTTGTCGCTGGTTACATCCTAAACATACAAAAAAAAATAAACGAAGAAGAAAAAGACGAACGAATGCTAGCTAATGAAGTTTGAAGAGATTCGGTGTTGATGAGAATTAGGACAAGGAATGGAATGAGACATAATTACAATGAATGAATTTTATCACGAGCTCAAGAATGAAAAGGGTTGTTTAAAAAATATAAAACTCTGAGCTATTAACACATGATTTTAATTAAAATAACTTAATCTCATCGAGAATTAAAAATTAAATGAATGTCACACTTTCTCGTAATACCAAAACTTTTATAAATGACTTAAAATGTTTTTGGGTTCAGATTGGAATCGGATAAAAGCAGTAAAAAAAGATTTAGTAATTTTTCAAGCATTTTCTGATGGCTGTTGGAATGATTGAAAACGGCAAAAATAAGTTCATGAGAATGAAATCGACGAGATATTTCATTTCTTGATGAAATATTGTGAGTTCATAGTTTTGGCAGTTAAAATGAAATTGCTTTCAATTTTTTTTCTCAACTCCCATTGCAATGTGCCGACTCAAAAAAAGGAAAATTCTTGAAGTTTATTTCTTAATTTAAACTTTTGTTCAAAAAAAAAAATCAGAACAGACTTAAAAGCTCTACAGCGTGAAAAATGAGTTTTTTTATCTTTTATCGTCATCGTATACAAATCTCTGGAACTTTCATCTCACTCATTGTTGAGCGTGTCGTTGTTGACGCTCGAATGATATATTTCACTCACTTTATGTGGATAGTCAACCATACATTTTGGACTCGCTAGGATGGTTCTTATCGCACCACCCCGTATATGTGTGTCAGTTTATGAAATGCAAATTATATATTTATAGAAAAGGCGAGAACCAGAATGAAAAGAAGAAAATATGATGAAAAAAAATTCCTCTTTTTTTTGACAAATGATTCACATTCATACTTTCAATGTTTTGATGAAAAATGAGATCACAAAACGAAGGCAAGAAGGCAGCCGTAGAACTGAGATGAAAAAACGGAAGATGAAAAATTGAGGCAAGAAGTTGAAAATATTAGGGAATTATTGTGCCAATGCTTTCTTCATGCGAAACATTTTGTGTCTGATGTATGTAATAAGAAAGAAAGGAAAAAAGAAGATATCATTTAACTTTTCCGCCGCTTTTCTTATTCTATTCGGTATTCTCATGACGCAAGACAAAGTTAATAAAAGAGTCAATTTAATGTGAATTACTTCAACTTTCATATTTTTTATTTCTTCTCGTCTGTCTAATGTGTTCTCCAAAATAATGGCTTTGTAACACATGTTGAGACAAAGGGATTAACCCATCAAATGACGCTCAATTTTCGGTTAAAAGAGATAAAGGATAAAGGACAATAGAAAGCAAATTAAATGAAATGTGAATGTCAACATTCTTCACCAATTTTCAAGACGAAGATTCGTAATATTGTTTAAACTTCCTTTTTCTTTTCTTATTCTGATGCTTATTTGGTATTTGCTCCTTAATTCAAATATTTATTTTACAAGTACTTATGTAGATATCTATAATATTTGAATTGAATCGTTTCTTGCCTTTTTTGATTCATTCACGCAAAAGATTTGTGAATGTTGAATGTTCTCTCATCTTACGACCCAATTACGTTCTTATCCCGGATCTATTAACTGTAGAAAACCAAATAACTGTCCCACTTAATCCACTTTTGTGTCGTGCCGTTTGAATTCGTTCACGCAGGGTATAAGGCGATAATGAAATTGTGAGGCTTTGGTGCGGCCGTAAATTTTCATCCCTCAACATCTATTTATGCTTCGCTTCAAATCACTTTAATTCAAACACGAGAATGGAAATATCTAAGACGATACAAAAAAAAAAGGAAAAAAAGGAAAAAAAGGAAAGATATCTTTGAAGCTATGGTTGATATTTAAGATAATATGACAAAAGAATCCTATCAAGGCATCCCACAATCATTTATTCAGCAAAACAATTATTAAAAAATATGTAAATCCGAGATAACTGAGTATCTAAAAAGTAAATAAATACCAAATGTAAGCACAACATTTGAGTGAATGAGAGTGGGTTGAAAAGCGATACACGATATGAAAGGGAAAGAAAGAAAAAAATATAAAACGGATTCGCAACAGATCAAAGGCGGAAATGTTTCCGGATTTCATTTCAAAGCATGGCAGATTTTTGTTTTTCTTTATTTAACCATTCGAATGCTGAGTAAAAAAAAACAAATTTGAAGCTGTGATAGCTTGTAATAGAGAAAACATGATCACACGCTGGCATTTAATGCGAGAATTTTCTCCTCAGAAGGTTTAAACGAGCTTCCGTTGCGATATTGTGATATGTTTTTTCCCACAAAACCAAATCGGCTTTTCGACGTTCGCGAAAATATTTTTTCATCACAACAAAAGCTTACAGAAAATGATGCAATAACGTTCTTCTTCATGAACAATAATCAACACCTGGTTGGAGGTTGAAATGAAAATGTATTGTTGCTACACTTACGATTCAGTGAATCAACATACAATATGATGTTCTATTCACGTTCCTCAGTTTTCTTTCTTTATTTGCGTTTTTTATTTTCTTTCGGTCATAAACGGAACAGATAATAATAATGCATGAAGTACATTTTTTACTTCTTCATCACCATATATTCGGCACCAATTCCTAAACCGACTTTTCTTTTTCCCTTTATCTTGAAACGGGGGTGGCTAAAAAAAAGGTGGAAATTTATCTGAATATTTTATATGGCCGATAATGTATCTTCGGGCTTACATTGCCTCCTTTCCTTAAATTTATGTGGCATCTCCACTGGAATAGCTTCTGCAGTGGGAAAAATCCTATCGTAAAATAATAAAAAAAAATAGAATAAACAGTTCAGACACAAAAAAAAGAAGTTCAGAGGTGTTTTTCTCTCGATATCCGGCAACATACAAACATATCTCTCTCTGAAAATACGAGAAGCAAATGGAAGTAGCTTTGAATAATTTATTAACTATTAATTTAAGTAACCAATTTGCTTTACAACCGGAACTCGTTTTACGACTAAGACTTTGCTACACAACAAGCAGTTTTTTTAGGGCTTTATTTTCTGTTTTATCCTATAGAGCATCATCTCAGAATGTCTAATAATGGAAAATTTTAAATTAATATAAAAAGCTTTTATGTGATTTCCAGGTAACGCCTTCCAATAAAGTTTTTTAAATTATTAGAGTAATCTCATCTCGTAAATGAAAATAAAGCACTTTGAATTGTGGGTGCTTCATGCTTGAGAGAAAATGTGCTTGCAGTAGCAAAAAAAACAAAATAAAAATAAAGAAATGAAAGAGAAAAGATGGAAAGGAAGCTTCATTACATTACATTGAGCGGGATTTCCTTCAATATTTCATGCTTTCTTATTATTATATTTATTTTCATCACAAATTTTATTGATTTTTTCCGTTATAATTTTTTTTGCTTTCTTTCTTCCTTTCTTCGTCGTCTAACGCGTTCTTGGGAAAATAAAGAAAAATAAAAGAAGAAAAAGAATATCTAAGACTGCTAGCAGTTTCTTCTTTCTTATTCCTATTCTTTTATGTTGATGCTGCGAACAAATTCTTTCTTTTTCATCAGCAAGACGACCTGAAGGGAACAAAACAGAAGGGCAAATATCGTAAAGTTCACGAGTTTCCTCGACTCCAGCTTCGAATAACTTAACTTGCTTTGATGTGAGTGTGTGTTTGTGTGAGTAAATGTACGTCAGTTGGAAAAGTTAAACATAAAAGGAATTATAATTGGGTTTACTGCCTTCCTCTTGTTGTTCGTTCAGCTTTTGCTTTACTAGATCCTGAAATAAGTGCTAACAGGAAATAATTTTTTTTCAAAGGGTTCTTTCTTACATCCATCGTTTCACCCTCTCACATAAAAGAAAGGCATTTTTCAGTTCTGCTATGATTGTTTTTTGACATTTAAGCAGAAAATTTCTTCCACATCACTGACGATTTGGACGTTTTCTTCTTTCATTTTACTGCTTTTTGTGAGCTAAGCTCAAGGCCATGTTTTGTTATCGATTTCATTCTAAATGCTCTCAATGATAACCGTTCCATCACAAAACGAGAAAATAAAGATTAATTACAGATATATTAGAGACGCGCGCTTTTCAGTGACTGTCGAAAAAACGAAAGAAACATTTTACACTCCCGTTAACATTGATCAGAAAAGTCTGAAAGCTATCGTTTGAAAATGGCTTTATTTAACTGGCGAGTGATGAATAAAATGGTGAGAGAGAAGTATGAGAGGTGGGGGTATTATTATTAAGATTTATGGACGAAAGATTCCCTTTTGCTTCATCTTAGATAATTATTTTCAATTTTTTAATGGAAACAGAAAATATAATTTATGGCATTTTCCACAGTTTTCATGTTTACTTGCTTCCCATTCGATCTCTATGATTTTTGCGTCAGTAACTTATACAACCGTTGAATCACTTTGCTCGTAAAATATTCTATTCCTTCCATCCTTTGTTTAATGGCAGCGTTAATGTTCATAAAATGCTCTTTTATGGTTCAACTTCCACTAAAATTGTTTTCTGTTTGCAACATCACGCTTGAGGTTATTCTTAGATTGTTCTTGTTACTTGCATTCTCTCCTTACCTTCTTCGCCATGTCTTGGCCGTTTAAAATGCCTCTTTTTTTCTGCTCTTTTACCTTCTCCACATCATCATACTAAGCCACATGAAATATTAAAGAACTGACATGAACGTTCTACATCTCAACATCCTTCTTATTGTGCCCGCTCTCAGCTGCCAAGAAATTAAGGATTCTTGTTAATAACAGCGTAAAATAATGGCGCTTTTGCTTTCCCCACCAGACAAACTTTTCTTTTATTTTTTCATCTTACTTTTAACTTCCTTTTCATTGAAAAATTACTTAGCTGATATCATAAATTTATAACAATTGTTTAACGTCCAACCAGTCAACCCTATTTAATTTCTTGCGAGACCAAAACCCTTGTTTAACGGTCTCAAAACTTCTTACCTTAAACGCTCTTTTCTCGCATGACAAACAATTTTTGTTCATTTTACTTACTTGGAAAAGAATTTTCGTCGCTTCTCTCTTGAGGTGCTCCATTAAGTGGAAGCGACTTAATATTTATTTTGCGCACCGATTTCTCATTGATCTGATTTCAATCTTAAAATGCCTTTTTTTTCTTTTTTTTATTACATGCCTTTACTCCTACACCAAACATTCTAAGCTATAATTTGGCAGAAATAATAAAAGCGAAAGAAAAAATAAAAATAAAATAAATCAAACCCAAAAACGAAATTATGCGGAGAACCTTAAAACTTTGTTAAACAATTTCTTGTTTCTTTCCCATTATTCGTTTTTCGCCTTATGAAAACCGAAACGAGATGAGATGAGATGAGATGAAAAACAATTCCATGATATTTTCTCTCTTTATCTGTATCTGATTTTGTGCCGACAAGGAAAACGTGTCTGGGTATCAATCAACTTTTGAATGGCCCTGAAGATGAAATTAAATTTCTTGCTACTTCAATCTTTTTCTTTCTATTTTATTTTTCTCATTAAGTTTGAAAGATAGAATTCGATAAGAAAATATTCAGATCCAAGAAAAAGGAAATTAGTTATAACCACAAGACTTGTGATAACATGAATATTAATTTCAGAAATTTGAAGTCATATCAAGGTTGAAGGGTTGGTTGGTTGGTTGGTTGAGATGGAGATGAACAAAAGCTCTAATCTACCTAGGGATTTTCCACAGTATTTTATTAAAGAAAATTGAGAAAATTCAAACAAGTAGATATTCAAAATCGAAAATTCATGAAGAACAACAAGAGAATCCAATTGAAATTTACAAGCAGTTGAGCAGTAAGAACTCGACACAGTACAGGATTGAAAAAGAAGAAGAAAAGTTCGACTAAGAAAGGAAAATAATAAATTTCAAGTGGATGAATATACATTCTAAGAAGAATAGGGAGGAAAAATAGTACGAGCGGAAAGCTTTTATCTTTGAAAGCATTTTTTTTATTTCGTCGTTTTTTTCGTTTTTTCAGTGAACAGAATTCCCTGGTAACAGAAACAGCAGCAACCAAACCCAATACAATTTATTTTTTCCCATCGATACACATTCTACCCGATTTTTATGTTTTTTGATTCAACAGTAAACGCTAGGAAAATTGATAAAAAAAACTCGCATAGAAGCAGCCAGAGGAGAGTTGAGTTGACTGAAGTAGGAAGGGAAAAGGGATATGAATGCTTGCTTGCTGCTCTATGTTCATCACAAAAATTGATTCCAGTATAAATTTTGAAGAAATTGAATTTTACTCAAGGAAAACAGCGGATAGAAAAAAAAAGAAACAATGAAAAATAAATCTCAGCTTTGCAATTTTCTCTTCAACTGTTTTTCCTCTTCTTCTTAAATATTTTCTCAATGGATTTATCGAAGTGAAAAATTTTTCATAAATAAACTTGAAGATCTCATGTTGTACATCTTTCGATAAGAAAAGTCTAGATGTTTAGTTTAAGACGAGAGAAAATGATTGGAATGGGAAATATGGCTCAGTTTATGTATCTGTACGAACAAGATGATTAAACAATGCAGTTTACTGAACATTTCTGTTTAAATATTTTACTCATAAATAAATAAATATCTATGTGCAAACATATTTTCAAGTTTTCGCATAAAGAAATTTGAGTTATCTGAGATAAAATATTTCTGTAAAAAAGTGAATATTGTTTGAATAAGAAATTAATGAGGTCAGATCTGAAATTGGATTGTGAAAATCTTTCTGTTTTCTTTACTTCATTTTTCAAGGCCAAATGTTCGAATTCAAACTTATTTTGACGTTTTTCTCAGAAGAAAAAAGAAAGGAAAGATCGTGAAAACAAACATTCATTTCATAAAAACGATTTTTAAAGAAAACAAACATTCAAGCTATCTCGAGGAAAGAAGTATTGATAGCATTTATCTTTTTTAGACTTCGCATTTCTTAAATGAAACGGAATGAAATATTTATCGATACGTTTTCACTTGTTTGTTTTTCATTGCTTTTCGCTGTGAGGAACAAATAAAATTCAATTGTGTTGTATACAATGTTTTTTTGCTTGATATTGGAACAACTTCTCTCGTGAAAGCTGATCCGTTTACATTCACTTTCTCCGTTCCTTCACCAAAAGAAATCAAATTGATGTTGAAAATAAACGATTCGAGAGAAAATAAAATGATCTGATCATTTAACGTCATTGCTATGAAGATACTTTTTGATTTGAAATTGTTTTCAAATGTAAATCACTGAAATATTCCCAAAGTTGCGTCAATCATTTTGATGACGGAAGATTATCACTGATAGGCATAAAAGTTTTTATCAATTTCTAACTTCAAACTTTCTTGCAGCATACTCGAACATTCATTCATGCTAATAAAACTTTAGTTTCAACAAAAGCAGCAATGAATGTAATGATTTGATAATCGATCCTCCATCTCTCTTTCATTTGAAATGCTAATGAAAGTTGGAATTCTGCTTCACATTTGCCATACACGTTTCATAATATGAAATGCGGTTAACCAGAAAACGATATTTGTGTCTCCTGACGCTGTAATTTAAACAAACGGAACAGCTTGAATACACAACTCTTGTGCCTCATAAATGAAATCTGCTTTACCTTCATTTTATGGACTCGTGATATTTAATTAATTTAAAAGCCTTTTTAGAATTGAAATAGCTAAAGCGGAAAATTCTCTGTTCAAATCGTTAACAAACATTTTGAGTCATTATTTGTGTTGAAAATTTTCATAAGAAAATTAAACATATGACTGCTTCAGTGGTAGAGGGTTGGGGTTTGAATTTTATCCTTAATAAAATGTTTTTCCACGGAGCTTTTAAAAAATTATTAAAATCGCTACGTTTATAAGAAACAAAGAAAAGGAATTTCGTTAATTTTTAATTTCCAATTTCACTCTTCATGAGATAATTTTATACAAGATAAAGACTTCATAATTACAAAATTAGTCGAAACAAACCAAAAACCGTTTGTGGATTATTACCAAATGCTTTTAAAGTATTTTCATTCATCCGGAATCATTAGCAATTGCACTTATTATGACTTTAAAACTCAACTCAACACTTTAATAAGATTCTAGTGAAACGTTAGATGAGCTTTAAAAATCATTCAGTATCGCTTAAAGACCAATTAATGAGCTTTCCCATACTCATTTTCATAAACTCATGTAAATTAATTCATAATGAAATGCAACGTTTAAGCTTAAAACAAAAAGTTCATTGTGCTGTATACGATGCTAACTAATTATCTTCAATCCTTTACTTTATTTTACGTTACTAATAGCAAAAATTTTCCGTTTTTTGTTAATATTTTCCAAGATATAGAACATTCTTTGCTATGTGCTAAAATAAAATGAGTTAATTAGTTAAGTACATGATTAATGGATTCAGCTATCAAAAATACGTAATGTTATAAACGATCTCAAGCAATGCACTCTGTATAAGTTAAACACTGTTTTGTGTGATACTTCCCAACTTTTGACTGTAAATTTTCTTATAAAACTTTTCTTCTTATCTCAAACATTTAAAAGCATAAGAAGCATACATTTCGTTGCATGAAGTACGCAGCATATAAATCTAAGATATGCTTAACAACATTAAAACAAATTTTCTATTTCCTTTTCCATTACAGGTGCAATATTTGAACAAGGAACGGATGAAGTCCAATCAGCATTCAAATTTGCTATGCTCAATCATAATTTAAATGTCACCGGAAGGCGATTTGAGCTTCAGGCATATGTTGATCTTATAAGCACGGCTGATGCTTTCAAATTATCTCGACTAAGTAAGTGCTAATTAGTGGAATTAATTCTTGGTTCCTATTCATAATAATAATAATCAAATAGCTATTAATTATTTGGTGATCTGTTCATATACGCACCAATTTACCATTAATAATGTCATACACATTTCGAATCAATTAAACCACTTTCGTCCCAGTAAAGCTTTTCAAAGAATTCTATAAAAAAATTAAATATTTAATTATTAAAAATCGAATCGTCAGATGAAAATTATTAACAGTCGGAAAGAATCAACTTAAATATGAAATTGAAGCTTTTCTTGTTGATTACACAATTCGTTATTGCTGTAGTTTTATTGTGAATTGTAATCACCATACAACGAACGTATTTATTTCAGAAATCATAAAACATTTTCAGTTGCTTTTGAAAACTCAAAATTTATTTGCATAATATGCTTAATTTATAATTGACATTTTACATCTGTTACATCAGAAAATATGCAGCAAATGGCGAATTTTCAAATTTAAATTATTCATTCTCAATATTTATAAATTTTTATTGCAATTCCTTCTTTTTTCTGTGTGGTTTTTGTTTCAGTTTGCAATCAATTTTCTCGTGGAGTATTCGCTATGTTAGGTGCAGTTTCGCCAGACTCATTTGATACATTACATTCCTACAGCAACACATTTCAAATGCCATTTGTGACGCCTTGGTTTCCTGAAAAGGTTAGTAAAGTAGAATACTAAGCCGAACTTAATTTAGTTGTCATGTCGATAACATAAAAATGAAAGCGAAAGCCCGAAAATTTACTTTCACTCTTATGAAAACGATATGAGAGCTTAAATCTTGACACTAGAATTTATTCTTTCTCGTTTCTATCTCAGGTTCTTACTCCGTCATCAGGTTTTCTAGATTTTGCTATTAGTATGCGACCGGACTACCACCAAGCAATTATAGATACGATACGGTACTATGGATGGGACAAGATAACATATTTGTATGATTCGCATGATGGTGAGTTGAATTTATGACATAATTCACTCAATATTTCTTTTGTCTTCTTCAACGTTATCTCGCTCCATCTGCTCTCCATTTCATAGCCATTCGGCGTCTATATGAAAAATATAACTTAATACATATCAAATACATTCCAAGTTCCAAGCAAGCCAGAAGGCACAGAAACACAAATATTGATCTATAAACAGAATCATTTCTGATAAATTAAAACGAATGAAAGAGATAAAAATAACTGACGATAAAGTAAATTAATTTCATCTGATAAGAATCTTTTCTTATGCGATGAGAAACGCTTTCAGAAGTTATTCATAAATAATTAACTTACGAAATCCGTTTCCATTTCAATGGATATCTCGTATAATGTTTTATTGTTTGATTAATCCTGAGCATTATACGTGAATTGCGTGATGTTTCAAAGAAGAAGAATATGGGAAGAGAAGGCGATGTATATAACTTCATACACTTCATACAGTTGTTAGTGTTGATAATCGTTGTTTTCATTTGAGTGATTAAATTCAACTGCTGAAACAGTAACAAATAAAAGCGATAAAAGCAAGCACATTAAAGCATCATTAAGTATGGAAAGAAGATAGGAACAGGAAGAAATCTTGTAATTACAAATCGAATCAAATCCACCTCCTCGTGTTTTCCCTCCCATCTGCAGTTAACAGCGTCTGAACATTGAACGCCGTCACGTCAATTTACAAATTGAAGTATCTGACAATTGAAGGCAGAAGAAGAAAGCCATTGCGAATTGCGAATGAAGAGCAAACAATGTTCGTTTTCTATGGCGTAAAAGCAACATCGAAAGTGGAATGAGTTGCCCTTTTTATCATTCTTTATTCTTTTTTTTTCATCTTGAAAAATGAAACATGACAAGATGGTGCAGATACAGCAAACAAACAAACAATTACTGAAATTACTTCCTTCATCTCACTTTACAAATGTTGTGCAACATAAAATTGAAAGAAGAGCAGAAAAAAATTTATAACGTCAAAAAGTTATTTAAAGTCTCTAAATGTACAGGAAGTAAAATGGAAAATTGGAAAATATCAAGATTTATTGTGGAGGCAAATTCTTTAAATGGCAGAGAAAATTTGTTTCAAGCAATTAAATTTGTGAAGTAGAAAGAAAAATAAAAGCAAAAAGAAAAAAAGAAAAGCCAAACAAAGATGTGAACAGAAAGCGTAAGAAGTATAAATGGATTTGAAGGGAAAGTGGTGAAACTATTATTGAAATAAAGAGAAAAGGAGAGGAAACAACAGTAACAAACTTTCTTTATTTGTTAAAAGCTAAGGATTTCTTTACTTTTTTCTTCTTCTTACGCTTTCGATACCCTCAAACAAAACTCAACTAATATAGCTCATTGGAAACGCCAAAAGCTACAACTTCTCATTGAATCAAAAAAAGGGAAAAAACGAAAGAGAAAAGGGGTATTCTTAGCTTTATTTGATCAACTAATGTAACTTTTTTTTCCATACTTCGGCTTTCCTTTTCCCCCACCTCTTCCTCCCTTTTGATACTGACTTTATTACATTTTGAAACTTTTTCTCTATTCTCTTTATTTTACTTTATTTTTTCTTTGGTTGCCTTCGATGAAAACAAAATCTTTTCATAGGAATTCCGATCGTGTTTTTTTCTTCTCTACAATTGCTGCGATATAGAAATAGAAAAGAAAAAACTTTCAGCTAATGTATTCTCGTTTACAGAAACTTTAACATCGCAATAAAGATGAGATAAAGAGCGAGATTGAGTGTTGGGCAACCAATACAGCAGTGAGATGAAAGTCTTCTTAACAGATGTAGGATTGCGTAGCATTTCGCAGTACTTGGATAAGTGGTGGTCTTGTGGCTGAAAAGGAACAAAATGTCATTTGTTGTAGACGACACCAAAGCTTGTCAATCATCTTCAAAAAAAAAGGGATCAGTAAAGTGTTGAATTAGGAGTGAACATCAAATCCAACCGATGTGCTTGTTGGTAACAAAATAAAACGTCGATTTGGGAAAAGAGCTCAGTAATGAGAATGAGGAAAAACAAAATAAATAAATTTCATCATGAGATAATTTTTACGGTATTTGCTATTAAGCCATGCCGAGAATATTTCTCCCTTGAGCTTCATCCACACCCCCTCACACTCTTTTTAACATCAGCTTCAACGCTAGCACAATGGAAGATGAAAAAAGTTATTATATTAATGTATGATGTACACATTATTGTGATGATGATGATGGAGGTGATTCAAAAGCGCGCAAGCGTTTCTTTCCCAGAAGTCTATTTCATATATGCCACATTTGTTTTCATTTACAAAACGTTCTCGTTACTCTGGTACATTGTCTTTTATCCTCACTGCTACTTCTTTTCTTCGTCTCATTCTTATCCTAAACACTTTTTTCTTCTTCTTTTTAATACATGGAAAGAAAAGAAAAGAAAGAAGCCTAATAAGTTAAAATCATTCCCATCATTTTATTATTCTCTTAGCTGTCATTTTTTATGCGTTAGCACCGGATTAATCGGCTTGCAGAGGCTTCTTCATTTCATCATTACGACGCACAATGAAAAAGTTTCTTTTTTCTCTTCAACTTTAACGTACTTACGGTATCGCATGGATGGAAATGTTTGGAAAAGATTTTCATTGTTGTTGACGGTTAGGAGCGGAAAAAAAAGTTTTATCCACGCTTAAGAATCATCAGTGGATTATTTACATAAAATATATTGATGGCATACTCATCCCATGATTTACTCATCAAACTTGCACACAGCAAAGGAAAAACATTTCATGCTCATGTCTTGTTATTATCATTAAAGCATCATTTTCTCCTTGTGAAGCTCACATACACATTTTTGGCATCTAGGAAAGGAAAATAGAAAAGAATTTTCATCAAGCATTGACATACATTTTTTATTTATTATTGAGATAAATACATTCAGCCTTTTGCATATGTGTGGATGTGTAGGTTACCATGAGACTTAAATTTTTTATCTCTCTCCTTTGAACATTCTCATTATGGCTTTAAAAAAATTTATGCTGCAACATAACCACGGAGGTTTCATGTAATGATGAATTTTTCTTTCTTCTTCTCATGTCATCATCGTCGTCGTCGTCATTTAGTGAACATACATTTAAAGACACGCATTACCTTATATTTCTTTCTACCAAGGAAAAAAGGGAATCTTCTGCTAAATATTCATGTGTGTTAAGCATCAACAATAAGGAATGATGAAAATGCCCTAAAAGCATAATAAAGAGCAAAGAGGAAAGAAAGCAAAAAAATAAAGAAAGTGAAACGGAAAATTTTGTCGAAAATTCAACATCATTGCTTGAAGAGATGTGATGGCTGACGACGAAGAAAATTCTTTGTTTAAAGAAGATAAATTCGTTTTAAACTAAAGTAAATAAAGGATGTTGAAGCGAGTTAACGTTCTTTACTCACTTAGAAGCTGTATACTTGAAGTTTTCGCTTAAAGAACTCGTTGACAGAAAAATAAAAATGAAAACAGTTTCGAGTGTTTCAAGATAATTTCACTGCACCAAGATGGTTATGAATTATAATGTTAAGCGTTTCGTCTCAGTCATGTCTTTGGAGAGACTTTCATTGCAAATGAAACGAAGCAACGAAAAATAAATTACTTTACTGATAAGAGGATCTTTCGACTCTAAGTACATTGCTCTTCGTATGTGAATTTATATGTACATACAATGCGAACATTTTAAATTATTTGAAGCCCTGTTTTTAAATGCTTGTTTCTGTTGTTTCTTTGGTGAATTGCCAACCATTCATCCACCCACTCGCTCCGTCTAAATACTTTGTATTTTCAACATTACAATTTAACTTTCAATATGTATACATACAGTTAAGCAAATACCTACCGAGGAAAAAGCAAAAAAAAACGAGAATAGAAACGAAATAAAATTAAGTCTTTGATATCTGTGGTTTGTTTAAGCAATCAGACAAGCAGCTCTGAAGAAATATTCACAGATGGAATTGTTATAACTCTTTCTCTCGTAGATTCTTAAACATTTCCTTTCTTTCTAACTTTTCTTTTCTTCCTTTCTCATACTTATTTAAAGGACTCTTGAGACTGCAGCAAATATATCAAGGTTTAAATCCTGGAAATGAAACATTTCAAGTGGAAATTGTAAAGCGTATAAATAATGCTAGTGAAGCGATTGAGTTCTTACAGAAGATCGAGCTACTAAATCGTTGGTCAAGAAAGTATGTTGTTCTTGATTGTCCCACAGATATGGCTAAAGAGATTGTTAAAAGTCACGTGAGAGATGTTTCGTTGGGAAAGCGAACATATCATTATCTACTTAGTGGTTTGGTGAGTTCATTCGTTCATTCATTCATTCCTTTGTATGTAAGTCATGTGATGCTTCTTATTCATCTTCTTACTTTTTGAGAAAATAAATCCCTGTTTGTAAAGTCGTCTTAACATTAAATTGCACATCATAAAAAAGAAGACGATCAAGAAGCACCGCAACCGTCACCGTCACCAAAGTCGCTAGTCAAGTCCCGTGAAGTACAATAAAGAGAACATTACACAGATGATATTTTCATATTATAAATAAAGTTTCTTATTCTGTTTGTCGGGTCGGGCTGGGGCTGGGCCGGGCTGTTTTTTATTACTCATGTGAATCAAACATGACGACATAACATAACGCAGAACGGTAGCAAATCCCACTCGCTATATATGGCACAACAGAACGTTTTCACACACAGAATGAGACTATTAAATTGAACGTAACAAAAATATTATTACACACCAATTTATTATTCTGTTTTTGTGCTCATATATTACGAGTTATTGTGCCATAATAAACCATTTAATGTTTGCGGATGTAATTTTCTTTTCTTTTCTTCTCATCACATTTTCTTCTGATCCGGGCATGGATTGGGCCGCGTCTTCCTTCCTTCCATCCATTCATTCATTCGTTCGTTCGTTCGTTCTTGTTCTCAAGCAGATTATGGATGAAAGATGGGAGAGTGAAATTATCGAATATGGTGCTATTAACATAACAGGATTTCGTATTCTCGATACACATAAACGTTATGTGAAAGAGTTCTTAGATGGGTGGCGTAAATTAGACGCAACAACATCGCCCGGTGCTGGAAAAGAACAAATATCGGTAAGTACACTCAATCGACCAACCTTTTTGACTAATGACATGTAATTTAAATCAGCATCAAACAGTAATTCTCTTCATGTTGCCATTCTCCCTTTTTCGCTTTTGCTTTCACTTTCCTTTCATTTGATTTTTTTTGTCGTCTGACAATAACAGGCACAAGGAGCCTTGATGTATGATTCGGTGTTTGTTTTAGTCGAAGCATTTAATCGTATTATAAGAAAAAAACCAGATCAATTTCGAAGTTATACGATGCGACGACAAAATGGTCAAGTCAATGGCACAACAAAGTTTCTTGAGTGCAACACATCGAAGGGTTGGGTGACTCAGTGGGAACATGGAGAAAGAATTGCAAAGAATTTGAGAAAAGTTGAAATTGAGGGACTCACTGGTGATATTCGTTTTAACGATGAAGGCAAACGCATTAACTATACATTGCACGTTGTTGAAATGACCGTCAACAGTGCAATGGTGAAAGTTGCTGAATGGTCAGACGTGTCAGGCATTACACCCATTCTTGCTAAATACACACGAATTAGAAATCACGAAATCGAAAAGAATAAAACTTACATTGTCACGAGTATCATTGAAGAACCTTACATGATGTTGAAACAACAAGATTTAAGTGGAAAAGTTTTAGACGGAAATGATAAATATGAAGGATATTGCAAGGAACTTGCTGATCTTATTGCCAAGCAATTGGATATAAATTGTAAGTACAGATTGAAGTCTTGAACCTTTACTGACCCATGAGACTAAACAAGAATAAAAAAGCCTTAAGCTACAAAATTAATTGAATATTTAATTTACTTTTCTTCTCTTCTCAATTTTATCTCGTGTTAAGATGAAATAAGAATTGTTAAAGACGGAAATTATGGCTCGGAGAATCCAAATGTCATTGGTGGATGGGATGGAATGGTTGGTGAATTGATTAGACGTGAATCAGATATCGCAATTGCATCAATGACTATAACATCAGAACGAGAACGTGTCATCGACTTTAGTAAGCCTTTTATGTCATTAGGCATTTCCATTATGATCAAAAAGCCCGTCCGACAACGTCCCAACTTCTTCATGTTCCTCAATCCATTATCGAAAGAGATTTGGGTAAGAGCTTTTATTTGTATTACAATTCCATCAATTCATTCATTAGACTTATGTTTGTTGAAAGCTTTTTTGTTTCTCATGTTTATTATCTGCATAGATGCTTCCAAAATAACACAAAAAAGTGTTGTACATAATTAATTAATTTACTTTTAATCAGTGCACATGCACAAACAAACCAACAGAACAAAAAGTTTGAGTAACAACTACGTTAAATCAAAATTACATTACAGCATATTTATGCTGCCACATGTTGATAAATATGTATGCATATTTGATTGCCGTGCTAGTAAGCAGCGCAATACGAAGTGCATGCGAATTAAATAGACTCTCATTATGAACAAACAATTGCTTTACAATCATTTATAATGAGATAGAAAACATTATTAAACATTTTTGCAAGAACATAAATTATATGTAGCAAAACATTAATTTCCATCATTTCAGGTTTGTGTAATTTTAAGTTTTCTGGGCGTGAGCATTGTGCTGTACATCGTATCCAGATTTTCCCCACAAGAATGGCGACCTATTAGTGCTCAGACACCGCCAAATAATAACTTCACTATGCAAACGCAAACGATAACGACACATCAGACCACTTCGCTTAATGAATTTAGTTTGTTAAATTCATTTTGGTTTGCAATTGCTTCGCTCATGCAACAGACTTGTGACTTTTCACCGCGCTCGTTGTCGGGACGTATTGTCGGTTCAGTATGGTGGTTTTTCACGCTTATATTGATTTCATCGTACACTGCAAATCTAGCAGCTTACTTAACAGTTGAACGAATGGTGACTCCAATTAATTCCCCCGAGGATCTTGCCGCGCAAACAGAAGTGCAATACGGAACATTATATCATGGATCAACATGGGATTTCTTCCGAGTAAGTAGTTTTTCTCCATCCTTTTCTCGTTTTTCTGCCATAAAGTTGGTAATGATTTATTAAAAAGGTAAAAAAAGTGGCTTGTTTGCAACTTGATTACATTACACAAGATGATTCCAACATAAGTTTTCTGCTTCCAAGTTTGAAACTTTATTGGTGGTTCACATTATTTATGGATTCAGGTTGTCGAGCTACTACTATTGGAAGAGTTGAACGAAATTCAATTATCGTCGTCTATATGTTATTTTCCTTTCATCAAGTCACAAGTGCCATAGAACGACGACGCTCACCAATTCAATTTTCTTTCGAATAAATGTTGTTAAATAAAATCGATTGAGAAAAGAAAACGATACAACATAGCAGCTAACTGTAGTTATGATGCACTCACATAAATATGTATGGACGGCAAGAACGTTGATGTCTCATGACAAAATAGAAAACAAGAATCACAATAAAGTTTATTCTCAGTTAGCTCTTTAACAATTCTCACCCTTCTTAAACTTGACTTAACCCTTCGAAAGAGAAAGGAAATTTAATTTTTGCTGTAAAGTTTAAGAATTTTAAATCAGGTTTTGAACTTTTTTCTTTTCTTTCTTCCATCTCTTCTAGAAATCTCAAATATCACTTTACAATAAAATGTGGGAATTCATGAACTCGAGAAAGCATGTTTTCGTCCATTCATATGACGAGGGTATTCGACGGGTTCGGACGTCAAAAGGCAAGTATGCTTTGCTCATCGAATCGCCAAAGAACGAGTATATCAATGAACGTGAGCCTTGTGACACAATGAAAGTCGGACGAAATCTCGATGCGAAAGGCTTTGGCATTGCAACTCCTTTGGGATCGCCACTAAGGTAAAGTAAAATGATGTTTACGATAAAGATTGCAAAGCTCATTTTCAAATAAGGAAAAGAGCAAGACCATTGCTCTTATGTATATATCTACTTAAATATATTTATCGGTAGATAACCTTCTTAAGATAAAAGACTGAAGAGGGAATTGGAATTGGTTTCCATAGCATTTTATATTTGACTTCAAATCCTACTCAATTTATAAAATAAAATTACGGTACAGTAGACTTTCTTCCTATCCACATCGTCGTGATGAAAATTGACTCAAAAGAAAGTTTTGAAAGGTATTTTAGATTCACACTAGTGACTGTAATCGATATTTGAGATGTAAAATTTATAAGAAAACGAAACGAAAAGTATAAAAATGAATGAGTGAAGGAATATGAAGCAGAAAAGTACCACGAATGAAATTTAATATTTTATTGATTTTGTGCTTAAGATGCTATACGTACATTGCCCAATTCCATTTCTATCTCATCCTTTTCATTTCATTTTTCCTTTTTAACTTCAACTCTCTGAATGATGATCATAATCATCTCTCTTGTTGTGATGGTGAATAAACTAATAAGTATCATGTCCAACTGTCTGTTGACGGGAGATTTGAGATTTAGGATAGAACATTTATACAACATCTAACGTCTACTGACAAAACCCAATCACAACACGAACAATTCCTATTTGTTACTTTCGTTTTCGAACTGATGAAAATGCCCAGCTAATATGTTTCTAATGATTTTATGAGTTAACGCCTAGCGTTTTGATTGAGTTTTGAACTGCGTGCGCTATGAAATGATAAATTGTAAATTCACATCACGACTTTCCTCCGATTTGCTGGGGCTTTTTTACTTCTTCTTTCTTCCTTCATTCACGTTAGAAAAAAAAATTGGATGGAAATAAAAGTTGATCCAAAACAAGTTTATATTTCAACTCAATACTTCAAATACACAATTCAAAAGCACACATTATAACAAAACAGAAATCGAAAGCTCAAAGATTTTTCTTTCTTTCTTACTTTTCCCTCCCCCTCCTTTCAAATATCTTTTTCCTGCGTATGCTTCTTTTACTGTTCGACATTTAGCATCGAGAATGAAATATTTCCCTGTACGGAAGAATGGCAGCAAGGGAAGTAAGAAAAAAAGATGCGAACATACAAGCGACACGTGAGTGGTGATATATCACATCAGTGTTAAAAGAATGTTCTCGATCCAATCGAGCATAAGTTAAAGAGCGTAAGAGAAAAAAGGATGATGGTGAACAACAAAATAAAAAAAGGGAAGAAAACTTTTTACGACACAACAAAAAAACAAAAAGCAAAAATTATTGGATAGTGAAAAAAATCAAATGAAAATTTTTGGGATAATTCAGGATTGAATTTCTTATTGTAATTTTTCATTCTCATTCCCTAATAATAAGAAAGGAATGTGGAACAAGATGGCATGTGTCGGGAGTGTGAGACTTGATCATTTCTTTTAACACATCGATAAGATGGTTTTTTCTCAAAAAGGAAAACTTTTTTTTTGTCATGTTAAGATGAAGCAGAAAATGAAACTTCAAACAAATTCCTGGATTTTCCTTTTTTTGCCTCTTATCTTGTACTTACTTCTAAAACACTTTTCTTTCTTCATTGTTACAATGCGGTGCTGATGGTGATGACGATGATGACGTAAAAAGTGAGATGAAAATCTTCTTATTGAGGAAGTCGTTATCTATTGAATCTCACCATTCTTGTATCCATTCTGAAATCTCCGCTTGAATCAAACTGTGAATGTAATTCCCTCGAGTTTCCAACATTTCTTGCTTCCTTTCATTGAAACATCCAAGGCCGGATTGAAGTTGTTCCGACACTTCACTGCTTTCATCTCATTTTTTCCAATTTAAACTTTTGTAAAAATTACCTTTCGCCTTCCTATCTTCTTCAATCCTCTTTTAATTCTTTCACCATAGACAAGCTTTTCCGACTGAAGGAAGAGCAATCAATGAACTTCTTCAAATTGAATTAATGAACGTTATGTCCATGATAACCATGATTTCATAGATTTTATTATCAAATATATTTAAACAAAAGCATGGAAAGAAAAGTTCCTGGAAAAAGTTTAAAAGCTTATCCAACATATCTCGATTAATTTTGCCTTTCATTTCTCTCTCGAGAGCTTTCTCAGCATCAATCTGATAATTTTTTTCCTTTTTACGTTTTTCGCTTTGTCGTCAAGTTGATAAAAACCAATATTCCCAGCATAAGACTATGAGATTTTATTTTTTAAAAGTTCAACGTACATTTCTTCTCCCATGTTCCCATAAAAATGAAACACGAAAAGGAAAGGAAAATTCCATCATTGATATAAATATTTTTATTATAGAAGAGTGAAAGGGAGAAAGAGGGAAAGATGGACAAGAAACGATGATATGTCCCCCATCTCTCCTTCATTCTCGTACCCCTGTCGCCTTTCCAAATCTCTCCGCTATAAAATATGTAGATTTTTCGGTTTATATTCTCGCTTGTGTGCCATATCTTGTTGGCAAACAAAACAGCGACTATACGAAAGTAAGAAGAAGTTCGCTCATAGCAAAAACAAAAAAAATGAATAGGACTTTGCTTCCCAGCATTATAAATAGCTTCTGTGCTCCAGATATGATGATGATATGCTGTAGACCCATTAAGGCTGGGAAACTTCGCTTTTTCTCCTTTCACTCGTTGAGCAGTGAAACTCCAAGAACGACATTAATTTTACTAGTGTTTATTCCGCTTTTCCATGTCTTTGTTCTCTTCTCATAGAAATCAGAGGATGCAAAAAAAGACAAAAAATGAAAATTAAAAATAATGGAAATTAAATGCTTCCATTGTATTGCCGTTTTATAATATTAGCAGACACCCACCCGCTAGGGAGCATCTTCTCAGAAATGCTTTCAGCATAGAAAATGGTTTGAAAAAAAATCTTTGACAACGAAACCAGGCCATTTTCATCGTTGATGTTGTTGTTGTTGTTTCATTTCCATTTAATAAAAAAAATGTAAATTTTCATTCCAACAATTTCATTTCCTCGACAAAATCGTTTTTTTTTTTCATCCTTTCCTTTCTCTTTATTTTGCCTTTCCTGTCGCATGATTATCATTACTCTTAAATACAGACGGATGGAAACGTTTACTGATGCATCATTTAAATGACTCGTCTGTCGTATTTTTTTCTATTTTTATATTTCATGTTTCTCATATGAGAATGCTTGCGTTGAATGGGTTAGCTTGCTGCTGTTATCATCGCTCCATTTCTCTCACTTTTCCATCGGTTAATTGCACAATACTGATATCGATTGGAAATTAATGAAGTTGAAATTTTAAAATCTCCGATACTTGAGTCAAATTGAATGGAAAGTTGTTGTACATTGGTATATGTATGTCACTGCTGTCAATAGGAATGATCATACAGTCTAGAACTTATAAGCAAACATAAAATCAATCATCCATCAATCAATCAACACATTGTTGTATAGTTTCCCATGCAATTTTAAAATTTTTATCGACGAGTTCTGCATGATGGGCAACAATAAAAATCAACAAAGTGGAGCAAATTGAACATTGGAGAATCATTGTGAAGGAAGAAATGTAAAATAATTTCTGTTGACTTTTTACCGATAGATTTCTGAAATTGAAATCAAATAAAAGAAAAAGGAGAGAATTGAGGTCAGCATTCTTGGATGAGTTTTTATTTCCAGTGGTTTTCACATGATTAAATATTCGCCCATAAATTTGGTTTTCATTTTTCCATTTGTTGAAAGTTACCTCAAAACTTTGATTACATTGCTTGCTGCAAATGCATAAAAGCGATCAAATTTGGAAAGCTCACTGCTCGTTCGTTCAATTAAAAATAATTAAATTTAACATTGTCATGTCAGTTTGTGATGCACGAGAGTATGCTTTTGGTGGTTTAAAGTTAACATTTAACAATACACAATTGTCCATAATTTATGTTTCTATTTCAACTAGCAACACAGATGTTCCCTACATTCGGGTATTTATTTAAATGTCTACACTTTTTTTTATTTCAATTTTATTTCTTTCATCATCAGCATGATTCATATGAAACTCATTCACATTCAGCAACATTACCTTTCTATCTTCAGCATCGTTTGATCTAATTTTCCATTCACTTAATTGTGAGTTACACTAGGAAATTGTGTGTAATTAGATTATACTTCTGACAGTTCCATGTTTTTGCGTTCGCTCTTTTCCTTTCTCTACTTTCAACGATATTAAATAAAGCGCGTAGAGCATTTCAAATAACGACACAACAAGGAGAAAAAAACTGTAATCACCCTCGAAGCTATTTATGTGTGTAGAAGTGTGTGCGGCTGTAATCTTGCTGACGGGATTTTCATCAATGAATGAAAGAAATTCCTGCAATGTCATTTGAGAAATCGTTGCTAAGGATCATGTGGTGCTATTCACTGCTGATGTTATGATACGGAAACAAAAAAAAGTAGCTTCACACTCTGACCTTACTTTGACAGTGATAGGTATTCCATGTGAAACTTTCCTTTGTTTTCTTGTTTTTTTTTTGTGGTTGGTGAAATCTTTTCTATATTGTTGGAGACGTAAATCAACTTATAAGTCAAATTATAAAAGTTGCCATCAATAACAAGGAGAAGAAGTGCCACAAACAAACTTTTCACCACATTAAATTCTCGTAGTAGTAAAGAAAAATCTTTCATTATTCGTTCGTCGTTTGCCGAAAAGATTCATTCCATCTTGAGAAATTATTTTTCTAACACTTCTAACATCTTTCCATCCATCCATCCATCCATCCATTCACATATCATCCAAGACAAGACAATGTATTTAAGAGAAAAATGGATAAAAGATGACGATAGTAATCTTTGTGATATGACATTGGTGATTATAATAAATGAAAATGAAAAACGCAAACAATGAATAAGTTATGTGAGAAAAAGAAGTCAAATGCTGACAAACACAAAAAGGGCAAAGTTCGGTCATTGTTATAAGAGTGAGAGGGAGTAAAAAAGTTTAATCGGAAATGTACAATTAAAACGTATAATACCCAAAAGAGTGCGTGATAAAAATTTGAAATCAAATTAAATTTGCTGTTCGCCCTTTTTTCCAACTTTGAGATTATGTTGACCGTCCGAGTTGGAGAAAAAGGCTGTAAAGAATGAAAATATGTGACCCTTTCTCAGCTTACATCAGCCCTTGGTATCTCAAAATCAAACAAATATTTTGAAGGCATACAAAGTAAATGTAAAAGACGAGAATGGACAAATCCTTTTGAAAATGAGCCGTCACAAGACGAAAAGAATTTTTGAAACCAAGAGACAAAGAAAAAAAAGAAGTTGAAAGCTTGAAAGAAAATCTTATTAATATGCGATTCAAACCATTGGAAAAAGGGATAACTGAAGCAAGGTCGAGCATGGCATAATTAATTTTGTCAGTTGAAACTCCGCCTTAATCATCATCCTTCTTCACATTTCATTCAGCAGCGCTTTCAGCTGTCTTGCTATAACTTAGCGTACCAAAATATTTTCATGTAATTACTGTTGTCATCATGGATTAAATTCGACGGGAGCAATTTTAATCATATTTTTTCATCATGAACATGTACACGTATCTTCTTCAGTCTGTATGGTTGTTTATTAAGAAACTTTCATCACACTTTTATCTACCTTTAACTTTTTCTAGTCAGACTTGGGACGCTAAGAAAGTCGATGAAAGATTGTTTTGAAACTTATGGAGAATCAACAAACTATGAGATCCTTTTAAGGCTCTCTAAGGCTTCCCATATTATAGTGACTTAAGTTGTTTCCGAAAAGAAAGGAAAATCTTTTCAAGCGTGGACATTAAATTTATGTTTTCCTTCATCGCCCGAAGAGTCTTGTGACAATATTGAATTATATATATTTTTCTATTTTCTCGTCATGTACATAAACGTGAATTCATTTATACGAGTGCCTACAGTTTAATATAAATTTATTCAATTATGAGTTGGGTCGACCAATTCTTTTATAGTCTTTTGTCGTAGATATGATAATAAACTATCATGAGTTATATGATGTGAAAATATGTGCTGTGAAAACTGAATATAAATTCTTGTGCAACATGCTCAACATTTCATGAGTTGCTATCAAAGGAACATCATAGCAAATGAACAATAAATCAAAAAGCTGATAAGATCTTCTTCTTTAACCGACCTGAGAAGCTTTTTAAAATTCGATTTTTTTTGTTTCTTTCATGTGCAATCACAATAATCATAAACGAGAATATTTTTACATTATTTTTCATTCTTTTATTCTCTTGATGCCAAGATTTAAAATTCACAAAAAAAAATATGTCTCCAATAAAACAAACTCACTTTATTACTTTTTTCTTCATCATCGTGCTTTTGAATGAAGATAGACGGAAAAATTTAAATTTTAAAGAATCTTGCAGACTTGAAAGCGAGACGTTCTTAACTTTATAGTTTTCATTAATATTTTTTAAACATCCCTGAAGGTACTGTGCGGTTGTAAAAGTTGTATAATTTATTCAATGCCGCATGTTCGATTTCAACTTTTAATTTATAGTTGTTTTTATAACTCTGATATAATCAAAATATTTTTCAACATGATCCCAATCGCATTTCACCATTTTCCCATTTCTCTTTAGAAATTATGATTACTTTAAAGGCAACATGAAACATTTGGCAATTTAAAACTTTTCTTTTTCTTTATTTTTACTTAGCAGCTCAAGAAACAAAATGAAAGGAAAAAAAAATTGCGAAATTATCCCAACGGGTCTAATTGATGTAATTCTCTTTCTGATTTCGGCCTTTTTTCCACTTCACTTTTATTATTTTTTCTTTCCATCCTTAACCTTTGAGTTTGAGTGTGTAGTGAAATAAGCAAAGATGCTGAAAGTATGCTGTGAATGTAGGAATCATAAGCTCTCGTTTCAATGGATATTTCGTGACTTTCTGACTAAAAGTCATTTGTAATTAATTGTAGCTGAGAGGAAAATAAAAATGAGTTATTATTTACTACAATTTATTCTCATACAT
This sequence comes from Clunio marinus, assembly GCA_900005825.1. Taxonomy (NCBI): domain Eukaryota; kingdom Metazoa; phylum Arthropoda; class Insecta; order Diptera; family Chironomidae; genus Clunio; species Clunio marinus. The sequence continues at coordinate 1,265,873 of CVRI01000075.1, read as the reverse complement.
CAAAAGCTGTAATGTTGGAGAATTTTATGACCGATACGAATGAAGAAACAAGAAGAAAACAGAAAATATGAAGAACACGAAAATATATTTCCAAGTGTTTTTTTTTCCTCACTCGTTTCTCTTATTTTTTCCTCCTTCCGATTCGAAATAACTTACACGAAGCATACATTACCGCAATGGGAAATGGATAAAAAGCTCTATTTTCTGGTGTATGTGGGCATAGAGGAAGAAAATGGTCAATAACATTCAATCAATGTTGCTCATTTTGATTTTAATGAATTCCATTATATATGTATCTGCCATGATTTACTTTTTATAATTTCTTGTTTTTATCCTTTCTCATCTGTCAGAATATTTATTTGGGAAACGAGGATTCTCAGACAATTATTTTTAGTTTAACCCAAATTCCAAATCGTTTTTTATTTCCTATGGCACATATCAAATATTAACAGGCATTTGAAGAGTAATTTTTTTTTGTATTACGTAACATTCAGTCAGTCAGTGGAATAAGTAGATGTTCTATTTTTATCTACAAAATCATTATTCGTTTGACTAAATAATTCCCTCTTCACAAATCAACTCCCACGCATTGGAAACTTTATGAAATAACAAATAAAAAACATTTAACATTTATATTGATCCTATTACATTTTCAAGAGGCTTTAATTAGCTTTGAGAGGGAGGCAGACGAGTAAAGATATTTGATGTCTAATTTTATTATAAATGTTGAGAATTTTCAAGTTCATTAAATCATAATCATAGAAATACTTGTGTTATATTTTTTGTTTCGTTTTTGTGGCATTTTAAATTAATCAGTTAATAATAATTTAATAAATGAGACTTTCTCTGTAGTTCTTTTTTCTTTTCATCTTGTTTTGTTTGATATAGGAAATTGAATATTTCTTCAATAGAAAGTTTTCCTTGAAGGAGACACACAATGAATGAAAGGAATTTCAATAGAAGGGGGAGGGTCACCTCGAGTTTCTGATTGCTTTTGTCAATCTGTGTTTTGGGTTAGTTTGTAAAAGATGCTTATTCGGATCTTAGTTTAAGCAATATTAAGACAAAATTACTTGAAATTCACAACCCTTAAAACTTCGTCTTATACCGTTTAAAAGCTTTGAGATAAATTGGCAAAGATTTTTCTTTTCTAAGAAGAAACGTTCGTGAAACTTCCATCAAACTAATTTATCCATAAGTTGTATATTTGCTGTCGAGAATAAGGGGATTGCTTCAATAATTATCTCTTCCCTTGGATTCGAATTATCAAATTATAGCGTCATGAAAATTATCGATAAATTTTAACCCGAATTGTCATAGGAAAATTTTCTCATTTTAACTTCACAAGTTCCTTCTTTTTCCTTTTGATAGGAATATTTTTAATCACAATAATATTCCTGTCACGTAATTTACCATGCTCCAAGCCTTTTTCCCTTTTCCTTTTTTTATTTCTCATTTTTGTCTCTGCCATATTTCAAAAAAGAATTTCATGATGTGGAATGAGGCTGAGTCGAATATAGCAAAAATTATAATGAATGTCAGCTTCACTTCTTTACTCGTCTTCCGTAACAAGTGGGAATTTCAACTTTTGAAGTTTTAATGTTTAATTATATTACATTTTTCATGAGGATTTCATTTCATGATTTTCATATGATTGACTCGGAATGTTTCAACTGTTAAATTGTCACTGAAATTTGTTTTTACATGTCTTTGATAAAGTCAGTGTATATATGTCGACATGTTTAAATCCAAAGTCACAAACTGAATATAATTAATACTCAAGGAATTCTTCATAGCTCATGAGACCATGTAGGAAGCTTTAAAGTTTCTCTTTCAAAAGCATCCAATAATTTTACTTGTTCATGTACAAACATTTTTAAACTTCTCATATTTTCAAATCATATCATCACTCAAAAACTTTAAATACATAAACCTATTTTAATCCATGCAATAGAGCTGGATAAAAAGGGTTTCAAACATATAAAAACAACATGAATTTGATGAAATACTTGTTGGGAAATCAACATCTATTTTACTTACTTAGATATGCTGTTGAAACGAAACTTTTTTTTTGCTTTTAGCTTTCGCATATTAAATGAGTTTTGATGAAATATGCTAAATAAATTATTAGAAAACAACTTTTACTTCTCTGCAAAGTTCGCAGATGTCGATGAAGTCAGAAAAATTAGCCGTTTAATTTGTTTTCATTCAACAACAAATGTTCGGATAAAGTTATGAATGTGGCATAATTGTTATCATGGAAACAAACCATAATGCTCATTATATGAACTTAATGAACATAATAAGAAATTCTCGTATGAGAACGTTGAGAATGAGACTTCTAATACGATTTAAAATTGTATTAAGTAGCTATGAAGGAAAATTTATGTCTTGAAATAATCACTAATTAGATCACCGTGAAGGTTTCAGGAAATAGAGAAAGAAAAGTTTTGCCTTTCTCAACTCTTTTGTCAGCGTAATTAAATAAATTTTCCATTTTCTCATATCTTTTCAGGGATCCCATAAATCTAGCTGTTTTACACTTGAAGGAGAATGGGGAATTGGCCAAATTACAGAACAAATGGTGGTTTGAAAAGACCGAATGCAAAGGCGATAAAGATAATCCTACGATGTCAAGAAATGAATTGTCGCTGACTAATTTGGCGGGAATATTTTACATACTAATTGGAGGATTGCTTGTGGCACTTGCTATATCATTGGTCGAATTCTGTTTTAGGAGTCAAAAGTCGCCAACAACCACATCACTTACATCAAATACCATGCAGATGACAGATACAATGAAACCTAAAAGTCGACTTCCGATTACAAGTGCCAGAGATTATGATAATGGACAGGTAAGCTGAATGAAATAAATTATTATGTGAACGTTCTATATAATTTGCTTCGTCGTTTTCTCTTTCTTTCTTTCTTTGTACATCATTGACGACATCATCATTACACAGTATTATCCTCAAAGCCCTTCAATGGAACATCCGGAAACTCACCACATCAATGCTCATCCGCAAACTTGATGTCATAATGCGTAGGAGTCAAAGCAGAATTATTTCATAAACTCCTACGCATTGAAGACTTTTGAGAACACTCTCAATAATCAACAGTTAATTCATTTGCATCAGCAAACGAATAGTAGTAATTTTATGAACCAGAAATCTTCAAATTGATAATCATTTGGCCACCGAAAAGAGCAACACATATAATAAGCTATAATGCTATTATATTGAGGGAATAATGGATATGATACTTAAATCTGCATACAAATTTCCCGAAAAATATCAAATATTTGAATACATTGTCGAAAAATGAATCAAGTGTGAACGAAACTTGTCGTTCAAGTCAACAACAATCATAAATTGATTTTTGTTTTCTTTTTATATTATTATTTGATATGAAAGCTAAAGCACATGTGACTTAAGTTTCTTTAGGTGAATGAAATTGGAGAAATTGTGAGAAATTAATATTAAAACTAACAATCTAAGACTTACTATTTAATAATTCAGATATACATTCAGTCATTAAGTGAAAACACTATAATATTTAACATAAGGTTAAATTAAATTTAAACAAATCACATGAACATTGTTTGTTGTTAAATGTTTGATTCTCAATTAAAACGACTGTAAAAAAGGCTACAGTAACTTTTTTATGTTTGTTTTTGTATAAAAATGTATAAAATTTGAGACTCAAACTAAATATATTTAAAAGGATATCATTGGAATATTGTCAAACATTGTAAGCATCGTTTAATAAAGGAATATTAAAATGTAGATATATCAAAAAGGATTAAACTTAAAGATCAATTTGTACATAAATAATATCCCAATAAAAGGATTTAGATGTAAAATTACAATAACAAAAAAAAAGTTTTTCATTATTAGAAATTTATTTTCAAATTCTCTGCTTTGAATTTTAAGAACCCTCGCCCTAATACTTTTATGTAATTATTTTTACAGAATGGAACTTTCAAGCTCATAAAAGACTCAGTTAAATCAATAGTACTTTCTGTTTTATCGCATAATACGAACAATTCACAAAGAAAAGCAAAGTGTTTGATTTCAAAATAATCTATAGCATTAAGAAGCTGTTATGGCTGTTATAAAGGCTCTGGAAAGCTTTATTAATTATTAATGTTTAGCATTACAGCTGGTGTTTCACCAACTTATCAAGGTAATTTGTATTTCCGTCGAATAAGATTTGAAGGCTCAGAAATATGTCTTCGCATTGGGTTATTATTTAAATTTATGCATGAACTTCTATAAAGACTTTAAAGAGATTAAATCATCGTACTTCGCAGAAAGCAACACCGGTAAGGATTAGAACCGCTTATAATAACTTAACAAATTTTTACCAAAGGTTGATTGAATTTGAAAAGTATCCTCCCAAGACATATTTATGTATAAATTTATTCTTAATCTTAATTTTCCCTAAATGATTAGTAATTATCATTAAAGTTATAAATTTCCTTTCTGTTATCTTTGATATTTTAACTGACACGAAAATAATAAGAAAAGCTTTTCGAAGCTTTCTGAAAGCTCACTTGAGTTAAGGGTTGTGTTTTTCCTCAAATTCAAATTTTCAGAATCCGTTAAATATTTATTCACATTTTTCATCCCCATAAAATAAATCCGACTTAAAAGTTTTCACAGCAAGCTTATAAAAATATAATTAGGATTAATTTTTAAAAAATCTTTTTAAAAGAATAAATAATTGGATGNAAAAAAAAAAAAAATGTGTGAATTTTATTGAATTTCTTTTCTTTATATTTTTAACAATTTGTAAGACTGTTAGTAAAATTCAACGCGAGTACTTCAACAGACAAGCCTTTTTACAGAAGTTCACGGAGAGGGATTTACTCGTCCCATACTCGAGATTAGTGGGAGAGAGAGTTGTTTCGCTTTCAGTACAGTTCCATAGAGCCTTTTTTCAGTATGAATTCTCTCATTGTTTTCCTTAATATGCATGCATATTAAATCGATACAAAGGGATTTCAAATCTGTTTTATCTCTATATCTCGCTTTCCTGTTGGCGAAAAACTTTTTAATTATCAAGCCGAAGTATCTAAACTTCTTAAAACCTCATTATAATTTTTTTTTTTTTTGTCCATGCCAGGACTCGAACCTGGGACCTGCAAGAGTACACTTGCATTTAATTCCGACACCTGACCACTAGACCAATGAGGCAGTTTAGCTTGAAAAAATGTTATGAACATAAAACTAATAATGTCATGTATCTTACATTTAGCATCATTCGAACGATTTGTGTCTTGTATTGTAGATATCCCTGTTATGAAATAGTTCTACAGCAAAATAGATATAGGTTTTTTTTGTTACATGAATATCTGTAAGGATATTTAGCAGAGAAAACATAGATCTGTGAGAAATTTAAATGGAAGGATACAGAATGCTTGAGGCAGTCTCACAATTTCCTAAAAATGAGAACTTGCGCTTTGTTTTGTTCATGACAAATATGTATATCCAGTATGAAAAGAAGAAGAAAAAGATAAAACGAGTCGCTTGGCATTCGAACGAATATGTTAACAAAAGCTATCAGAAAGGAAATTTTTATTTTTTCAGAACATATTTATGAACAGAGTTCAATTAGACAAAGGAAAAAAGATAGAAATAAGAAATGTCCTCTAGAAAAGCTTGAAAAAACATGAAAGGGTTGAAAATGTTTCACATTGATATTTTTTTTATTCTTCAGATATAACATTATAGCGTAAAACAATGTTCAATTTTTAGGTCAAAGATAAGGCAGAAAAANGATTGTCCACTCTTCCATACAAAAAAAAAATCTGGTATGTCGTCAGATCTGATGGTATGACGACATACCTTTGTTCACTATGTCTGGTATGTCGTCAGTATGACGTCAGATCTGACGACATAGTGAGAACCCTAGTTTCACATTAATATTTTTTTATTCTTCAGATATAACATTATAGCGTAAAACAATGTTCAATTTTTAGGTCAAAGATAAGGCAGAAAAATTTCCATCATACATATATTTCATTCTCAAAAGATTGTGTTCTCTAGCGAAATAATTCAAAACTGTCAATGACATTTCTAATTTTTTATTTTTTTCAGATTTTTTAGTCAATGGTTTAGAAATTCTAAATCATCTTTGAATTTATATTCTTCCCTATTCTTCCACCTTTAATGCTCTCAATAATCTGCTGATATCGATCAACTTCAACTCATTCTATGACGTGCCTTGAAATTGTTACCAGATAGTTAATACGATACGTTTCATATCAATTTTATCTCGGTTGAACAATGAGTATCATCAAATCATGATATTTATTCTGAAAATGCTCTTGAGATGATTGCTTCTTAAAGAAACTTTTCGCGAGATTTTCTTTTCAATATATATGTGTAATAATTCTAGGTGAAAAGAAGAAGAAAAGAAGAAGAAAGAAAGGAAAAAGAATCTCAGACTGTTACAACAACTAAACACAATACACACCCTACAAATATAAACAAGCGATATTTCGGCTTACGATTTTCTTTTCTTTTCATATTTTTGAGAGAAAGATTCTTTTTTATTAAAGGAGACAATGAGAAATTTGATGAAAGACGATTTGATTGAATGAAATGATGAAAGGTCTCTAAATATTATTTCAATGCGAATTCTTTTTTGTTTTCTCTGAAATTTAATTTGCTTTTGCTAAATTATGTGAAAAATTGTCAGTTGTAAGCAAAATGTTTGAAACGTGTTGGAGATTTTGAATAATTTACTTATCGTCTATGTTCATAACAACGTTCAATGTGTGACGATAAAAAAAGAATCCTGATGATAACTGTTATTTTTTTTTTTGCTTACGTATTGCTATATGTAAACATATTCTATCTTAAGTTCTATTCTACAAAAATAAAAGCACACAAATCAATACATTTAATAAAAAGTGATTTGAACGTAGAGTGAATGTTACTAAAGTGTGCGATGATGTGAGAGCGAACGAACGAATGAATTAAAATGTGTACAATAACTTTCTTGTTGTGTGTTCCATATAAAGCAGAGGATCCCCGGGAAAACGCTTGCGCATTTAAATGCTCAAGAAAGTTTTTGTAACGTGTGAGAGCTTTGCAAAGTCTTTACGATGCTGAATACAAATAAGTGCTTGCAAAATATAAAACACATCGACACATTTTAGGACGTTGGTAGGTAAACATTATTTTCGTTATTCCAAGTTTCCTTTCTTCCTTCTCTCGTTTGAATCAAACGGAGTTGAGTTTTCAACAATTGCAGTTTAGTTGAGTGTGGATCTGAGCAAAAGTTCGTTTTAAAAATAATATTTTATAAGTTTTCTTTTAATTATGGCGTAATCAAAAGATGTAAGAAGCTAGTTGAAAACATTATTTTTCATATTTCAATGTTGACGTGCAAAAAAAGTAAATAAAATAAAAAGGGCAGTGACGAAACATGAAAAGGATTAATTTTATTTCGGTTTGCTACTAAAACCTAGAAAAAGTCCCTACTTTGTCGAAAAAGATTAAGGATAATAATCATTACACCCACATGTGGACTATAAACCTATAATTTATTAAGCCTTTCGTAATTTCAATAATAATAAAAAAATATTGAAGTCACCTTTACCTTCTTGCATCACTTTTAAGCTGAAATCTTTTTATAACCACCCTGAAAAAAAATATGAGACAAGGAGAGAAAATAAGAAAATAGTAACAAACACAATCAAAAATGTGAAAGCACAAAGGATAAAGCTCTCAATACAGAGAGAAAAGCTTCGTTCTACTATAGCAAAAAGCATGCGTTAACATTTTTTGCTTCATAATTTTGCGCTTTTATATGAAAGTTCCATACAAAGGCACAGTCGAGAAGAGAGTAGCTGTCCCCACCCAAAAATAAAACACCAGTTCAATGCAAAATTTCAGCCAGATATGGCTAAACGGAATCTCACTGTGCTCCCGTGAAAAATTTTGTTTGAAGCTCAATTTAAGTTATTTAAGTGAAAAGTACTGCTCGCAAGAGTGACAAATTAGTATCTTATCCTTAATTGAGTGAAAACGCCCTGAAATTCGAGAAATTAGCTCTTAAAAAGTGAAAGTACCACCTTCACAAGGAAAGACAATTTGTGATATAAAAAAGTAAGCTCAAAGCTTCAAATAGCTTCAAAAAACAAGAAAGGATATGACTGACATAAGTTGTTAAAGGAATTTTTAAGAAGATTAACTAAATTTGAATTGGTCAACTACAAAACCATAAAAGGCGCCCACAAAAAAGGGATAAGAAAAAAAAAGAGAAAACCCATACGAGAGCTATACACACCCATTTTTTATCATTACTCAGTTCTCGCCCTGCCGAAACAGAGAAAAGAACCATATTTATGAGGAAATCCCTTGAAAATTAATTAAGAGCTTTCCACAAAGGAAAACCTGCTTTTAAATAAACTAAATATTTTTAATTCACATAATTAAAATTAGATTTTGTTGTGAGTTGTCAAAGAAAAGTTTTCAGTAAAATTTCAATTTTCTTTTTTCTTTCTCTCTCCGTATTCTCTCTTTCTGTTTCTCTTCTTCACAACTTTTGCAGAATCAACGGCAATGCAAGAATCAAATACAAAGAGAGTGAACCTTTAAGATTTAAAACGTAGCTTCAATGAAATATTGTGTGTGAGAAAATAAAAGAAGTTTTAAGTTTAAGTTTTCATCACACAAAAATGCAATTATTAGGAGTTTCATCAATTTTTCGTGTGATGAATGAAAGAAACAAAATGCAAAGATACAAACGGTGAAATGAGCTTCATTGCGAGGCAATCAGGGTGACAAATGCAATTAATAGCTACTGAAATCAAGCTGTGTTCGAGATCATATTGACTCTCATGCACATCTCTCACTTATCTTACGCGATATGTGAAAGGTTAACAAGACGCTTCACAGGCTTGTTGTTACACAATACAACCCAAAAAGAAATAGAACGTTAAAGCAATTTTCACCTGAATTCAACTCAGCAAGAAGTTTACAGTTTTTATAAAACGCAAAAATAATTTAAAAAAAAAGTAAATAATAATACATAAAAGAAGAAGAAGAAGAAAAATCACGACGATCAACGTGACCGAATAATTAAAAGTTTAGCGTCAAAGCTGACCAAAGTGAAACTCAACATACATAAAGTTAGAGATAAACTGAACAGTAGAAAACAGAGAAAAAAATGACTTCAAATATGGAAAGCATGCATTGGCGGGTGTCGTCATTGGGTGCTCTCCTTCTAGTGCTAGTTTTTATGCCACATCTCTTTAGTAAAGTACCATATGTGAACGCAGCGTGAGTATCTCATTTTATTTAATAAATATTCTTATAATTTCCTTCCGCTTTCATTTTCTCCTTAAAATAAGAAAATAAGCCTCACCACATGATTTTTATCTCGACCACTATTCTCAAAAATTGTGACGACTGCATGAGGTCGTGTGACTTAAGTAAACATAAAGCAATCTTTTCATGTCTCAAGATAAGAAAATAAACCTGCGACATAACAAAAATTAATTCTTTTTATGAATAGTTAAATGTATTTTCTCCAAGATGAAAATTGTATTAAACAAAAAAAAAGAAGCTTTCATGATGATGACGACGATGATGAAAAAAAGGAAAAAGGGTGGAGTTCATTTTTCCCAAAAAAGCATACTAAAAAAGAAAAATCCATGCCAAGCTTTTGCTGCTGATTTTTCCTCTTCTTTTATCCCTCTGTGTGCCACATACTTTTTACAACTCGATAATAAAATAACCCCAAACACAGAAAAAAGCTTTGCCTCCCCCACCTTCTCGCTATGTTCAGCAAATACGTTTGATAAATATTTAAAAAGATTCCCCGCATTCCCCGTACATATTGTGAAATTTTAAATTTGTATTTACTTAAATATTTCATTAGTGGTTACAGCTCTAGTTCTGAACCGCCGAACGGCTCCCTGTGCTATGCCACTTCTGTTGACATTCAACTATGCTTTAATAAAAGTTACTTTTTTTCACTGGATTACCTTCTTTTATGACTTTCGGTATGTGAACCTAAGATTTTCTCTCTTTTTTTCTCGTTTTGAATGGTCCAAGGCAAGACATGTATGGAATAAACGAAAAGTGAGATTATTTTTTCACACTGGCAATCTAAAGCTTATTTTTTTGGGAACCCCAGATACAAGTGTAAATGGATAATCAATAAGGTTTTCCTTTTTTCATTTTATTTTAACGATGCTCATGGCCATGGTTCTCAATCTTTCCCAATATTTTGTTGAATGCATTCAAATCGTTTCCAATCCTAGCGACTCAAGTCATCCATTTCTGCAGAAATGAAATCAATTAACAATCAAAATGTCGATATAAGGCGCCTTTCGAAAGGTTTATGTATACACTCGTGGTTTCAATTGATATCAAGAGAGCTCTCAAAAGAATGCTGAGGCCTCACCCATTCCTTATAAGTGGAGCAGAAAAGAAAACACTTTGTCACAAGCACTCTTCGATAATACGTGATTGTACCTCGCTAAGAGAACAAGCGCAAAGAAAAGAATAAAAAAGCGATGTCAAATGGAAGAAAGAGAAGAACGAGCGACACTTTTCTGCTGAGACTTTTTTTTTCTTTCCTTTTGCAGATTACATTTTCCTTCTTTTCCGATCGCTTTTATCGTCTTTTCCAAATACTCCATGTACACACAATGGGCGATAAAAATTATTGTTGGATGTTATAAAACAAATAGCTACATATATAAGATAAGATCCGAGCTAGGACAAGAAGGAGAGCGAGAAATTTATCGAAAATGGAATTACACGCCATGGTGATATTGTGAACAATAAAATGTATTGATATTTCTCCTGTGCGGCATCTTAAACGAAAAGAAAGAGAAAAGCTAAAACGAATGAAGGAAAAGACATTTCAAAAGGTATTAGCGTTACTACGTGTGCACATAGAGCTTTCACCAAAGGAAATGCTTTTATTTCGTTAAAACGAAAATCCAAATGATGGAAAATGTTTAGGAAAAATGTGAGAACGAGAAGACGAATAATCATCGATTAACATCGAAATAAAATTTCTTTTTTCTCTTCTAAGATTTGAAACTTATTGTTAAAAGATTTTCCACATTCCGAACAAGCTTCTTTTTTTTTCATCTTCAAGTGGAAGAAATAACTTCAAGGATAAAATTTTGAAAAGGGAAATCGCATTAATGCGTCATGAATGACAACTTCCATTTGTTCTTATCATTTAAATAGATAGAACAGGATAACTATTTACACATGATTAATATTGTTCATGCAGAGATTTGCCAACTCATCCGTTATTAGATTTTACTGCAACATAACAATGGCGTGTGCGACATTTAATTTCGCATTTTTCTTCTCTTCAATACATGTACAGGAGGAAATGGAAAACTTTTACTAACTTTAGTGTGATTCATTCCCTTTTCATTATAATCTGCTTATACACGCTACGATAACATTACACAACACGATTAATTAAAACATATACTGCAGGAGCTTTTTGAATTTGAAGAAAAGAACAATGAAACCTATTTATGGCTGTTTTTTTTTTCAATTTGCGTTTTTCCCCTATTTTTATTTTATTTTTTGAGTAGCACTTGTTTACTCGATGTTCAAGTGTTAGCTGTTGACAGCTGCTGTTTTGTTTTTCTTATATAAATCATATTTATCGAGAGGAGAAAGCTGAAGTGCATACAAGAATGAATAAAAAAGGAAAACAAAAACCAAATCAACAAAAATCAATATTTAAACAATAATAATCTGAAGTGGCCCTCGTCAATCGGTTTCTTGTTTCCATACACTCTGTAAATAGCGGGATCATTTTCATCATCATTATCATCAATTTTAATATGCGACACGCCACATTCTCATTGAAGGAATAAAAAACTTAGTGGATGAAAATGTTCACATGAGATATTCGATATATCAATCAGAACGAATGAATGAAGAGAGCTATGGGAACATTGCATGTATGTATACAAACAAGCCAACTTTCATTGGAATATTAAATGGCATTCAGTGCCTCTTGGGTAGATTATTTTTCACTCTTCATTTTAACATTGCGTTGAAGCGTTGGAAGCACAAATAATGGCTAAACCTAAACATATATTTTATTTCATTTCAGTTCTTTTTTTCTCTCACTCATCCTACACTTTCCTATCCTTAGCCATGCACATTTCATTTCATTTCGTTTCAAGTGAAGCTTTCTTTTTGATCAAACGAATGTAAGGAGAGGCAGAAAAGATCGAGTCGGTAGAATAACAATTGTAATAATTCATATCCACAGCAGTATCATAAATAGAAAGGGACTTTGTGTGCGTTTCGGAGGATATTTTTCATTTCAACAAATTATGATGGAAAACAACCGAGATGGAAAATTCCTTAATTATAAATTTATGAAACACAACCGTTTAGTTCCTTTTGGCTGAATACGACGAGGGTGGAAAATGCGAAACTTGAAACCGGGAGCATGAGTTAGTGTGGGAACAATTGGAGAGAGATAGAAAGATGAAGCTCAAAAGCAATGCCTAAAGGTCATAGGCTAAATTGTAAACATTAAGCAAACGAACCAAGACTCGATTATTACCGTAAAAATATTTTTTCTTCTCTTATATATCCAACCATTCATTCCACCCCCTCATCAAGCCCAAGATGTTATGTTCATTGTGTGTTTCCTGATGTTATTTTGTGCGTAATATTATTTCTTATTTTCTCTCTCTCCATTGCTTTCTTCCCTCCTTTCGGTAAAGTAAAAAAAAAGGCCTCGAAAATAAAAAAAAGCACAACGGATATGATTATCAATTACACTTTTGCTGTGACTAAGCACAAGAGGAAAAGTGGAGAATGAAGAACTGAACGATGTATGCAAACATCAAACATTTAAAAGCACAAAAATAGAAACAAAAAAGACGCTTAAGAAGAAAATATAAATTTTGACGTGAAAAGAGAAGCAAAAGAAAGAAAAAATGAAATAAACTTTTCAATAATTCATTCTTTCTTTTTTTAAGCAGTTTCTTTTTATTTTATTCTTCATACTCACGGAATATGAATTGCTGTTTTCATTTCTTTTCCTCTCGAACAGTCTCAGCCTTGCCTTATGAACTGCTTCGAAAAATTAATACTGACTGTTTTTCTCAAGCAACATAGACTCAAGTCTTTTTATGCTTTTGCTGTGTGTGCCTTCTCTCTCTCTCTCCTTCTATTTTCATTCCCTTTCTCACTCTTTCAACTTTAATGTTACGAGTTTTGTCTCGTGAATTTTTATTTCAGTTGACAAGTTGTTGGCATGATAAAGTGACATACACATAACTTTAATGTTACTTGATTTAATTTCTTCTGATTTACTCATGACAGTATTTACTCGTGTTTATTATACATCTAGATAAATAGATAGCAACAAAAGCAAGGTGAATGTTAGACGAGCAGCGATACTATTTTATTAAACAAATACGCAACTATATAATCAAAATCAATCAATATTTGTGTAAATAAGTCTCATCCCTATCTAGATATCTACTTGAAAAAAATAAACAACAATTTTATGTCGTTTCAAAGAGACAAAAGAAAAAAAACTTTGAACCTTTTTTTCTCTTGTTTCTGCTGTTTCCCATTATTTTGACTGGAAATTTATTGGAACATACAATGTCGTAGATTCGTTTACTAATGCAAAGTCGTTTGGTGGACTAGGATTTTATTTTGTTTTGTAGTCTAACAAGGAGAGAGAAAAAATAATTGAGGTCACGTCGAAGGGAAAAACCGATTGAAAGGAAGAAAAAAAAGCTTCCGTATTCAAAATATTTAATCAATAATTCAAATTTGACTTCTCCTAGGGCACATAAAAAGTTAGTGGCTGCTTGAGAAGGTTTCCCTTAGCATATATCTAGGATGTATATAATAAAATTGGGGTTCACATGCATCCACAATAAGATATCTTAATTTACGTCGTAAATGATGGGTGCGGTTTTCTGATGAAAAACTTTTCCATTTTCTTCTCCACCGAGCTTTAAAATATTTTTGTTGTTTTACTGAAAAATTCTTCCTTTACAACAATCGAAAGTTTTGCCATGCTTTAGGCAAACGGACACCAAAACTTATACTTGATCGTTTTTTCAAGGCGTGGTTCATTCTGTTAAATCTCAATTATAATGGTTTTTCTCATTGCTTCTATAAATTACTTTCAAACCTGATTTAATATCATTGATGGTTGTTTCAAGCTGTTTCAAGAAAATAAAAAAAAAGATCTCATACTTGACATTTCCTTTCGTGTCATATTTTTAGAAAAAGCTACATCTAGATACGTAAAATTGAGGGGAAAAATAATATAAGCACATTCTCAATTGAAAATGTTATTTTAAAAGCAGGCAGGAACACCAACACAATACTTTTTCATTGCAACATTTTGCAAGAGCCGTTCGCTAAAATATATATTTACGAACAAAAGCCATGATAAGAGCAAAATCATTTCATACAAGATGATGAATAGCGAAAATTTATTTTTACGGGCATATTCAGTTATATCTACGTTTATTTCCATTTTCACCGCTCGCTCTTGCTCGCTTACTCTCACTTCCAACAACGTTTGAACTTTCCTTTGTTTCTTTTAATGCTTCGAATAAAATATGGAGAAAAATCATTACAGAGATAAAAGCTTTAATATTTTTTTTTGCCCTTTTCCGTCGAAGGGAGATGCTGAAAGCAATTGTTCGTAATGACGTCATAACATTTGGTTTAATGTGTTAGTACAAAATTCTCGCATTCACGTTCCTCTCTCAGTTGTACTCGATGGATACTTCGGATGTTGTTTCGTTTACTTTTTGTTTTCTCTTCAACATTGTATTTGTGCTCGTAGATTGAGGACAACGACGACGACGACGACGAGAGAAAAGTTAAACTTTTACGACCAGCAGTTTATAAGTTTTTTTTCTTTCTTTCTTTCGTCCCGAAAAAGCTTCATTTTGAGTAAGCTACAGAAAGAGAAAAAGAGAGAGAGAAGCGAGTGATGGAGCTTTTATGAACGGAACGCTTAAGGATAAATTAAACTTTTTAAATGCAAATTAGAAAAAAAATGTTGTGTGTTGAGGCTTAAGCTAAGATCATAATTTTATCGCTTACATATTTTTCTTCAGTTTTCTTTTTTTATCTGTCTATTCAATGTCGAAAGTGGTCATTAAATTAAGAACATAAATTCCAGTATCTCTAAAACGTCTCTTCTCTAATCTCGTCAATGTTTTTAGGGGCGGTGGCGGTGGAAGCATGTTAGGCGATGTTAATATATCAGCAATTTTAGATTCGTTCAGTGTTAGTTACGATAAACGAGTAAGACCCAATTATGGAGGTATGTATTGAATTTCTTTTGTTTTCCTTTCAACTTTCAACTCAGAAATAATTCAAAGTTTAGGATTCATGACGAGAGAACTGAAAAAAAGAATTTTTATTTGAATTTTCCGAATAACTCGGAAACTTAATTAAGATTAAGCAGATAAACTTTAATATCGCACAAAAATTTGATAATTTTCATTTTAAATGATTCATCGTGGTTGTGTTAAGCTATGAAGGCAAATTCAAGAGAAGAATTGATAAAATTAGGAAGCTTTTGAATATCTTCCCATCTTTTTTCATTTATATCTTGCACTAGCTTATAATTTGGAAGTTTGAGTTGTTGAAATGCTTTTAATTTCACTATTGAACCGAGTAAAATCTTTTCAATTGAAGTTTTTAAAAGATTTCCACAAGAAAACCAAAAAATAACAAAAAGGAAAAGATTTTTGAAAATGAAGCGTAAAATATTTTTGCCACATCCGAATTTCAGGACCACCAGTAGAAGTGGGAGTCACCATGTATGTGCTGAGTATCAGCTCGCTGTCTGAAGTCAAAATGGTACTAAAAAGACTGCGTACCTTTTATATTCTTAATTATCTTTATACTTTAACCCTTTTTCGTAATTAGACTTATTCAATTAGTATCAATTTTTGAGATAGTTGTGTTTCAAAAACAGATTTTATTTTAATGTTCATTTTGTTTATGTTCTTGAAATATTTTTTGAACAAATCACAAAGCACATTGCACGCGAGTTCTGAATTTGAATTGGTGGGAGATAATAAATGCAAATGTTTTTCAACTGTCAAAACTTGAACAGTTAAAGTTTTGAAATCGAAAAACTTTCAAAAGCTTTTAAAGGCAATTTTAACTTCCAAGCAATTCAAAGCTCATTCGTTGTGCAAGAAAATGAAAGTTTTGAATTTTCATCTCGTTCTTGAGTCTCTCAACCCTGTCATAATATTTTTCGACATAAACCAATTTACCAAAAATCGTCATAAAATTTCACATTCGAATCAATAAAAGGCAAAAACTTTCCTCAATTAGGCAGCGTATTTAGAAGTACCTTTCATGAATACCTAATATTTCGCAAGTGGAAAGCTTCCCTAAACATTTTCTTAATCGTTAACGTTTCTTAACCAAATCAAGTCATTAAATTTGCATGCTTCTTGCATATTTCTTCTCCAACTAAACCTTTTGTGGATGTTCTTTATATAATCATGAAATTATTTTCATATAAATTGAAGTCTACATTAAAATTTCTTCAAACTTTACTTACATGCAAAAGTTTATTCTCACAATTGGGACGAAGAAATAAAGAATGATAAGAAAACAAAAATAAATCTTAACGCCTACAACGTCGCACTCATAAAAAGTCGCTCATCATTAAATAATAAATAAAAAGTTGGTTAATATTTTTAAATTGGATTTCAGATTAATGAGACTTTTCTTTTTAAATTTATTTTTATATTTTTGATTGAAAAGATCGCATATGCTTAAGGCGATGGGACACTTTTACAATTCTTCTTTTATGTTGATTTTTATTTTTCTCTTCTTTTTGCAAAAAGGCAACGACGGACATGATTTCCATCATCATTTATTTCCAATCGAATAAATAAATTAAAGCATCGTTTATAAGAAAATTGGATAATGTTTATCTCAACTTTCTTGTAGTTCAAAAGTATGTTGATTTGGTTTTCATTGCGTATGTGACATATATCTTTGAAAATGTCCCATAAATTATGCTCATTTGGAAAAGTAACAATTGAATTTAATGAATATCATCGACAATGATTGGAGTAAAAAATATAATTTTAATGAAAATAAGAACTTAAAGCAATTTATATCGTTATTATATTTTTTCCTCTACACTTATTTCACAAATCAAGCAAATTACATTGGGAAAAAAATATCAATTGAAGTTTAGAATATTTATGTGTATAAAATAATCGAAGAAATTAAATATTTATTTCTTTATGAATAAAACAAACAAGTCTAGTCGAGAAAGTCGTTTATAACAGGATCGTTTTCAATCTCAATAACATTTCAGGACCTCCGGTGGAAGTTGGTGTCACAATGTATGTGCTCAGTATAAGTTCCGTGTCAGAAGTTCTCATGGTACATTAAAAACTGAAAGATTTTAGTTTTACTTTAATTCTTGTTTGAACAAACAAATATATATATATAATATATATGAAGAACTCAATATGTATATCTCATGTTTTATAATTTCATGAGTGTTATAACTTTATATTCGCAGTATGTCTATTCTTTTTTTTTCTAATCGTTTCAATAAATTCATACGCTAAATCTAAAATATTAATTGTACAGTTAACCATATATTGCAATATATGTCCGATAGGAGATTAATGGTACTAACCACAGCAATTCAGCTTATTCTTTGTACTTCTAATCAGTCAGTTTGCGATTTATTTTTCTATTTATGTTATGCTGTCGTGTAAGCAGAGTGAAGCAAAAAACTAATTAATAATTTATGTCTAAACCAAGTCGTACAAAATTAAATTAAAAATAATTCGATTGATACTTAGTTTGCTATATTCTTCATTTAATTTTTTTATTCCATTATAGACATTTCTAAAAAACCCTGAGATCATGTACTAGTGTTGAATGTTTTTTGTTTTGTCGTTTTTCTTTTTCCCCCTCCTAAATATTTCCATGTTATTATTTATGTTTTCTGTGTATTAACTGAAAATTTCCGCTTAATTTATTTGATTCATTTTATCAACTCGAAGTCAGCTTTAAGCCTCCTTCCTTTGTCTATCTTTCACCACTTCTAAATCACTGAATATAGTATACTGTAAGACGCTTATGGCCGTTAATTGTCCCGCTCAAACTTGCTGAATTGTAAAATTTCACTGTAAATCATTTTTGATGAACAAAAAAACTGTTGCTTTTGAAGATTTAGATTTTCTTCTTCATTTTTGTTTCTGTTTCTTGAAGGTTTCAGTTATTTACATAATTGAGGTTGTTATCTTAAATACTTATGTATATGAATTTTAAATTCCTTCGGAAGAAGGTGTTGGATTTAAGCAATAAAAATTTAATCTCTTCTTTTTTTTGTAAAATTATTTAGGCATCTGAGTTGAGTTGATAATTATTTATTTAAATGAGCATTTTGTCAGAAATTAACACTTTATGGTTAAGCCTGATGAGATTTATCATGACATACTTTTATACCTACTTATTATATTGTATCTTCCATGAAAAGATCATGAGGAGAGAAGCTCGTAGTATGTCTGCGTACGCACATATAAAACATTTCATGGAAAATGTAATCAAAGTACAATAACGATTGCAATTATCTCAAGTTTTGTGTTTGAGAACGAACATTTTTCAAAAAGAAAAATTGCTACAAAAGAAAACAAGCAAAGACTTGATTTAGAATGTTGTTTTGGAGAATAATTTTATTGTAAAGAAAACAATGGAAAACTTTTTTTGATAGTGGAAACCAAATCAAAAACAAGAAACTTATGATTATTGAGAACAACTTTTTTTTTATTCAAAACGTCACCATTGACGTGACCCATTGCCGATTGCATAGTGTAATTTTTCCATTTAAACATTTTCTTACTGTTAATCTTTAATTAAGTGAGAAACATTTCAGAATTTTCTCTTTCTTTCTATATTTTCATTTGATGAGTTTCATACTCGTTTTCGTAAATAATTATAACATTTAAGTTTTTGTAAATATTTTTTTTCTTTTCATATTGTTTATAAAAATGAAAATTTTAAATAATTATACATTAAAATAAATCATTTTGCATTCATTTACTCACGAAAATTCGCTTGAAAAGTCTTTCGACTGAATGAAATTGAACATTTAATGGATGACAAGACATCATTCTACCCAACAACATGCTCAAGAATTTGTTCAACTATTAAAAGCATTTAATTTTCATTTATTCTTGCAGTTTTTTTTCTTTCTTTTTATTGATAGTTTTGATATTCCACTTAGTTAGTATGTAGAGATTGAAAGTCTCAAAAACCTCTTCATGTTCAAGCTGCTTGAAGACTTTGAAGCTTTCATTCGCTTTCAATAAAATGTCGTTAATATTATTTCGCTTTGATATTTCCTTTAGTATGCAATGATTATCAAAATATTCTCGACATTTAAGCTATCAAACGACATTCGTCAGGCAGTTGAAATGTCTTCTTTTCATTTAATAAAAATATAAAAAAAATTCTCTTATTTTTTTTTAAGTTCCTCCTAAATATTAAATGTTGCATGCTTTAGAAAGACAAAAAAAAATAATTTCCGTCATGTTAAGTTTATTTCTTTTGCACAATAGAAAGCACTGAAATTATTTTATATCAAAATGCGAGATAATTCTATGAAGATTATTTTTTCAAGAAGAAATTTGAATTTATTTTTAATTCAAGATGAAGTGACTTTAAGAACCTACTCGAATTCTCTTTACTTCATATGATTTATTCCAGAATGGCAAAATGGCATGATTGAGGTCATATTTACCTCCATGCTTAATTTGTATATTCCATAATGTATTTTACAATACAAACAGCACACGCTATATAATTAGAAAAGCAAAGAACAGGAGTAAAGATGAAAAACTCTTACATGAAATACTCACATTTTGAATAAAATTAAACGTGTACTTATATACTTAATGCAATGCTTCGTAATTAAAAAGTTTAATGTTATGCGTAATCACTTAAAAGATATTCAAGCATTACCATACACTTACTAACATTTTATTTCTTTTTCGACACAACAAGGACTTCACGCTGGATTTTTATTTTCGACAATTTTGGACGGATCCCCGATTAGCTTATAGAAAAAGGCCTGGAGTAGAGCAACTATCAGTAGGATCAGATTTTGTGAAGAGTATTTGGGTTCCAGATACATTCTTTGTAAATGAAAAACAGTCATATTTTCACATAGCAACAACCAGCAATGAGTTCATTAGAGTACATCATTCTGGTTCAATCACTAGAAGTATGCGGTAAGGATCTGTAGTGTTGCTGTCATTCTTCATGGTTTACATATCTAAACAAAAAGCTGATAAAAAGCTGACAAATAAAATAAATTTTAATTATCAATCTCCATAATTTCTTTCTCTTCGCAGATTAACAATTACAGCTTCGTGTCCTATGAATCTTCAATATTTTCCTATGGACCGACAATTGTGTCACATCGAAATCGAAAGCTGTGAGTAGTCTTTTAAGTATCCATTTTTCTCTTTTTTTGTGCTCTTTTTTCCCCATCTGCAATGAATTGCTACAAGATAAAAAAGAAACGAATGTAACGACATCATTGACTGAAATATATAGAGATGATATACATAGGAATATAAATACTGAAACCTCAGACCCAATTTTAACATCAAGGGTATTTTCCTTTGTACATAAATGTATAAACAAATGAACTGAGATACATTCTATGCTAAGCAAAAAAAAGCAATTTTTTTTGAGGTTTTTTTGGTAAAAGCAATTAAGCATTACTTCATGTGTTTCTTCTCGGTGAAATGCCAAATGGAGATGAATTTTCCATTTTGATGAAGCTCCGAGATAAAACATTTCAGCTGAAATGTTTAATTATTCCTTATATCTTTCTGTTCGTTTATCACAACCGCAAGTGACGCAAGTGCGCTATTTTTAAATGAACTATTTCCTCATATTTTGATATGTTAAATACGAACATATGAAAAACAAAATTCTTACTTACAAAGAGAAATAGTTCAGCTTTAAGTAGCACAACAGTGTCAACAGTAAATGTAATAACTTGACAAAAGTATGATTTTATATATAAATGATAATTTTTAAAGCTGAATGTTGATACTTGTTTACATATTAAACAACTTCTACAACAATCAAAAGTATCCACAGAAGACGGGATAAGCTTTTTGTTTTTTAACTTAGCTGCAGTTATCACTTCAGTGAACATACTTCAATTGCAACTATTGAATCAATTTCAAGAAGAAAAACAAAGACGTCACAAAATAGTGCAATTCATGTTTAAAGCTTAAGTTTTCTCTGAAAGCTCTTTTAGTTCTATTTAATGTTTCCAACAAAAAAAAAGTTAAATAAAAAGAAATGCATACAACAAATAACAAAGAAATCGATATGATATCAAATGCATCATTTAGGGAAATCATGTGCAGGCATTGGCATTTAATGGAAATTGGTAAAACATGTGCTATATTTTCATAAACAAATAATTTCTCCTACAATGTTTATTAAAAAGAAGGAAAAACAACAGTTTTTCTTTTATTTTCTTCACTTTTCTTTCCTTTCACCGATTTCTGTGTTTATCGTTTTGTCAGTCACGCTATACTTGAAAGCATTAACCAGAGCTTCATAGATTTCTGATTTGCTTTCACAAACTCATACTATGTAAACTTTCATACAAAGGATTACAACAAAACAAACAAGCTTGATTAAATACTTCAAGGATTAAGTAGATATCTCAACTTTACAAAGAGAAATAAATATAGCACATTTTTCATCATTTCTTATTTATCTGCCGAAATGCATTGTATGTGTGTGTTTGTTGCAAATAAATCACCTTATAAACAGCAGACCTATTAGATGAATGAAAGCAACGAAACATGTTTTTCTGTTGATAAAAAAAGTGAAAACCAATGCGCAAAAATAATTAAACAGCCCCTGTTTGTTTATTTATTTTAATAAAACTATGATTTCGTAACATTGAAGTATCATTTTTGTTGGTTGATTTCGGGTCGCCTTCTCTAGTACAGCAACCGCAGAAGGTTGACTTTGTCTCAGTCTATGTCACCCATGAAGAAATTGTATATTTAAATGAATATATATTATTATTACATATAAAAAAAAAATAAAAAAATATCAAAAAAATAATAAAAATAACAACCGTACAGTTTGTTTGTTGGAAAGTGATTTACAATAAAATGAATAACACAAAAAACATAAAAAATAAAAGCAAAATAGCATTGAAACCAAGTTAAACATATATGTACTTATTAGAGATAAAATACCAACTCAGCAAAAAGCCATTTTCAATAATGATGATTAAGAAATATCATTTTAGGCACATAATTTCTGGGTGCAATTTTCCTTAGTCATTCTAATCGATGAGTCCTTCTTCATAAGTAAGAAGATATCTATAAATCAAAAAGTACACATTCTTTAGATGATTTAAACTTAACGACAGGAATATTTGTTTCATTCTTGGTTGAAATATTTTTTGTTTTTGTTTTTCTCAAGATAAAAAAAGAAATCTTTTTCGCCCGAAATGATGAATATAAACTTTTTCTATATCGATTGGTAAAAAATAAAAGCTCGATTGGAAACTCACCATCTACATGTGAACCATTTTGTAAATTTTTGTTGCTGACAATAAAATTTGAATATCGACATATCAGTCAGTATAATCGATTATGATTTCCATTTAGATGAACCTTAAAAAAAATACTACCATAAGGAGAATGAATAAGTAATTTATGAGTAAATCATAGACAATTTATATCATAAATATGTATACACATCATTTGAGAAATCTTCCTTTCCTGTTCTTTCCTTTCACTCTTTTCCGTTATGTTTTAAGTTAAATCACCAGCATAAATATAAATATTATATACTTATATATATTTAAATATGAACACACCAAAAGCCTCATTTTTTAACAGTTTGTTGCCAATTCACAATGTGAAATGTTAAAAAGAAAAAACAAAGAAATTGCAATTTGACTTGAAAATATTGAAAATAGCACCAGAATGTTTTTTCGCTTTATTTTGCTAAATTATCAATTCAGTTTTACCCTTTTGTTCTATTCCGTTTCGCTTTACTTTATGAATGTAAATTACTTAGCTTATTTTCTGTGCTGCTGATTTTAAGGAAGCCAAAATATAAAAAGGAAGCAAGAAATTGAATGATAATTTTTAGTGCTTGTTTTATGCTTTTTATTTTCATAAAGATTCTTCCTTTAAATATGTGAAGCATCAATCATATCTAAGGAGATATCTACATGAGTTATCAATTGTTAACTCATGAAAACTTCTAATGATTCACTGCCGAAAGATATTTGGCTTTCACTTTAACTTTGGAAATGAATGCTTACGTGATCACCTACAGCTCTAATTTCCCTATAGACCCTTTGATTTATAGTTCAATGTCTTGCTTGTTGTAGATACAGTGGACTTTCTTTATAAGAATTCTCCTTATAAGTAAAAAGCTCTTTATAACCACACACTCATATTAAGAAGTAATATTCAAAAAAGTTCTTGATAGGAAGAAGCTCGTTATAGGTGACTCCCTTCAAAATTCTTATAAAGAAAGTTCACTGTACATTTTATTTGAAAATTTATTAAAGCTTTAGTTTTTATAACAGCAAAAAAATTAAAACTTTAAGGAAGAAAATAAATCTAGTTTACACATAAATTCTGCTTGGTTTAAAATAGATTTTGCATGTTTTGGGTGACATTGATGATTAAATTTTCTTTTGAAAATTTCAATCTTTGATTTTTTATTTATTTCTATTTATTATTTCGTTTTCTACGTTATAAACATTTATAGTTTCCTTTTTTATATAAGAATAAATTTAATTCTTTATTTTCCAGTGATGAAAATTTTAGTCTTGAAATATCTTTTTTATGAAACATATTAAAATATCAAACAGGAGCGCTTTAATTAAACATATGAATATATTTTGTATACGTTGGAAATGTTTAAAACTTACAATTTTAAAGTAAAGGTTTTAATTATTTCATGTTAAAAATTCTTTAATGTTATCTTCTAACAAAGTTACAAGAATAATTGAATTTTGTACAACCAAAAGCGAATTTTTATTAATATTTAATTTCATGCATTACTTCAGACATTTCAATCAATTGCCTGTTTTATTAAAATCGAGATGCATGATAACATTAAGTTTTTCAAAGATTTGTATTTATCATAAAATGTTTAAGTTTTATTTTTTTCTTCTGATATTTTTATATTGATTGAACATTTTTGTCCATTACTTGATGAATTTATCTTTTTAAATCGGTTTCCAAGTAATAAATTTTAATCGACATCAGGACAAAAACAATTTTATAAAACTTTAGCATGTTTCATGAATAAATAAGAAGTTTTGTTTTAGTGGAAAATTTTATTTTTCGTTGAATAATAAATTAACAAAATTCTTTCCTAGTGATAATTAATCTTAACATCTCTCATTATTTTATAGCGGTCTGAATAAAGTTTTTATTTTAATGACATTGATACTTATATAATTAACGTCACTGATAATAGGTGAACAAGTAATTTATGCTTTTTTATTCTCCTAGAATCAATAATAAATTAATTAAATGGCAAACTATGTAGAATCAAACTTTGAAATATCTTGAAGATTTATTACAAGATAATTCAAAACTTACATCGCATCAAATATCACATCTTTTATATTTTTTTTCATAATCACATCAACTATGTATTTAAAACCTATAATGGATCAAAACTAATTTATTTTTGTAGCAAATTGTCAAATCCAGCAAATTGTGTTTCTTTTGATACAAACAACAAAATTTTTAACCAAACATAATATCTTTTTCTTTTTTCATCTTTCATCATGAACTCGAAAAAAATTCGTTACAAAAATTGTTCTATGTGCGAAAAAAAATTTAATAACAAATACTGAAAAACAAAAACAAAAATTAAACTTGTACTGTCTGTGTTCGAAAATCTTAAAAAAATATACATTTTAACTAAAAGTCGGCTATACGATGCGAGATATTCGATACTTCTGGAGAGATGGACTGAATAGTGTTGGAATGAGCAGCGAAGTAGAGCTTCCACAATTTAGAGTACTGGGACACAGGCAGAGGGCGACCGAAATTAACCTAACTACAGGTACCCAAAATTAAAACATACAAGAGCAAAAAAAAGCAAACCAACTCTTTTTTAATTTTCACAAATAGTCTTGTTGAGTTTATTAAACACAATATAAACAATTTATTATTTAACTTATCGTTGTAAATATTCTTGATTTTACTTTCAAGAGCTTTTAATTTTGATTCTTCATTTATGTTGATATCTACTCTTTTACATAGATTCAAAACTAAAAGATGTATTTATATCAACAACATGAAAAATATATGAAAATAGGTGAAACAAAAATTTTAACAAAATCACCGGAAACCCTGAAAATATTTTTTATATGACAAAATAATCAAAAATAATTTCTTATAATTTATTTTTTAATTTCTCACTTCTGAAGCAAAATCGAGAAGTAAAAAATATTCATTTCGGCTAAATCTGAGGAATGTTTCATTCAAAATATTACTTAATGAAATTCTTTATAATAAATATGCGGACAGAATTTAACTAAAACGATAAAAAATGGGGTCTATATGAAGAACAAATAATTAATGCGAAAGAAATGAAATTTTATTTGTCTTGTTTGTTGTGTGCAATGATCGACGAATTATTTTTGTGTATGTATTTTCGAAGGAAAAAATCATGCGGAAAAACTAAGAAAAATGAAAACCTCAAAACGTTCAAGTTTAAAAACAAGAAAGAAAAACCTCTGTTCTCTAAATGTTTCATGATCTACGCTTCAAGTGTTCAGAATGACATAAGAAGTTTCTAAACAATAATATGTAATGATTTAATATGATTAAACAAAAAATATTCCTATTTATTCAAATCGTCTATTTTGTAAATTTAACATTTTTCATGACCAAAAAATTCTCGAATTTCGAATATTAAAGTCGGATATACAATGAGAGATATCCGCTATAAATGGAATGAGGGTCCTAATTCCGTTGGAGTATCGAGTGAAGTATCTCTACCGCAATTTAAGGTATTGGGACATCGTCAACGAGCTATGGAAATCAGTCTCACAACAGGTAGATCACAGTCTGTAGACCGGACTTCCGCATAATTTCTTTTCTTTAAGAACTTCTTAAGTTATTAACTTGAGTTATTATCACTCATCATATTGAATTTCCCTTTAATAGATTCTATTGAAATTATATAAACAGTTTCTCTCAATCAAAATTACAAGCAGTCATAATTAAGTTTGTCTTTATCTTTTTTCAATTTCTTTCTTACATTTAATTTCCAACTTTTATTAAGTAAGACAATCGGTTTCATTTCAAAATATTAGAATAAATTGAGACGATTTCATGTTCGCTTTTAAGATAGAGGCGTAACCAGAAACAAAACCAAATTTTTAATTGTATTTTCCCCTTTTTATTTCTCTTTTTTAATACCAATCCAAAAAAAGATACTTCAAAAGAATAGAAAGAAGAAAATTTAAAAGTTTTTCACTCAATAAATTTATGTTATATTTTCCAAGATTATATCGATGTCTTTAGTCGCAATTGTTACAGTTAAATAATTTCATCTACATTCTCCGTTGGGAGGCTCTTATGGGGAGATTAAAACAAAAGAATAAAAATTTATTGAAACGAGAAGAGAATTGGACAAAAAGGATAGAAATTGGCAACATCTCGTATAATATTTAATTAAAATTTGTTAGATATTAATACACAATTGCTTTCACCTTTTCATTGTTTATGTTTCATTTTTTATATAAATCAGACATTATAAACAGGTTATGTGATCTCTCCACAATGAAAACCAAAAGAGAAAGCATATTAATTTAGTAGTTAGAAAAACTAATTATTTTTATACCAAAAAAATTAAAGAAAGTCCTTAAAAGTTACGAAAGGAAGAATGATTGAAAAATATCTCAATTCTCTTGAAAGCACTAGTAAATATCATCGGCTTAGTTATGACATTGATCACATTTCCATAATAACTCAGTTCGTCGTCACAGAATTTTTATTGCTCTGCATTTGTATTGTTGGTTTGAGACTGATATTTCACAGTTTTCCCAAACCGTTAAAACGAGATCTCTCAAAGAACACTGAGAGATCGTGCAACCACTATCAATGAGTGTTTGTGTATGTGTTTTATATTTAGTTCTGATCCTACATCAAATAAATTTTCATTTCTAGCCCATTCATTCAGATTCTCCATGCAGATAGTTTGCTTCTTAATTAATCTGCAGTTTTTTTCCGTTACATTGTTTCATTATTTCGAAAGCCTCCTTTCTTTTTTGGTGTCAAACATAAAATTTGTAAAACTCAAGCGACGGACTAACAATGAAAATATATTTGATTTTGGATCGAGCTTTATGTACAGTTCTGTGGTGATATTTTAATCCAACTTTTTTTTCTCTCTCTTCTTCTAAAAGCAGAGCAGAGATAAGATAAATGTTTGAATAAATACTTATGAATTAAATGACTGACTCCACCGTGACCATATTCCAATCAAAGACGAAGAAAAGATATAAAAAAGAGTCGTTTAATTAAACCTGTTTATATATTTTACAATTTTTTTCAGCAAAATCGAAAATATATAAAAGTATTTATGTATGAATTTAGTTTTGGAACAGAAGTTTTAAATATTTTATACATATAGATAAATATCCTACCTACTAGTGTCTGAATAGAGTTAGAAAGGTTGCTTCTAATTTATTAAATAAAATATTGAATTTTTAGCTTCAAACAATATGCTATGTTATCAAATTTATATTTTAATAATCAAAATGAACCTTTTTATGATATTAATTTTGTCTTGATTTTCTTGCATTTTGACCTTCAGAATGATTCGCTTGTTCTAATACTTAAGCTTGTTTATTGATAGTCAGTTTTATTTAGTTCAATTCAGTTTGTTTGATGAATTTTTAGGTCGAAATAATCATTATATCACCCTTAATCACCCTAAATGATCTTTCAAAAAAATATAAAATCAACTTTGTTCAATAATAATCTCCAATAATGGGAAACATAATTTGATTCATAATAAATATATTAAAAAAGCATATTTTGTAACGGATCATTTTTCGTCTACAAACAATTCAGTTTAGACAGAATATTTATATTGATCGATTTCAAGTTAGCATAACGAAAAACTTTGCAAAACCTCTAACCGAGAAGAGAATTTGCCAAACATCATGAAATTGATGATTTCGTTTTTCTTCATTTTTCATCTTCCTAAATAAATCATTACATTCTTTCAGAATCGGTGCTCAAGCTTCCTTGTATCTACTAACAGAAGATTCTCTTTTTACAATGGAAACTTTTTTTCGATATTTTTTTCTTTCCTTTCTTTGTAATAAAATAAAAAAATTGTGTCTAAAAATAGAAAGATAAAGAATTGCTCAAGTTATTTAGTTTTCATCACTCTTGAAATTGTTTATAAGAAATGATCTCGTCTCGTAAATGGAATATTAATCACGTCTTCCATATGACGATGATAGAAACCTATAACAAAAAGCTTTTAGTTTCAGCACTCCCACACTCTGGTCCCAGAAATTCTGTCACTTTCAATCATTACTCAGAAGAAAAGCAAACGTTACATGTGTGTGGGACTATAAAAGAAATTCTCATATCGCTTAAGTAAATTCTTATACGCGTGAAAACATTTATTAGATGAAAGAATATAAAGTGATATTAAACTACCTCAAGTTCAACGTGCTTCTAATCGAATTTTGGTGATTTAATGTAATGAAATAATTTGGTAAACTCATTGCCGTTTGAGTGATTTCCTGAAAGAAATGGTTTCACGCGGGATCATTTAATATAATCATTGTAACTGTCGCTTCCTTTAATATTCGTGTGAATAGTTAACTTAACATTCTTGGAGGCTACCAAAACTAATTTTGGCTTTTGAAACGTCTACTTTTGCCTTCAAGAATTTCTCACATTAAAATTATATTTAATAGAAGTTATTAACTTTTCAAACGCTTGTCAGACAAATATTTCTATGATAGAATATGAAAAATGAAGGCCTTAAACCAAAAAACGTTTTCTCAAATACATCGCTACATTGTTTCACATGAAATTTACTTCAAAGTAAATCGTTATAAAAGTATGCAATAAATCGAAAGTTGATTTTAAATGAATTGTCAGACAGTATTAAAGAAAAGCAGCAACGTAGTTTAAATATAAAATCTACAACACAAACAAGAGCATTAATTACCCCAAAATGTACAATCAATGGTTTCTTCATGACTCGCTACAATTAATTTCGAAATATTTTACGCTAGTCATGCTAGGTATTTTATTGCAGACATTGTGAAAATCCCTTGACTTCGTATTCTTTCTCCTGACTGACTGATTCATTGAAATATCAGCAGGTTGAGTTATGCATGAAGTCTCAGCTAGTCTTAAGTAACCAGCAATTTGGCAAAAATTACTTCCTTAAAATTATTTTGATTGATGATACTTTAAGCGCTATTTGATATTTCTTTTTCTCTTTTCCCTTCATTTTTTGCTTTAATAAATATGCCACCACCTCGGTGTCTATACAAGAGTGCTAAAAGCCAATGTCAAACGTTTTATTTTCTTTCTTTCTTTCTTTCTTAATTTCATTGCGATGCCCGGAAATTTATTAGTTCCCCCAACTGTTTCAGCCAAATATCAATTTTCTTGAGTGATTAAAAAAGTTTTTTC
Source organism: Clunio marinus (assembly GCA_900005825.1). Classification (NCBI taxonomy): domain Eukaryota; kingdom Metazoa; phylum Arthropoda; class Insecta; order Diptera; family Chironomidae; genus Clunio; species Clunio marinus. The sequence goes on along the minus strand of CVRI01000075.1, from coordinate 1,236,106 downwards.
TCGTGCGACCCTCGTTTACCACCCCATGCTTTGATAAAAATAAAACAAAATGTTCAATGATTTCAATATGACCCAAAGAAGGAACAAAAAAAAGTTATCGGAATTTTCAAACGAAGCATCAACAGATTTTCTTTTTATTTTTCTGGGAAAATTCTTTCAATAACAATGCTTATTTAAAGCCTGATTTAAATTATAAAACGCCATTTTCGAAGAATTTTGGATTTACATATTTACGTTATATTTCAACTTAGGGGTGGAATAAAGGTAAATATTTTCTTTTATCGTGTTCACGTGATATAAAAATTTAAATTTCATAAAAGCCCAACTCTTCAAGGTTTGAAAAATTATTCAGAATAAGTATAAAATGTAATGAGCATTGCATGAACTGACGAAGAACTTCAATGTAAGATGAAAATCTGAAAAACTTTCAGAACTTAAGTTGGCTTATCTGAAGCAAATTCTGGAAAATTAAACATTTTAAAACTGTCAAATCCGAAATCTTTCTGCAAAATTTATGAATCATCATTCAACTTCAATTGTGTCAATATTTGAAAAGCAGGGAAAGTGAAATGCATAACTACTTAGAGTACTTCATTCTTCATTTATTGAAGAAAATTGATTTATCGATATGAAAGAAATTATTGCTGATAGCAACGCAATCAATCTGTATTGAAAAATGTAGAAGATATTTCTGGCACATTCGTGAATGTGACTGTCATTTGCATAAATATCTAGATAATACATTTAACAGAAACGAAGAAAACATGCTACTCAAATAAAGGAGATAACATTGGAAACTTCTAGACTTTCTACATAAATTCCATGTAGATATTCTATAAATAACCATTATCTGTTAGTTCTATGCATCACATAACCATCCTTCTTGTATATATTTAAGACTTAATATAATATGTTTGATAGATTTCCTACTATTTTCACTTATTTATGAATATATTTTCAAATGCTTTGATCAATATTTAGTTCGTTCTTAGTCTTTAATAGGGAAATAAATTGCATCAACTAATTTCTTAAACATATTATTTAAATAACAATGTAATGGAATGAAAACAAATTATTTAGTTGCTTTAATAATCATGTCTTTTGTTTGAGTGAACAAAAGTTTTTTATCTCACATTTTTTAATAATATTTTTAATATTTATATTCATCGATATGAAAGTATCCAAAAACATTTATTTCGTTAGTCTTTTAGTTTTAATAATTTTTGTTTTTAATTTTCTAAAATTATTTTTATATGCAAATGAATTAAAATAAAAATAAGTTATCAAATTGCAATTATAAAACATAAATATTTTATTTCGATTTTTTTTCTTTTCTCTTTTTTCTCTTCCCAAATCTGCAAAAAAAAAATCTTTGAAAAATCATCAACAACGTTGTCAAAACATTAAAAATATTTTCTTGTACACAAATAGGAAATTATTCACGTTTAGCTTGTGAAATCCAGTTTGTTAGATCAATGGGTTATTATTTAATTCAAATTTATATTCCATCTGGATTAATTGTAATCATATCGTGGGTATCGTTTTGGCTCAATCGAAATGCAACGCCGGCTCGAGTGGCTCTCGGTGTAACAACTGTATTGACTATGACAACACTCATGTCGTCCACAAATGCTGCCTTGCCCAAAATATCATACGTTAAATCGATTGACGTATATTTGGGCACATGTTTCGTCATGGTGTTTGCCAGTTTGCTCGGTAAATATTGTGATCAAAATCACAAACTTTTTTATATCATTTACAATCGTATAAATGTTCCTTTTTTTTGTTTCGAGCTAATAATCTGTAAAAATTAAACCCGCATACATTTTAAGTTCTCGAAACATATTGATTTTCCTTCCCATATATGATTTGATCTGACCAATCAAGAAAGCAATGAATTTCCTAAGGGTTTTCCTTTTTTTTGTATTTGTTATTTCTTTTTCATAAATTCATCCATAGCTTTTAATGTAACGTCATTGTATGAGAAACTTACCAAGTTTTTCTTCTTATCTTCTCTCCTTTTTTCCATCTTTTTCATGTTTTCTTCTGCTTTTCTTATTTCCTACGTTTTCAATACTTGCTACATTACATAACAACCATCATCATCATGAACATCAACATCACCATCATCTCCTTTATCATCGCCATCGGCTTCATCAAATATCCCTTGAAAATGATTAATTACTCAACTATTTGAACCGCGGAACGAAAATGAAAATGAAAAAAATTTACAAAATTAACGAAATTCCGCACCACATCAACAGAATATGCCACGGTCGGTTACATGGCCAAGCGAATACAAATGAGAAAACAACGCTTTATGGCTATCCAAAAAATAGCTGAGCAGAAAAAAATCCAAGTGGATAATGCCCAACAGAATAATCCACAAAGCGGAGGTGGAAGTACTGTTGGTGTGGGTGGACCGCCAAGTGAACACGGACATTCACATGGTCATGGCCACTCTCATCAACATCCCCATGTCCCAAAGCAACAGCAAATGGGAATGGGAACAATGGGAAATCGAGGACCACCCGGTATGTCTCTCCAAGGTAATGTTGTAGGCTCAAGAGGATGTTCTATAGTTGGCCCCTTATTTCAAGAAGTTCGTTTCAAAGTGCACGATCCAAAAGCACATTCAAAAGGAGGAACGCTTGAGAACACAATCAATGGTGGTCGGGGCAATCAACAGCAACCACCTCAACGTGAAGGAGGTGGCGGAGGCGATGAAGAATCGGGAGGCGGCCCTCCACAACATCTCATACATCCAGGAAAAGTAAGCTTACTGCTAAATAATAATTATTCAATAAATTATTTATTGAAAGCTCCGAAGTGTGCTCTAAACTGTTTAAATTTTTAAATCTTAATAAGTTAGTGTATGATGTTGTTGTATGATGCTCATGAAATAATTTCACTTTTCCTTTTCTTTAATCTTCTTCGACAGAATATCAACACACTACTGGGTATAACTCCTTCCGATATCGATAAATATTCACGTATTGTGTTCCCCGTTTGTTTTGTATGTTTCAATTTAATGTATTGGATAATTTATTTACATGTAAGTGATGTTGTAGCCGATGATTTAGTTTTACTCGGCGAAGATAAGTAGGAAAACTTAGGACCCATATCAATAAATCACACTATACCCGAATATACAAATTTATTATGGAATATTATTAAAATATTTATGATTATGATTCCATTCGTACACGTTTTTGTAAAGCGTAAAGAACATTTTTCTTTATTATTACTCCCCATTCCATTCATTTACACAATCTAGAAGATGAAAAAAATCTCTAAAATGAAGTAAAATAATATCTTAAGTTTTAACGCCTGCCTTTTAACGACTTAAATAAAGAGAAAAAAGCAACAAAAATGATGAAGTAAAACCAAAAAAAAACGAGAAGTTATGATATAGAGCTGAAAAATAAATAAGATAAAAGAAATTTGATTGATATTATTACGACACTCACTCATCACACAATTTAATGCTAAAAAGAATTTCTCACTTTTCTTTCTTGTTTTTTTTTTCTTCATTTCAATTTGTTTTATAAAATATCATAGTGAAAATGACGGAAGAAATTTAAGACGAATTATTGAAGAATCATAAACAGCACATTTAAATTGAAATATCAAACTGACGATGCAAGAAAAAAATTAAAAATATAAACTAATTAGCCCTTTGAAAATGACGACGATGTGAGAAGAAGCGCAGTTTCAATTATGCCATATAAATAGGAAAATCTTGTTATAGAAACTAATTACGATCGTTATGAGACTATAATCTAATAATCTATACCACTCACTCTCACTTTTTTATGGCTCTATCTCTCTCTCTCTCTTTCTCACACACTCACACATGCCTCTTAAAATCTCAATTACATTTTCATAGAAGAATTCCCGTCTTTGTAGGTCATCCTTAAATCCCCTCCCCTTAGCCGTCATTTCATCTTCCTTCTCAATATATTTATTCAGATCTCTAAGTATCTCTAATTTCTTATTCTTTTCTTTACGTATCTTCATCCGAAGAAATCTTTATACATGCATCTAATACGAAATTTTTAGTATAGAACATTTGTTCGATCCATTTACGTAATTCATTTTAATTCTATTTCGATAATTACTTCATGCTTCCAAAAAGAAAACAACCTATTGCCAAATTACTAAAGTGAATATTTATTATAATTAAATAAGTCGGAAGTGAAGGCTCTAAGAGCATGCACATGATAAAAAGCGAACGTTAAAATTATTAAAGAAAAAATATCGTCTTATAGCTAGATGACTGTTGATCTTTTCGCATTCACGATGTCTTCTTTCTACACTGTTACTTATCTGTGAAAAGCTTTTTTGACGTCATCATCCTTAGTCACCCTATAAGATTTTTAATCTCGTTTGTTAAATTAAATTCTTTAGAAAATTATGTTATGAATATTCGAAGATTTATTTTAAACTTTGTTATTAATAACTCGCTTCGAAGCGTTTCAGCATCAACGACATTAACGTATGATGATGGGCTGGTGAGAAGATAAAAAAAAAATCAATTTTCATGTCCCTGTCGGTAAATATTTAGAGCTATTATTGATTCCCTTTCCATGCACACAAGAAAACAGCTTGCAAAGCTAAAAATGTGATGAATGGTTTATTTTATGAAAGCGATAAAAGAAGCCATATTTGATATGATGATAATTAGTTTGTGTAGCAAGCCGCGCACCTTTTTCACCCCAAACCATTCACCGACCTATTTCAGTAATGAAAAATATTGTTTTAAATACTTTATAATATTTACAACATTCTCTCGTACTTCAACTTCTCTAGGCTTTACTTTGATCATCCTAATAAAGCCCGTCTTTTTTCAACATATTAATCCTGCCATCACTGTTCCTTTTCAATCTCTACCGATTGTGAAAGTAAGAAAAAATTATATAATATAAAGGACAAAAGTGAAACATATTGAGTCAAAAGAAAAAATAATAATAAATCATTAATTGATGGCACAGTTTGCACAAGCACGATATCCTACTTATTAACAAGGAAAAATAATAACAATAAAGAAAAAAAGGAAAATTGAAAGAAATTTCGTCACCGTTTAATTTCCCCGCAAAAAATCACATAAATGTAGCGCGCAGCCCTCAAACGATAAGCTCTAAAGATTCGACCAGTTCTTGTCGTTTTTCACTTGAAAACACGAATAAGAACCAAAAAAAAAATGAATCGTTGCTCTTCTTCTGTTCAATTATGGCTGTCTTTTTACATCAAATACATTTAAAAAACGAAGAAGAAATGAAAATTCCTTTGATATGTTTGAACAAGAAAAAAATGAAAATATATACAAAGCATGTGATAGACAAAAAAAAATATTGAAGAAATAAAATTAATAAGAAAATAATTTAAAAGACACTAACGTAAAGCATGTAGTCGCCAGTGAATTTTAAATGAGAAACTACTAGGTAAAACAAGAGGTTATTAAAAATAAATAAATGAGAAAATTCTAAAAATAAAAGTAAAAAGGAAAAGTTTTAAAACAAAATATAAAGTTCATTATCATTAATTAGTCATATTTTATGGTGGTATTCTTTAAATCATCATTATTAGGATCATCATTATCATCATGATCATAATCATCATTAACATTATCATGAAACTGAACACGTCACACGAAGAAAAACATTAAAATAATCACGAAATCGACATTTTTTTCTATTTATAAAACTCGGGGTGTTGATATAAAAATGGGTCTCAGTGAGATGAAGACAAAAAAAAATATAAATTTAAGAAGAAAAAATTATAAACAAAATTGTAAGATTCAGTTGAACCAAAAAGATGAAAAAAAAAAGCAAACAAGTTGTTGAATTGTCGTGTTTTATATTAATCAGAAAAGAAAAGAGCAAAGGATTCATTGTTTGATTATCCTTTATAAATTTGTGCACAAAAGTTTTTATCCTTGAGTTTGCTAGATGAATCATTTCTACTAAATATAGAAAATAAAAAGAAAACTCGAAGAAAAAAAATTAAAAAATGCGAAAACAGATTGAAGCAGGTGCAAGAGATCAAATTAATTAATGCAAAAAAATCATAATGAGTATATGACGAATGAATTAATTATGCAAATATTTTGTAAATAAGCAATTAATTTTATCTTAGAAAAAAAAATCGAATAAAATAATTAAAGTGAGGAAAAAAATCGAATCTTGAGCACAATTTATGGAAAAAAAATGTTGAAAGATTTGTGTGATTATTATGAGTTGACTTTAAGTTTGGAATCTAAGATAAATTATGTTCGTTGCTAAATCTTCCAAAAGAAATGAGACAAAAACATTAAGGAAAAAAAAGAATTAAAATTGATGCAATAAGAAGCATTTCAAGCAGGTAGCTTTTTTGGCACGTCTTCTTCAAAACAATACATTAAAATTGTAGCGCAAATTGAGTAAGAAAAAAAATGTATAACTAATGTATAGGCGAAAAGTCGATTAAAGAAATCTTTACGCACCCACTTACACACCAGGAATTTCATGAAAATGTTACAAAATTTTCTAATTTCATGTCGATTGTAAAAAGGAGACAATTTTGTTGTTATTTTTGAGATAGTTTCGACCATTAATGCGCGACTCATAAAAAGATTTTGTTTTCGACCTTTTAAACGACTCGAACATGTTTTCCATTCTAAATGGTCCATTCTCATCCTACATAAATATACAAAAATTATGATACAAATAGGTTGACTCTTTTCATACAACTAGTGATTCAATTTAAAAATAAAAAAATGAAGAGAGGGATGAACAAAGTTCCATTAAAGCCTTTTCCTTAGCCATCATAATTCTTATGCAAGAAATAAGAATATTCAAATACAACAAATCCGTAAGACACTCGAAACACATTTTTCCGAAAATAGAAGAAAACTGACTGCATAATTAATAGTTTGAGGACAGTTTAAAATGGAATGAAAGTCGTAAAGAAATAAAAGATAAAAATCTAGGAATAAAGAAGTGCATAATTTAATTTAGGATTATTATTATTATGTAAACTCAAGAAGAAAAACCAAAAAAAAAGAAAATATAATCCTTTAAAAGAAAACTCAATAAAGTTTTGAGGTGAAAAATTCGAAACATTATTTAAAACAAAAAATTGTGTTTGATTTTTTTAGTCGCTTCTAGCATTTCAGTTTATTCTCTTAATTTCTTTGTTTCATTTATAAACTTTTGTTAATACCTCACTGCGTTTATGTATGTGAATATTTGATCCCCACATTGAAATGATTGTGAAAACTTTTCTTAGGCTCCGTTAAAATTGAGAAACTTTTCCACTTTTTCTTTCATCTACTTCAGTCGTCTGTTAACTTCACTTTTTCGTTTTACTTTTTGATAAATTTCTCGGTAAATGAAAAGAATTTTCGTCAACATCTTGCATTACCCTAAGTCCTTACTTTTAATACATTCTTCTCATTTCTTCCAACTCTAATCACGTAAGTTTTGTTGTTTTTCAGTGAAAACGATATTCATTTGAAATAAAAAGTTCCTTCATTCTAAAAATAATAAAAACGTAATTTCGAATGTGATTATCAAAGTTTTGATTAATTTTTAAATTAGAAAGTGAACAAGAAAATCCTCAGTTTCAAGAATCTCTGCAAGGATGCCCATTTAATATCTGGTAAGTCTTGATAATCTCAATGACATTACAGCTTTTAATTATCTAAATTCAATCACATGTCCTAAAATCGTAGGCTACGATTAAACATAAATATCAGAAGCGTAACCATCTTGTGAGAAAATCAATAAATTCAGATATTTAGGCTCATCTCTTGCCCATTTTATTGCTTTTTCTTCATCACAACTCCCCCGCATAAACAGCGCAGCACCATTGATTTATGATTCGCAGATTCGAGTTTGTATTAGCCATTTTATCAATAAAAGAAAAACAGACGAGTAAAAGAAAAGTTGCGTATCTCAACGCTTTTCTTTTTTTTGGTTCTCCTAGCTTTGTTTGAACTTTTTATTAAATCTGAGTGAGATTTTTTTTTCCTTTCGTCTTAAAGCGATGATCCAATGATTTTTTCTTCATATTCACCCGCTGATTTAGATGTTGAGAATCATCTGACACATTGTTAATATAAAGTTGTGGAAAATGTCGACAGGAAGAAAAGAAGGAGAAGAATTTGTGCAGTTATGTTAAATGATTTTCAGTTCGAATAAATTCAATATGTATGAATAATTGAAAAATGGAATAAAGCTATCACTCAATGAACCCAGCAAATAAAATACCCTTGATGGCATTTTAAATAAAGGTTTTATGAAGCTATAAATCAATAAATTAAATAAAACTGACAAAACTTAAATAAATAATTGAAAATGAAGCTTCATAATCCTCAAATGTACTTACATATTATCAAAAGTATCTTCCATACGATCTTTATGAGAAATCGCTGTTGGTAGTCTCATCCTTAAACCCTTCATTTGCAATTCGAAGCAGTAAAAAGCATAATAAAACACAAGAGAATCTTACAGAATGATCACAACGACCTGGAATTGCAAAAAGTTACCAACAATCTTACAGCCCTTTTTATGTAAAGTTTGAAATGTTTTGCTTATTAAATCCTGAATAGGAATAATCTTATGAAATGAATAATTTTAGATTTACAACAATAGTATTTCGTTTTTGTTTAAAGTGAATTGAAATTTATGAACATAGAATGCTGGTAGGGGAATTAAAGAGAGCCACAGAAATCTACAGCTTACTCATCTACCGCACGCCAGAAATAATTAGCATCTTAGTAAAATGATTTCTCCAAGCAAGATTTCACACAGTGCGCAGTTAATTCTCCTGTCTTTCCGCTACCTATTTAGTAAGTTTAATTAAAAGGTTTCTTTTTTGTTAATTACGATCTCAAATTTCTATCCTCCGTATGATACGAAAGCTTTGCGTCACGCTGCGAATATTGAGCGGAAAATTTTCTAATAAAGAAATATTAATTATAAAGTATTTTCTGCAAAGGGCAACCGTCGAACTTTTATGGAAGAGAAGAAAATTAAGAAATTTCTTCGTTCAACAATGTACATTGAAAAATATTCTCTTTTTTTAACTTTTTATTTGATATAGCTACGTATTTGTAATGAATGGAGCGAAAGCATTCCTAAATATCCAAAGTTTTTATTGCGTAAAACGTAATGTACTTATAATTTGTTGTTCTTATGAGTTTCATGATTTCTGCGGTTTACACCGAACTTTTTAATGATTTAAACTAAAATTTTATATATTTTGGTTAATTGAAAAAAAAAACATTTAATTACATAACTAAAATGTAATAGAATTCGAAATTTATATTTCTCTGACAAATTGTGTGAATTATTAAAATATGAGAATAATCATAAACATAGCATCTAACTCGGGGCGATGATAAAATTGATAAGATGAGAAGAATTTTAAGGATCCGAAAATATCTAAGTGCCGTATTTCTTCATGCTTTATGTATGTATGTAAGTGAGCTTCTAAATTGAGGACTTGAAAGCCTCAAGAGCTTTTTATCCATAGTTCAATGAGAAAAGTTGGTGAGAAGTGTGAAGCTTTTGCATAAATAAAGACGATATTTTGGCAGTTAGGAAATGTATGCTCTCTTTAATGCCTCATGTATGGAAAAGTTTAAAGGAAATTCTCTCCTACCGTGATAACTTTTTATTTTTTTCTTTACAGGTGAACATCAACACGGCCAAGCCCTTAAACATAATGTTATCTTCTTTCTTATAAGAGTTGAGCTTTTCGACGGTGTATGAGGTTTAAAAAAATGTTAAGAAGTGTTAGTCTGCTGAATATGCGTGCTGAATATGTTTAAGGACGATTATTAACATTTATTTATTTATAATTGAGAAATAATAATTTCAAATTTTCTTTTAATTACAGTAGATTCAAATAATTTTCAACAGTGAGATGTTTTCCACACCTTAATTTAATTTCCGAGTTTCTAACCCCGCGTATTCAGCATAACATTCAATCGATTTTTTTTCTCTTCGTAAATTTTGGAAAATTTATTTTTCCTGCCTGATACTTAACTAAAATAAGCCAAAAATGTCATCAGCTGTTGAACCACTGACACTTTCTCGAGGTGAGCATAAAGTTATTAAATAATTCCATGTATTTCTATTGCAAAATATGAAATTAGTTATTTTTTTGTTCATTTCTATTTTTAACTTTTCACTTCACAACAGAAATTTTCTTTGAAACTCAAACTCGAACAATTAAAATGCATAAACATCCTTCTACTTTTTAGATATCGCTCGTGCGATTGAACTCCTAGATAAACTTCAAATGAGTGGTGAAGTTCCAGCAACAAAACTTGCGGCCCTTCAAAAAGTTTTGCAATCAGATTTTTTGAATGCTGTAAGAGAAGTTTATGAGCACGTTTATGAAACAGTTGACATACAAGGATCTCTTGACGTTCGTGCATCAGCCACTGCCAAAGCAACAGTTGCAAGTTTTGCAGCAAGTGAAGGACACGCACATCCCCGTGTTGTTGAACTTCCAAAGACAGAAGAAGGTTTAGGATTCAATGTCATGGGAGGAAAAGAACAAAACAGTCCAATTTATATATCTCGTATTATCCCTGGAGGCGTTGCAGATCGTCATGGTGGTCTTAAACGTGGTGATCAGTTACTATCTGTCAATGGTGTGTCTGTCGAAGGTGAAAATCACGAGAAAGCAGTTGAATTATTGAAACAAGCTATTGGATCTGTTAAACTTGTTGTACGTTACACACCGAAGGTACTCGAAGAAATGGAAAATCGGTTCCAAAAGCAAACAAATCGACGTCGACAATTTCAGTAAACAAAAATAAAATTTTGATTGTGCACTTCCTCATTATTGCAATTTATTACATAAATATCTAATTGTTAAGTGGCCATTTAAATTCTAGGAGAAAAAAGAAAGAAAACTAAATCAAAACAATTTTTTCTTATGTCAGATGAAAATATTTTCTTAATTTATTTGATTCATCGTTCTAAATAACTTTTTAATTAATTATGAAAATCAAATCCTTCGCTGTGCGTCGATTTTTATTTTTTTCTTTACATTTGATTTCGATTGACGCAATAATAAAAGAAAAATATTTAAAATTAATCAAAGAGGTTTAGTTTTCACCGTAAATAAGTCCTCGAACACCATTTTCCTCATAATCTTGACGTGTTATGCAAAGCTTATCGAATTCAGGGTCTTCAGCCATAAATTTGCCACCGTACCAAGCATAAGTTGCGGGATCTTCTGGAAGAGTGACATTGACTTTGAACCACTCAGGTGCCATACTTCTGATGTCTTTTAGCAGTCTTTTTTGCATTCCTGGAAACTTTGCACAACCTCCAATCACTACAATATTAGCATAAAGATGTGGACGTGTTTCTTCCGGACAGGCATTGATTGATTGAATTACTGCTTCAGATATTCCCATTTCATTAATTCCAATATCAGACGGATGAAATAACAATTCAGGTACAGAGAATCTTTCATTGCTAAGACGTAGAAATTGGTAGTCGTCGGACTTTTTCGCTGTTCCTGCAGTTTGTATGTAGCCTCGTTTAATTGTTGTGCAATCAGGAAGGACATATTCACAGACGATTGTATTTTCTGGATATTTTTTCTGAGCTATTCTCATATCAGCAAAAAAATCTTGTGACACGAAACAACTGTCTTCTTTCACTTGATTGATAACATAAGATTCGTCCATTACATTCAATTGTCGATAGGAAATAATTTCCTTAAAATGATTTGTTAAAAGTTTTCCTCCAACATCGATGCGACGAATTGCTGAGAGAACTTTTTCTCCTTTGACAAATGGAATGATGTGAGTAAAACTATAACCGGTATCGATCACAAGACAACAGAGAGGCTTTGAATCTTCTCTTGTGTTTGTATAATGGTACTGGCAGAGATCAGGAGCTGTCGTTTTAGCAAACACACTGCAATCATATTCTTCGAAGAAAATTTCAAGCATTGCCTCTTGTATGATAGGAAAATTAAAAACCGGCTCTGTTATTATCAATTTACTTTCATTGAAGTTTATAGAAATTTCTGAAGTGAAGATGTAGTCAAAAACATTTTTTTGTACTTCCCAGTTCGTTATGTAGCCTTTGGTGAAGCTTAAAATATAAAATAGTCCTGAAATATCTCGACACTCTTGTATTTGGTTTCCTATAAAAGGTCTTCGTTTCTCACTTTTTGCTTTCATAATGCAATTAGGAACAGTCCTGAAAGTATAACATTTTTTTAAAGCTACAAATAAAACCGGCAAAGTTACTTACAATGGTTCTTCATCACTAATATGTCCTATTTTAACGGTGTAAGCACCATTGTCTAAGCAAACAACGTTATCCATTCGGGATAAAATCAATGATGATCAAATAAATACTTTACTTCTTTTATCTCAACAAGTATTTAAATGAAATTTGTAAATTTGTTTACAATTTTATAAAATTCTCTCGAAAATGGAGGGGTAACATTCTCATGAAATATTGGAATATTCTGCATATACAGCAAGCCTGGAAGGATTTGAAATTTTAAATGCCGTTAATTTTAAATAATTTAATTATTTTTCTCCCTTCACATTCATAATCGTCGCAAAATTATTTTAATTAAATATACCTATATTTATATGATTTATTTGTAATGTTTATTTTAAATAATTTCAGCGTTAGATTGACAAAAGAATAACAATCGAAAAGAAACAGAATATTATTGCCAATGAGATGCAGAGATAATTGTTTGTATTTAGCAGTAAGTTAACTTAAATAATATATTTTATAATAAGTAAGAAGCAACATGAGTTACTATGACGAGATGAGACTTTATAGATCCTCGAAATTGAAGATCATTTTCTAATGTTCATAAGTAGATTCGATATCAATACAATGAATGCCATTTCTAGTCTACACATTATTTATCTTAAATCTTCTTTAACCATTAACAGAATACTCTTCGAATTTCTTTTCTATTTAGTTACTGAATAAACTTTTCGCTAAAATTAAATACCTTTCGCTTTAATCATATTTCTTTGTAGTTAATTTTAATGATTATGATCAGCGTGTCTCATCAATTTTTGTTTTACTCACATGAATTTAAAATATCTTTCATTATACTTATACGCTATTACAATACACTTTACCGTTTCACAATAAAATTTATTAATTTAGTATTTTAGAACTTGAAGCGCATAAAAGTTTGTTCCGCATAATTTGTTAGGTTTTTTCTTCAGTTATCCAATAAAATAGAACGGAATAAAAAAGAAAAGATATCGCTTGTCGAAGCTTTAAGTTTACACGGTTATCTAATAAAATACATTTCAACAATCATTAATTTTTCATGGTAGGTAATTAAAGAGCTTTCGAAACTTTCTAATATTGAAGTTTAAAATATTTATAAGAAAAACAAAATAACTTTTTGTAAAAAAAATCCTAATTAATTTCAATTAACGATATTCTTATCTTCATTATATTAATCTTAGCCATCCATAAAAGAGATCGAATGCTATGGTTAGACTTTTGCTATTCACTCGGAAAACATTTTCTTAATAGAAAGCTTTGGTGTATGTGGGTGTGTGTATGTGAAATGTGCATGTGACACATCATATGAATAACGTTTAAGTTGTGAGTAAATGAAAGCATTTCGCACAAAACTACAGCTATGCATTTGATTCTTTAAGATTTTGCAATCTGGCTAATTGTTGTGAGTCAAGTTCTTCAGGAATCGAAGCACGTCCACCCACAACTTGTTTCGGCATTTCCGCAGGTGAATCTTTCTTGTCTGACTTCGAATCCGATGAAGCATCTGCATTGATCTGTTCAACAGTTTGTGAAGCAAAAGCGTCTTCAAAATTAGCTTCAAAGTTGGCTTCGAAATTTGCATCAAATTGGTTTCCACCAAAGCCGTCATCTTCACATTGTTCTTTCAATTCCACTTGCTTTTCCTTTTCGTTTACTTCACTTTTGCTTGCTTTATAAGGCTTTTGATCCGCTTCGGGCAAATCATTTTCGCCACTGCCATTTTCTTCCATCGATTGCGAGGATTCAGGTTCGATATCATCGTTATCAAGGAATTTCTTTTCAGCGTCTTCCACCATGGGGGTGGCACAAGTTACTATAATTTGAGCTACACTTAAATTAGGTTGAGTTTCTTTTCGCGATTTACCTTGTCCAAAATTACTTCCCTCATCATCTTCGCCATTTTCCTTCATTGTTGAAGTTGATGTCAGAATGTTTGCAAAAATAAAAAGAAAAGTTTTGAGGAAGAGAATAATGAAAAATAAATATTAGTGAAGGTAAAATATTCGCAGAAATAAATTTAACACGCGACAAGCTTGACTTGAGTTTGAATTTAGCATGTGGCATGTAATAAGGAAAAAAAAGAGAGAGAAAAGGTTTGAAAATTCTAAATATTCATTGAAGTGCAGGGTGAACAACATCCAAATGGTGAACGAGGTGTTCTCACACTTTATATACAATTTTAATACCTCCTTGCTTTCACAAATTATATTAACTGAGAGCATGAAGAAGACAGAAAAGTTTGTTATGAATTAACATTCTTACGAATTGAAATGACTTGAAAAAAGTGACTTACCTGTTGGAGGTTCATATTGTTTATATTGCTTCTGTTGTGATTGCGACAAATCCATTTCAAATTTCTTCTCCATTGCTGCTTGTTGTTCGGGACTTGCTGTGATTTCATCTTGTGGTACTAAATGTGGTGGAACTGTTGGTGGCAAGCCGAAACCAGCTGGTGGCAGAGCATCGTCATCATCTTCATCATCTTCTTCTGGTTCAGTTAATGGTTCGCCATTTTCGTCGCATTCATCAACAACAAGAGATGGGAAATTTCCAATTTTACCATCCAACTCTCCTTCCCACCATCCATCATCAACTCCATGAGGTTCTTTTGTTATAAGTTTGATTATCTTTGAAATTAAAGAAATAATAAGAAAAATGTTTTGAAGGTATTAAAAGAATTTTCATCATCTCACTTGTCCTTCTTCAAATGTCAATTCATCTTCAGCAGTAGCATCATAATCATATAAAGCAACACAAAACAGTTGATCAGATTGCTTTTTAACTGGCGCTGATATAACAGAAACTTGATCAGGTGATTGTACCGAGTCTGGAAGAACTTCTTGATCTTCATTATCAACAGTGTAATCAACAGAAGAGAAAGAAATCTGTGCGACCATTTGCGTTTGTTGTTCATTTGATGGCACGTCACGTTCAACATCCAAATAATTGTGTGGAACGAAACCTTCTTCACCTCGATAATTACGTGCACGTAACCACCCGTCACCGTCACCTTCACCAACAACTTCCAATTGTTCACTTTCAACAATTGTTAACTCGTCAGGGTTTTGGGCCTTAAAGAAATTTTTTAAAATTATTTTTCTATTATTAATTAATTAATGAAAGTGACTTACAGTATAAGAATATAGAGCAGTACATTTGAAAGTTTGAATTGTGGAAGCAGTTGCATTAACTGGTGGTGGTTCTTGTGGAGGTTGACTAGACTCTTCTTCTTTTTCATTTCCCCAATCAACTTGTGTTGGGTCTGAAATAAAAATTGATTAATATCGTTCATGTTTCATGCCTCGTGTCTGTGATTTATAAATAAAAAACGACAAGACAAGACAATGAAGGAATATTCAATGACACTTACCTTCCCAAGTGGTTGCGAACGTTTCGATTTGTCGTTTTTCTTCTTCAATATCGTCATCTTCAAACTCACTTGATTCGTGAATGGATTCGCGATATTCATTACGCATTTCTTCAGCTGTTTTTGTGACAACAGCTTTTGGAACAGCTTTCGAGAAGCCGGCTTCATTATCGGGAGCATTGTCACTGTCATAAAATGAATCGGAACTTGGATTTTCGCCTTCCTTTGAAGCATCAGTGCCCATTGAAAGTGAACTGTTTGATCTTGGCATTTCTTGAACACTCAGAGTTTCAGCTTCTTGAATCCATTCCTCGACACTAATTCCGCCTTGTTTCAAACATTCTAATCGAGCTTCTGATTTAATTTTAATGATTTCTGATGCACGAATCTGTTCAATTAAATCTTCTATTTTCGTCTCCAAGTCGGGGCCATTTTGATCATTCGGATCATTTCTATGGCCAGCATCACGCAATGCTTGATATGACGCCAATCTTCTCGTATTTTCTCTGATGGCGTGACTTTCTCTTGCAACACGTGCTGCCCATCGTTTACCTTCTGAATTCAACAATTGTAAATTTGATTCATGTTCGGATGTTACTTTTCGCACTGGATCATTATCACAAGGTTCGAACTCGTATTGAATATGTTGCTTAAGCACGGGATAAAATAAATAGCAGCATTGCAAGTTATATTCGCGAGTGAGTTGATTTGCTTGATCACGAATCTTTGAGAATGAGTTTTGTGTCGCTGAACATGTCATCAATTCAGCTCGTCCAATAAGTGCTAAGAAATCAGCAACACGTTCGTAAACATAATTTTCCATGGTCGCCATTGTGGATTGCAAATCAGTTGTAAAGTAGCGATTTTGATGGGCATTCGCTGACGCAAGACTCAAAATGTAATCGTTTCGAGCACCAGTTGATTTTTCTTCCATTTGCTCTTTGCGTGATGTCACTCGTGCACTGTTCTTCTGCAATGATGTGATTGATTGAAAGAAGCTTCCCTTCTTCTTCTTCAACTTCTCTTCAATGTCACGTGCTTTGTCACGCACATCATGAGCACAATGTTCCTCGTCGAAATATGATTTCTTTGTTTTATCAACATCTTGAACTGTTGTTTGCACTTCATGTTGAATCTTTCCAAGATTCTCAACGCTCTTCTTGCTTATGGCGACCTTATAAGATCTCAGAATTTTTGCTTCATCAGCAATTTGCTGTTGAAAAATTTCAATTGCCGCCAATCGAGCTTTTGCCAACTTTTCATTCTCCTCCAAAACTGTCGTCCATACGCTCCACATATTCCTAAATATTTTTTTGTGTGTTACAAATAAATGAAACATGTTAATGAGTCAGTTTACATAAAGAAAAATCGATGAAGTTAACGCTTCAAGCTTTTGGGTGTACAAACTTCTTATGAATATTTTAAAGATTCAGAACTTTTAAAGTGTTCGACACATTAAGAGTGACTAAATTTATATTCAAAAGTTTTCAGAGTCATGTCTATAGTTTTGCAGTCTTATGAACAAATTGTAGAAACAAACTTGAAAAAGCTTCAATTTTATAACCAGATTTGAATGTTAATGAACTTTTGAAGCTTTTTTTTCTGGTAGGGTACACAACGATAACACTTAATGCGATGGAAAGTCTGACAAATTATTTATTGCGATGACAACATCATAGAATTTCTTTTACAAAATCACGTACCATTTTTCATCGGCTCCATCCATTTTGATTTCGGGTATATTTGGAGTCTTTTTATTCAAATAAGCCGAAGAAATTTTTAATAAAGCTTCGCTGTAAGATTTTTCGATGGCGGAACGTTTGATGACAAAAGTTCGAATATCCTCGAGTAAGTCACACTCATGTTGGTTCTTTAAATGTAATTTTGCTAATTGTTCAGTGTGAAGATTCTTCAAGAACTTTGTATAGTTCCCCTGAAATTGTAAATAATCAAAATTTAAAATTTCCACGATTTTTCTTATTCTTTTATTACTTTTCTTGGCTGTGCTTGCATTTTTGATGAGCTTTGATTGCGAAGATTTCAAAAACCAAAAAATCAATTTATTGAAAAATGATCGATTACGACTTGTGATTTGTTTCCACGACTTTAGCAACCCTTTTTGTTGATCATTAACTAACACATTACATTCTTCTATTGTTCTTGTTCATGATTAATTTTTAAACACTTTTCACGTTTCGTTTTTATGTCGACATAAGCAGTAAATGTTTTGTTTCCGCAAAATAAGCTAATTATGGATTTCTGTTTTTTAACCACCCACGCAAAACCTATAACAATAAACAAAATACTGTTTAGAGCCTTTAATTATGCAAATAATTGAAAATCACCGACAAACTTTCTTCCTTCTTCTTTCAGACAAATCATTTAATTTTGATTTATTTTTATCCACCTTGTTTTAATAAAACGATTATCTTTTTTCGAAATATCGATTGCTGCGAGATTTTCGTGCCTTTAAATGAAAAAAAGAATGAAAAACTTGCTCCAGAAACCTAGAGAGAAACTCATTCTGGAAAACTCTTGTTGGAAAATTTCTCGCAAAAAAATTGTAAACAATCAACGGCCGGTCAGATTGTTGTCATCAGTTTTCTTTCGTAATGGAAATATTTTCACGCCATGTTTATTATTAACACAAGCTGGAAGAAATTTTCCTCGTGGTCATTCTCGGAAAACAAATTCTTGGGAGATTTCTCTCCACTTTTGGATTACATTTAAGACTTGCGCACATACAAGTTCAATGAAAAATTTCATTCACATGGAGAAAATATTTTTGACACAATTTCAATCCTTTGATTTACTTTTATTCGTGATATTTTCACTGAACTTTCATTCTTTTCCAAATACTTGAAACTTTAAATCTAAGAAGGAAAAAAGTTTCCGCACAATTTTCACAAATCAAATGAAAATTTAATAAAGTTTACATCCGTCTCGAAGACACAAAAATTCACTTCTTATGTCAATGATAGCAATCTGGATTGTAAGTGAGAGCCTGGAAATACTGGAATCACTTTACGTAGCCTGCTAACAAGATTTACCAACGAACTTTACAAGATTAAGTCGAAAAAATTATTTTTGCTTATGTTCATCTTCGATGATTAACAAACTGAATGAAACATTGACACATATCGATAAATACTGAAAGAAACAAATTATCTTATCAAAATTATACAATTCACAAGTCTTTTTTTGTTTGGTATCAATAACCTTGCCTTTTTTAATTTGATAAACCCTGTAAAGCCAAGTAATAAATTATAGCTTAGATTTTTTTTCTTTTCGTTATCTTACGAATAAATTTTATTAATTTAAGTATTAGTAAGCGAGATAATAAAAGAAATAAAATGAATCACGATTTATGATGAATCACGAAATATAATGTTAAAAGCGTTTCAATGCGAGATAAGATATAAGTTTAAAGATAATCCTATTATGAAGTGGAATCAGACGAGTCTCGTGCTTCTAGAGCTGGATCAACCTGTTTTGTACTTTCCAGTTGTTCATAATCAATGACAGCTGACGCATCTTCGTCTTCCTCAATATGAGTTTCAATTTGTTTATTAACTTGATCAAATGAATCGGGATATTTGGCTTCAAGCTTTCCTTTCACAGTTCTTATCTTCTTAAATATATATTCGAGATCCTTTTTCATTTCAAGCAAAAGCTTGCAATTCTTTTTGTATTCATCGGTGACATTCTTCAATCGATTCTGACTCAGTGCATTACAATTAGCAAGCATTTCATTTGTCTTCTCAAAACGTTGAAGCCTTAAAAGAAGAATAAAAGGATTTAATATTTCTTGAAAGAAAAATTGTAAACAAACTAACATTTGCTTTTGAGATTTTATAATACAAGATATGTCACCCTGATTCACAACTCCTGCAAGCTGTTGCACAAATATCTCTGGCGCAGTGTAGTTTTGAAAACATTCAAAATCACTGTTGGTAGTGAAGCTTGTCGTACTTTGCTGCATTATTATTTTATTTATTGATGATTGCTTTTTCACTGCTTTAGAATTTTTTTCAATTTCTTTAGCATATTTATTAAAAAGATTTTATTTATTTTTAATTTGTCACAATGTCCGAGATCAGCTGCTTTGACTGAAAGAAAATCTTTAAAAAATTGCTTAAAATACATAATCATTTAGCAAATATCCCAAAAAACTTATTTTAAATGAAATATTCTTATTATTTATGTTTAATAATACATGACACTCTTTATTTTGGTTTCACGATAAAAATATTTTACTCACCAAACTGTAATAAATTTAAATTTTATCTTTTGCGCCTTACAGCGGGGCTTCATTCTGGGGGAATGGTTTAGAAGTTCATTTTTTCGCCACACTTAAAAAGCGCCAACAATTCACTTATTGAAAATTTACATACAATTATTTAAAATGCTAGTAAACTGCCCAATTTGCAGTGAAATTTTATTACCATCAGATGTGCTATACAGTACGCCGTGTGGACATATATTTCACGTGTCGTGTTTAAACCGCTGGTTAAGCAAGTACGAAAATTTTGATTTTCACTTTCTTTGTTTATTTTTTTACTCTTCGACCTAATTTTAAGTCTATCGTCGACACTTTTTTCTAAAATTTTACAATTGCAGTAATAACACCTGTCCACAATGTCGTCAAAGTGCAACACAAGTCACAGTTCATCGCATTTTTTTGCCAGAAGTGAATTTTCAGGATCAAGACAGTTTAATAGAGCGAATGAATGAAATAAATCGACAGAAAATTGAATATGAGAATAAATTAAAACGTATTGAACAAGAAAAAAAAATCTTAGAAACTGATTTGAAACGAAAGAAGAAAGAATATCAGCGAGTAGTGCAGCGTAGTAAAACATTATCTAAGAATGGTAATATAAATTTGTCTAATAATTTAAGTTAAATAATAATTGTGGTTTTTTCTCAGGTAATCGCAACATTCCATCCCGTCGATCAAAAACCACACCTGCAAGCACATCTTTAGGGTCACAGGCACACACGCAAGGAAGAAAATATCAAACAGATGCACCACCCCAACAAAAACGAAAAAGAAACAGATCAAGAATTCAACGTGCAAAACGATACTTTGTAAGAAAGCAGGCTTTACATCGAGAAAATAATCGTGGAAGAGTTGTTCATCATAATTTAAGAGACGTTATTGAGGAACGGGCTATGGAAGTTGAAACAGTTCCAGATTTATTTCCCCTACAGATTGAAACATTTTCAGAAGATTCACAGAGCAACTAAAAACAAATTTAAGGGAAAATCTCAACCAACATACATCAAATCTCTCGGAAAGCAACAAAAAAAAATAACCAAAATATAAATTTCTCGGGAACAGCCTTAATCATAAGCGTCTCGTGTGATGAACTTAATACTTAGTTGATGTTATTTTTTCAGAATTTTTTGATTTATTAAGTATTGAAATAAATTTAGTTGTAACGTATTTTAGTCCTGTTTTTAATTTTGAATTTTTTTCAAGAACTGACAGTCCCCTCTGAAAGAAAATTAGAAGTGTTTTGATTTCTATTTACTTTTAAAAATTACCAAATTTATTCAAAAATGTGTACTCTTAGGCCATTTGTGTGTAACGACATGTTTAAGTTCAATGGTGTGAATCTTGACCCATTAACAGAAACATACGGATTATCGTTTTACATGCAATATCTCGCACATTGGCCAGAATATTTTCAAGTTGCCGAATCTCCGAGTGGCGAAATTATGGGATACAGTAAAGATTATTGCAGATTGTTTTTAATATTTATTTTTAAATAATTTTTTTCTTTATAGTAATGGGAAAAGCTGAAGGCCATGGTGAATCTTGGCACGGACATGTAACAGCACTTTCTGTTTCTCCTGATTACAGAAGACTTGGTTTAGCTGCAACTTTAATGAAATTCTTTGAGGATGTTTCAGAAAAGAAACGGTGCTTCTTTGTAGATCTCTTTGTTCGAGTCAGTAACAAAATTGCCATCAATATGTATCATCAACTTGGCTATATTGTTTATCGAACTGTAATTGAATACTATTCAGGAGATGAGGATGCTTATGACATGAGAAAAGCGCTGAAAAGAGATGTGGATAAGAAGTCAATGATACCTCAAAAGCTACCAGTTTATCCTGAGGATATTGACTGATAAAAATACAAAAAATTGTCAAATAAAAATCTTTCAAGTATAAACTGAGTTAGTCGCCCTTTGGATGTTTTGTTTTTGAAAATATATTTTGATTGCAGAATCCAAGTTTCCTTCAAATTTTCAAAGTTATCGCGATAGAAAATACCATGGCAAGTGAAGAACATCGAAAACTTGCTTCAACTATCAAAAGTATTCACATGGAATTAAGAGATCTCACGAAAGAATTTGGAGCTGATGAAGCTTGGAAGCGGCACATAAATGATAAGAAAATTCGAACAATTTATGCTGAATCAATGCGTAAACTTGCAGAAATTCATTGGGTGCATAATCAACCATTAGATGATAGAATACAATGGACTATTAATTTCTGTGATTATTATTTTCAAAAGGATGAAATTAATCGTTGGAAAGAAAAAGATTTGAAGGTTTTACAGAAATTAAAAGATGAAGGATTTGTTAAAATATTAAATGAATTTAGTGACATTCAAATTGATTTTAAATTAGAGGTTTTGGATGTTGGTAGTTCGGGAAATTTCTTTAAACATGAGAGATTTAACGTGATTCCTATCGACATTTCACCATCCCACGACTCAGTTTATTATTGCGACTTTTTATCTGTTTCAATTGATCAAGAACTTCAATGCAATAGTAATTCAATTGAAACATTGCCAAGAGAATTCTTTCACGTTGTTATTTTCTGTCTTCTTCTTGAATACCTTCCAACATCACAACAAAGAATAAAATGTTGTGAAAAAGCTTTTAAAGCTTTAAAGACTGAAGGAATTCTTGTCATCATCACACCAGATTCAAATCACGAGATGAAAAACTCAAAACAGATCAAAAATTGGCGTTGGACGTTAGCTGTCATGGGATTTCAAAGAATAAAATTTGAAAAGCTTAAGAATTTAACTTGTATGGTGTTTCGTAAAAGTTTAAAACCTGAAATACCACTGAGATGGGCCAATAACAACAAAGAAGATTACATGGAATTCAAATTGGAGATTCCACAGGATAAATCGAAAGTGAAAGTTATTGCTGAAGACTGTAAGAATGAGAAACAAGAGTTTGATGTAAGTTTGATGTGTGAACTGCCATCGTTTGAAACTTGACGTAGCTTCGACCCCTTGGACGAAAAGCTTTGCATACTTTCCAACCCCTCGACATTGTTTTTGCTCGCGCAACTTTAGTTTTTAAGCTGAAATTAATAATTTAAATAATAAAATTAACAATGAGAAAATATCAGCAGCTTATTTTAATTTTGATCTCGGTTATAAGTGTCACAGTTCTTATAGTATACAAGTCGGAAAATGAACGATTAAATCATGTTTTGTCGGTGATAAACTTTTTCGGTCAGCGCGATGCAATAAGTCTCGTAAAAATTGAAAATTACTCAAACTTTTCGTATAGATTTGATTATCCACTTCCAAGTTGGATATATTTAAGCAATGAATTTCATGGTTATTCAGCGTTTTGGAAGAAGAATGATCTTGTAGCTGGAGGAGAAGCGATCGCTTTAGCAATTGGAAGTGTTCATGGAAATGTTTTATTTCAGGTAAGGATAAAAAGATTTAAAATGAATATTATGATGATGAAAATGATAATTTCCAGTGCAAAATTCATTTCACCGATAACACAATTGCTAATGGAAAGTTTGGATTTATGCGAGTTGAAGCTGAAATTGCCGACATTGAAGTGGCAACTGAAAAGTTTATAATTTACAAATTCATTTGTAAGACTAAAAACGATAATGGAACACCAAAAAATTTGATTTTAATCAATACTGAGACGAAGTCGGAACATTATTTGCCTATTCGCCATATGACTATTAAAAACAATCCGCTGTTAGAGAAGTCACTTCTTACTGTTTGTCTCGACCTCAACAGCTACAATCGATCATTTACTGATGATTTCATAACAGATACGAACATCGCTCAATACTTTCTACATCATGAACTAATTGGAATTCGTAATTTCATCATTTATAACTCGAATATCAATCAGATGAATCAACATGTCATTGATTTACTGACCAACAAGTATGGAATCCGATTAAATGTTTTGCCTTACAACTTTCCTCTGATGATCAGCAACAGAGCTAAGAATCGAGCGATCATTGAAGCAGACTGTTTCCTGCGAACGTCAGGATTAACGAAGTATGTGATGGTTGCTTCAGTTGATGAATATTTGTATCCGTCACAGAAGCTATCGCCGGTCAATCCACTCATCAAATTCTTCAATCGCTATTCAAGTGAAGTCAGTCGATTTGAGATTAGCATGAAAAGTGTCTGCACAGATCCACATAAGAAAATTAATTCCGACAATGAACGTTACAGTGTCGATATTAAGACGAGAGTCTTTTACATACAAAAGAACGAATTTCCTTATAACGACAAACCAGTCAACGACATTGGAAAAAAATCAATTGAAGTTGATCGGAACTTTGCCGTCATTCATAAATACATAAAATGTCCAACAACTCAAGATTTGTATGATTGGCGAACAACAATGGAGAAGTCACATCAAGGCTACATCGATCATATCTCGCAAGAATTAAATAAACTTCTTTTTCATCAATAAGAAGATAGACGAAAAGCCACCTTGATAGCCTTTTTCTTAATCTTTCTTTTATGAAAATATCTCATTGACAATTCTGTAAATATTATTAAAAAAAATTTCTGCAATATCTCATCACGCGTTGGTTGGGAGAAGTTTTCATTTCATTTTCTTAATTAAAGTAAAATCTTTTTCATAATTCTTGCTTAGAAAATTAGAAATGAAACTGCTTTAGTATTGACTAACTTTAAATTATTTTCATGAATTCTTTGAAATGACAAAAACCCAAAAAGAAATGTCAGAAAAAGAATAAAATTTGACGTTGAAATGACTGAAATCACTCGAAAGAAGAAATAAAATAAAACAAAAAGAATTCTTTTAATCAAAACTTTTAAATTTATTTATTTTCGTGTCTTTGATTTCTTCGACAAATATTTTAGAAAGATGAGAATCAAAAAGAAGTTTCAAAATCACCAAGTACAGAGATTAAATCTTATTTTAAACGTTGAAGGATTGCAGCATTTTGTAGTCCAGCTTTTTCGATTGTGTCTTCATGATTCACCAATTCTTTGTTGGGAAATGTCGTGAGAAGCGCAAAGTTGCGGCCTTGATATTCAGGTCGAGCTGTTCCAATAAACTGACGAATGTTTTGGATTGTGTGCGTCAGATTGAAGCGAGCTGAAAGACGTCCACCATCAGCTAATCTTATTGAAACCATCGTTGAAGGCTGATCAGATTGAAAGTTCAAATTTTCGTTTGCTTTGGCTTCATTTTCACTTGGATTTCCACTAGCAACAACAGAAGATTGTGGCTGTGCATCATCAGTCATTGTAGGCGTCGGTGATCCTAATGTGTGACCAGATCCAGTGAAAGCTTTGAATCTTGGAGCTTTCTTAACAAAATCTTCACTCAAATGATCTTCGACATTAACATGAACCATCGTTCTTCCTTGTTTACGTAATTCCGCTGGAATTTCGTTATGTGTTATGCTTTCAAAAAATTCTCGATTACGAGGCTCCTCATATGGACGAAGGTCACCATCATCCACAGTGAAACCTTGTCGATAAACTCTCACAGTTACGGTATCACATTCGTTTTCCTTTTTACGGCTACTTGTTGAAGGAATTGCAATATGATCATCGTCAGTTTGTCCCAGACGATATCCTGTGCCAACAAAGGCTCGTGGAGTCTCTCTGGAAGCACCTGGACCTTCATCGGAATCGAATTGTTCCATATTTCCACTTTGAGCTTGACGAAACACTTCAGAAACGTAATCTTTAATAGGATTCTTCCTTGGTGGTCCCAAGATTTGTTGCCCTGAAGTCTGTGACCCTCCAGCATAAAAGGCTTGTCCTTTTTCATCACTTTCATCTCCTGATGATGATGTATTGAGTGATGATAACGTTGCGAAATTCTTCGCTGTCGGCTTAGATTCCTTTTTAACAGGTTTTGCTTGAGAAACTGGAACGTCCTCATTTTCATCAGGACTATCTTCAATTGGCTCAACTTGATTATTTGCAGGATCTTCTTCAAAAAAGCTTGATAACGCGACCTAAATTGAAGATGAGTAATCAAAAATCTTTGATGCAAAAACAATAACCCAAAAATATAGAAGAAATTTTTACCTGCAATTGAAAGTTTGCCGATTCTAAGTAGAATGAAGCTCTTTCTTTGTTAACTCCAGTAACATCCATGAAATGTTTAATCATGTCTTCGTTTTCTGACATTTTTATCTTCTTCAATGGCTTAATTATACAATTACAACTGGAAAACTAATTGTCAACAAGAATAATTTCTAAAGTTACAAAATTTTTTCTGAAACTTCAGCACAACAAACATTTAAATTTTAAAAACCGTTAAATTTCTAAGAAATAAAAATTTGTTTTATTACATATTTTAAACTAAAATTATATTTAAACTCATTTCAATATTCTTTCTGCTCATTTACAATCCATTTTTCATTTTTTGTTTGTTTAAGTTCATCATTTGCTTGTCCAATGACTGACTTTCCTGACACGATTCCATTGGCATCGTTTAAGTATTTTTCCGAAACATTTTTGATATCTTTTAAGCTGGTTGATAAAATACTCTCTCTTTGTTTAGTGAAGATATCGTGACTTATGCCATGTTTGAAACTCTCTAGTCCAATATCCATGGGCGATATTGGTGCATCAAGCTGTTGAAGGATGCCAAGCTTTGCTTCGAAAAGTGCTTGTTCATCGATTATTTTGTCAATGCTTTCATGAACCCATTTATTAGAATTATCAAATGTGTCAAGAGTTCTACGTGTGTTTGGATCACGATAAGAGAAAAAGTTAAACAGTCCATCAATGGAAACCTTTGCACCAGCACCGTAAGCTCCATTTTGTTCTCTCACAACCGGTAAAAGATATTTCGATGATAAAATCCGTCCAAGCACTCTCAATGAAGTGAAATCTTTATGTATGTAGGGAACTGTAAAGATCGACTTTGCGCAATAATTAATTGGGATATTCATTAAATTATGACGACAATGTGACTGAAGAATTTTTGATTTATTCCATTGAATGTCAGTTTTGTCAAGCGGAAGTTGTTGTAAAAATCTTTTGACATTCTTTGTCTGATCAACGAGGTCAGATGTCGTTACATTAAGAGCACAACGAACAGGTGAACGACTCAACAACTTTCTACCAATTTCCTTAATCTCTTCAAGAATCTCAACACTTGTCCTTGTCTTCATCAGTTGCTTCATGTAATTTAAGTGCTCGATTCCCATCATTGATTCCTTTAAACGTCCCGATTCGGTTACAAGTCCATTTGCATTTTGCATCGCATAAACATGACCAGAGTCGGCAATTCCGACAGATAATGCTGACAAATAATTTTCAAGCAACATTTCAAAGCGTTTAATGTCATTAAACTCGACAGTTGTCAGCAAATCGGAAATAATTTCAAACATTTCCAATGAATTTTGTCTCAAAGAGTAAGATCCAAATTGAAGTCCAACTTCATATAAACTGTTGTCGTTGATGTTTTCAGCTACATGAACATTAAATCTCAATCCAGAAGTCTTCGACGACACTAAATTATCAAAGTCACGATAATTGTGATTTTTCGTTCCAAATTGATCAACAACTTGTGCAAAAAGTGGTAACAACTTCTTATTATCATCACTGAATGTCGAAGCATCTAAAAGTCCACGAAAGTAAACGACACCGTTTGTGTTTGTCTCACAAATTTGAATTGGAACATTTTGAATTCTTTCGAATAAAAGTTCGTGTTTTGCGGGTATTTTCACATCACTTAATTGAAGACATGGAAGGCAATTGATATCTTCTCGTGCCTTCTGTACAGATGCAAGTGCTTTTCCATCATCAAACACACGACTTTTACCATCTTCGTCAAGATTCTTAATTTTGTTTTGAAGATTTCCTGTCTCACGTTCAACGAATTTTCGCTCGTAGTTGTCATCAGGTGACATCGTTAGAACAAGTTTGTGACGATTATCTTTGAAATATTGTTGAACTTTCTCTTGCAAATATTTAGGATTTGATTTGATGTTTGATTTGAGCATTTCATTTTGTTGTGTTAAATTGACAGCTTGAATGACATCGCCATTGTGGTTCATCAAAGGCGTTAAACTGAATAAAAGTCCGAGACCGAACTTCGTCGTTTGATGTTTCATTTGCAACTCCAAATTGTGAATGACACTATTGATGTGTCTTTCATCAAATCCTTGCTCAATAACTTGATCAATTGTCGCATCAAATATTTGTTGAATTTTCTCGAAATCATTTCGATCGACATCTTGAAGTCCAAGAACAAACATTGTGTCTTTGATTGTTGCATCGTAGCCAGTCATTTGACTGTAGCCACCAGAAATGTTCGGCTCGATAAGACTTTTATAGAAATAACTGTTCGGACCTTTCACCAACAACTCAGTGATGAAATGCATTAGAAAAGTCTCATAAATATCACGAATATCACTCATCAAAAATCCAATCCCAATTTGATTCTGCTTCTCCAATGGCGCTCCCATGTTGTCATATCTTGATGTGATGTGAAGTTTCTTCGCTTCTCTCCATCGATTTTGATTCGGAACTTCACTAAATTGACTGTCAATTCGATGAAAATCACTCAAATAATCATTGACATAATCAAGATTCTTCTCCAACTCAAAGTTTCCGTATGAAAACACGCGAGAATTCGATGGATGATAATACTTTTGATGGAAGTTCACCAAATCTTCATGAGTCAAACTGGGAATATCAACAGGATCGCCACCCGAAACAAAACCATAAGCTAAGATGAAGAAGAAGTAAATAAATTAATTGATAAATGAATGTAGATAATTTGAAACTTACTGTGTTCAGGTAAAAGTTTGTTGAACATATTTTGACCAAATATTGCGGAATTCTCTGAAAACGCTCCTTTCATTTCATTGTAGACGACACCTTTGAAAATATATTCAGAGTTTTTATTCTCCAACTCTTTGTGTTCCAATCTCCAGCCTTCTTGAAGAAAGTCGAGATACTTCAAGTTCGGTCTAAAGACAGCGTCCATGTAAATTGATTGAAGATTTCTGTAATCTTTCTCGTTTGTTGATGAAAATGGGTAAAGAGTGTAATCAGGACCAGTCATTGCATTCATGAATGTGGCAAGTGATCGATTTAACATCTTGAAAAATGGATCACGGACTGGAAATTTCTTGGAGCCACAAAGCACGTTGTGTTCGAGAATGTGAGGCAGACCGGTGCTGTCGAAGGGAGTTGTTCTGAAGTTAACTGAGAAAACATTGTTCGAATCGTTTCTGTCGATGTGAATGTATTGCATTCCAGTATTTTCATGTTCAAATATCAACGCTGTCATGTTGAAATCAGGAATAAATTCGATTTTCTTACATAAGAAACCTGAATAAACATTTCCAAGCAAAAACTTTTGATCTCTTCCATTCTTAATGTTTTGTTGAAGCTGCGTTGAATGGAATCTTGGTTTCCATGGACTAATTTTGAAGTTCCGTATGTATTTATTCGTATTTAAAGTGATCTTAAGGAGTGACATGTTGAATTTATCTAAACAAATGTAAACAAATTAATAAATTATGAAATTCTTCAATTCACATCGTTGACTTACTATCGATTCAACTTTAATAAATGCGAGAATTGTTTAAAAATGAAATTTAAGTGACTTTTTCTGTATACTTTTTCTTAATAATGCCAGAAATTAAATAATTATCGGCAATGCAATGTCAGAAAATCTAAAATTTTCTCAAATAGGGTTGCGCAGCTTTCAAAATTGAGAGAGAATTCAATTTGATCCCTGAGAGAGAAATCAGCATAATCTTTTTGTTTGAGAGCTCTCGAGCTTTTTAATCAACACAGCTGATTATTTTTTAATGTTTTTCACTTGTTGATCAAAGGTCGTGGCAATGAAATATTATTTTGACTGGATTTGTCCACCTTCAAGAGCAATATATCTTCTGCTTAAGGTAAACAATGTTCCTTTCGAAGGTTTTGTTGTGTCATTAAAAAGATCGGAGCATTTGG
This sequence comes from Clunio marinus, assembly GCA_900005825.1. Taxonomy (NCBI): domain Eukaryota; kingdom Metazoa; phylum Arthropoda; class Insecta; order Diptera; family Chironomidae; genus Clunio; species Clunio marinus. Next base: position 1,206,231 of record CVRI01000075.1, on the reverse strand, counting down.
AAGAAAGTTTTAAAAGTGTAAATCGCTTTCAAAGACTTCCATGTATAAATGTTGATGGTTATCAGTTGGCAGAAAGTGTAGCCATATATAAGTGAGTCAGGATGAGTTTCAATTTCTAAAAAATATGCTAATTCAACGATTTATTCCAAGATATTTGTGTAAAACATTCCTTCCTGTAATTGAAAATTATAATCCACAATTACCGAAAGAAAAAGCTTTAGTTGATGAATATTTGGAATGGCAGGCAAATAATATTCGACTTGGAGGTGCCATGTACTTTAAGACTCAATGGATGTTCCCAAAGTTACTAAAATCAGAAGCAAACATTGAAGAGGTTTCAACGTTTAAGTATGTGATGGAAAATTCTTTGGATACAATCGAAGACGTTTGGCTTGCCGATCCCAACAAAACTTTTTTGGTATCTGATAAAATATCATTCGCTGATATCATGGCATGTGTTGATCTTGAACAAATCAGAATTACCGGCTACAACCCCTTCGAAAATCGACCAAAGTTAGAGAAAATGTGGAAGAATGTAAAGGCTTTGACAAATCCTTTCTACGACGAAGCTCATGAAGTTTGCTATAAAATGGGATTGAATAAGCCAAAACTTTGAAAGTTTTACTTTATTTTTTTTAAATTATTTTCTTTTTAATTTTGTTAAATATACTTAATTAAAGATGGGAGGTTTGTGTCGATGTATTTGTCTATATTTGCTTCTGGTGGAGGTTTATTAGAAACTGTTCGAGTGTGCCACACAAGAACCTAGAAAGATTTTAAATATTTCATTAATTAGTGATGTACATAAATTTGTTTTGATTTTACTTTTGTACATTCTGATGCGATCAATTCTAATTCGTGTGGCTCAAATGGTGATAAACTTTCAAGGAAACCATTTTCTTCACCTCCACCTATATAAGGCATTGTTGCGTTTGGTCGAGATAAGAAAAATTTCACATTTACAGCAAAATTTGCCATATCAATAGGCCACTTAATTCCTGCAAATCCGGGATAGAAATCAACGACTTTTCCATCTCGAATAATTGGCGTTGTTAACAATTTTTCTGTGCAGAGTCCAACAGGGCAGATCGAAACTGTATTCGTGTAACGCATCTACAATTCAATTAAATTTCAATATTCCTAAAATGTGATTAAATAATGTTTACTTCTTCGAAGAGTTCAGGATCATAAGTGTTGTCATCGTCAGCAAAATAAAACACGCCGTCTGTTGCATTTGCTTTTATCCATTCAAGAGCTCGAAGACGATTTGAAACGCCTTTTGGTTTGAGTAATCCTGTTTTCTCGGGGTCGTATTCTTCAGGCATTGGTGCTTAGATAAAAAATAAATTTTGAAAATTCTCTTCGTGTCAAATTGCAGTCAAATTTTACTTAATAAATAAACATGTGGAATTTTCAATTTCTCAAGCAACATCTCGATCGTCGGTGTTGGTACAGACGCATCTTCTGCCACTATCCAAAAGATATTTTCGACATGCTTAAATATATATCCTACTCTTGTCATATCAGGTAATTGTGTTGGACGTTTATAAGTCGGAGTAATGATGTATAAGGTTGGAATTGATGACTAACATTTATGCTATTATTAAATTGATTGAAAATAATTAAAAAAAATCTTTACTCACTTCATTTTGTAATTTCTCCATTGTTGGTTTTCCAAACCAACATAACAAAAGCCAGCCACAGATTAAAATGATTGCAACAAATTTTAAAAATCCATTAAATTTCATTCTCATATTTTTTCACAATTTTCTTGTTTTAAAAATATTCTGCAAAGGATTCATTTGTAATTAAATTAAATGAAAATTCAAGAAAAAATTGGTTTTCAACTTACCTTGTCAACTTATAAGATACAAATGAACTCATTCCTATTCCAATTGTTTTAACAGCTGCAAATTGACTTTAAGAAACTATTATGTTAATTAATAATGATACAGTAACTGTGGAAAAATGTTGACAGCCATTGCATTATTGTTTTTAGGAACAACAAAACAGATATCAATAAAAAAGCTTACGAAATTCTAATTAAATATTTTTTATTTTATATTTTTATGGAAAAATAATCAAACCGACTAAGAGGAAAGTTGTTTTCATATAATAATTTAATAAAATTGCTACAAAATATTCTTATTATAATCTTAGATACTGGCACAGGAAATAACAAAGAAAAATTCTTAGATACAAATTCTTTAATATAGATTACAATGAATAGATATTTAGATAATCTTTCAATTATTTTTATTTAAATCTATTTACTGCAAATTTTTTTTTGGTAAACTCGCGATATGAAAGAAAAAGAATGAAACTCATGATTGTTTCCTTTATCCATGGTGTTGTCGCAATTTGCAAGAAAACTTCAGTTTCTACATTCATATCAAGAAGAGTATTTTCTTTGTTCTATTTATGCATAAGATACAAAATGCAATTCAATGCTCTACATTTTATTCTTATCATTCAATTTCAATTTTTTTTTTCTCAATAAATTAAAAATACTTTTTTATTATTCTTCCTTCACTAAACATTCATAATCGTCACAATATTTTTATTAAGGATTAACAGCTTCTTTAAATGTGGAATAACTATTTTAAATTTACGGACATAATACGCAGTTTCCAATCATCATCATTATCATGACCGTCATTATCATCATTATTAAAGTGTTTCTGACGAAAGTTTATTAATTAAAATTCTAACACCAGAGAACGTTCACAACTAATGTCTGCTTCAAAGTGAAGTAACAAATAATGAAATCTAGGAAATGAAGCACTAAAAGTCTAATGAATAGCGTCCTTTAGCTTTTTTAAGTTTATAACATTGACAGTCAAGTTTAACTTACGAAATGATTTTCTATTAATCGAAAGCGAATGCAATTGAAAGTTTTGCAAACATCAATTGCGAAAGTTCTCTTAACATAAAATTTGTCCATTCATCTAATCTGGTAAAATGTGAACAAAACTAACAGGAAACATTCCACGTCGTGATGGATCATTCTCAATGACACCTTCCATCCAATTCTCGTCATCTGTTCGCTCATTAAGCACAACTAAAATTTCACCTTCCTTGAACTCCAATTCATCGTCATTGTCAGCATTGCAATCGTAAAGTGCACGACATCTTTTCAAGCCAGCCTAGCAAAAATCATTTCGATCATAAAACTGCACAATGTTTCAGACCTAGAGAGAAACTTACGTAATTAATTGGTTGGATAGTCACGCCAGGGCTGCTGCCTGGTGAGCGATCTTCAGACAAGAAACTGCTGATGGAATTTACATTATTTGAAATATCCAAAGAAGAGTCAAGGTCTCCATATTTCCCGTAGTCACCGTAGCTTGATGAATTCGTGATTGAATCATTAAATGACTGAGGTAAGAAACGAATTGAAGATTTATTAAAGATTTTTTATAATGATTTCTCACCTTTCTTATTGGAGCTGTTGCTTGAACCCGCGAAGCACTTTGACCATCATTCAACGAGTTCAAACTTTCACTCGATTGTCCATTAGCGACTGATTTTTCTGTTTATACAAAATGAAATTGAAAAGATGATTAAATAAATTAAACAAACAAATTCACCATTTGATGGTGCTGATGGTGGTGGCATTCGAGGTCGATTAGGATTGACAGGCTTCAATTGTGGAATCTCACCAGCCGGTGGTAACACAAGTTTCGCTCCAGCTTTAAATAAATTCATGAAAATTGAAGCTTCAAATCTAAACAAAGTTTGACTCACCCAAATTAATGCTTCGAGTTATTGAATCACTGCTTGGTGATCTTTTATGACTAGCTTTATTCGTTTGCATCATGTATGGCTCGAAACGTTCATAAACTTTGTTATCAAAGTGTTGCTGTGGCTGTTGTTGGTTATTATTGTTGTTATTTGTAGTTTGCGTGATAGAATTTCTCGGTGGATGAGGTAAAGTGCTGATGTTGTTGCTGGTGTTGTAAATGTCTGAGAGATCATAACTCTGTTGATAACGGCCGACACTATGTGGAAGTGTTCCATAAATTGGCTGCGGTTGTGATGAGCTGTTTGCAGGTGCATTTGGTGCATTCCTTTTCTTTGCCGATGCTGACGCAGCCGCATTTGCTAAATTCACTAAACGAACGAATATTTAATGAATTTGTAAAATAAAAAATAGGAAAAAAAGCAACTTACTGGCTGTCGACTTTCGACTTTGATTACTTGCAATTGAATGCGATGAACGACTTGTCAGTGAACTTGGACTTGATGCACCTCCAGTTATTCCAGCACTTCCATATTGTGGAAAACTCATTTGTTGCTTTGGACTCGAACCAAGTCCAAATCCTATCGAAATCTGTCGATTGATTGAACTTGTTGAATTAACTGATATTGTTGGACTTGTGCCACTCTTTATCGAGTCACACGTTGATGATCGTGATCTTAATGTGATTGGAGAGTCGCCAATGAAGCTTGGCGGTCTTGATGTGCGTTTCTATTCATGTTTGTTTGTTTTTTTTTTGTTATGATCAAGCAACATATTTACAATGGTATTGCGTGGGCGTGAGACGTGTGTTTGCGGTAAGGGAATAAAATTTACACAAAAAAAAAAACAAGAAGAAAAGAGAAAAAGAGTTTTCGGGGACAAGAAAGCGATAAAAAATCTTTAACGGTTAAATATGGAAAATGTGTTGATGAAGCCAATTGTTCAAAAACGAAACAAACAAAAAAAAGTTCAGTTAATTGGCGGGGGTGGATTGAATCAAATTGGAATTAGAAGAATTTTGAGCCGTCCCAACCAATCACTTTTAATAAATTTTGAATTTCAAGTTGATTTTGATACTTACGCGTTCATCCATTCCTGTGTCGTCATCAGAGAAGTCAGTTGATCCATCATCATGCGGCGGTGGAAGATTCCAATCAGTGTTGATATGGTCAAAAGCACCTTTTTCTCTTCTCATTGCTTGTTCGAGCATCTCTTTACAAACATCATTTCCCTTTTCAATGGCCAAATCCAATGACGTTTTGTTATTTGAATTCTTAAGATCGTAATCGGCACCAGACCGAAGTAAGAGTTTCATGCACTCACGACGATCATACATGGCACAGAAATGAAGTGGCGTGTTTTTCCCTCCATCACTAAATGTATTCGTTAGTGGATCCAAAGTTGTTTGTTTGTTTAATCCTTGCGGTGGCATATTTTGAATGAGAAAATCAACAATATGAAGTGATGAGCCCATTTCACGCAACACAGCAAGATGAAGCGACGTTTCCCCACATTCTGATGATGGTAAAGGAGCTGTAAAGTCAGCACCTTCAGCCCAGACTTGAAGCAATTGACTGAGATCGGCATTGATGACCGCCTGCTCCAAATCAACACGCAAATCTGTCTCATCAGCACAAGTTCGCATGATGTAGCGTTTGGCAACATATTTGGCACGAATGAAGTCATATCTCTCTTCCATGCTCGATTCGGGATGAATTTTCATTGATTTCCCCATTGTTGCTTCTAAAATCTCATTCAATTGATTGTTGCCCATGGCACGTGCAATAAGAAGATGCGCAGTCTTCAAATTATCCAAAGTTAACGATTGAATTCTTGAATGATGCACGCCAAGATCACGATGAACGCCAGAACATTGAATACAAACGACAATTCCAAAGTTGATGCTTATCCATGTCACGTCGTTTCGTGATCCACAATCACAACATTGATCATTGCCAGGAAGGTTTTGAATGTGTTTGATGATTGTCTTCTGCAGTTCCATCAATCCCGGACTCATTTGTTGATGTCCTGGCTCATGTTGGAACGACTTTGCAAGCGCCTTCTCCTTGCAATTGATCAACACAGACATCCAAGCCTTTTGATCGGCCTCGTCTTCAGCTTGGAAGTGATACGGTCGATTATAACTGATAAGATCGAAACTTCGTTTCTCATCGGGAACTGGCTTTATTTGACATGTCAATAAATTGACACGTGTCGGTGGTTTCGTCTCATCTGCATGGCAAATATCAAGAAAGCCGTCTTCAGTTACACGACAACGACGCTTTTGCCAAACGCGACGAACTTTTCCTTCACTCTTCTTGTATAAATGTCCAGAACGTGTCACACCGTGATTCTTGTCGCCTTGAAGTTGATGAAGGCTGTAAGCTGTTCCTTTTTCTGTCACAACATTCTAAACATTCAAAAAGAAAACTTTTAATGAAAGAAAAATGACGAAAATTTTCATTTTACCTCAACACGATCAAAATCTGGCGTACTTCTCAACAATGTTTTCAACTCAATAAGCTTTTTCTTTTCTTCGTCTTGCTTCTGACGTATCGCTTGAAGCTTCATACTTAAATCTTCAATGTACGTTCCGAAATGAGCAATTGTTTTGAGACCGTCTTTAAAATAGCTGTCAATGAATGGAAATGATTAATTTCACTTTATCGTGACTGATAAATGAGTCAAACTTACTTATTTTGAGCATGATAATATTCTACTAAATGTTGCAGCAATTCGATGCCTTTTTTGGTTTTAATTTCATTAAATTTGATGAGATATTCGCACATTTGAAGTTGAAAAACGCGACGCTCCTTTTCCATCTCTTCGGCAATTTCAGCAGCTGAAACTTCTGTACGAATCATTCCCACTTCTTTGGCTTGCGCTTTCTTTTCCTTTTCAATTTTCAGAAATTTACTGTCGTAATCTTTTGCGGCTTTGTCGAAGGGTCGCTTCATTTCGCCTCTCTGACCACGCAATTCAGATTTAAGGAAAGAATCGACAGGGAACATGATGATGTTGCTGATATTTTGCATCTGTTGAAAGCAAGCAGATTAAGATTTATTGAAAAATCTTTAATAAAGGAAGAATGACAACTTACCAATGTTTTCATTAAAGCTGACAACTCTTTTGTGACGACAGAAAACTTTAAAAATGCCGCACCAATGTCCGGCTCGTCTTTGGATAAAGCATTATTTCCTAATCGCTCTAATGCACGCACCAAACACATCTCATTGTCAACGTGAATATTTCCTGAATTGTGAATTGCTTTTGCAGCCTTTTTCAGCTTTGTCAGTCCCTCGCGGTCAAACTCCAATGTCTTTAAGAAACAATAATAAAAAAGACTTTTCACTTTCGTATTCCGATATGTGTCATTGACATGGAAAATGAAAATGGGAAAATTCTGTCTTAAGTAGAGAAATGTGAAAAATATGATAATTTACTTAAGCCCAAAGGAGAAAGAAAGAAATCGTTTCGCTGATATGGAATTTGTTGTAACATGACATTATCAAATAGGAAGCACTCGTGCTTGAATTCATTCTCATTCTCACTCAATTGAATCAAAAATTCCATCATCGCTATGAAGCTGAAATGACTTGCCGTTAACTTTTCTTTCCTTTTTTTTTGTATTCAACAACAAGGAAGAAACGTGAATATCCGAAAATATTTATGAAGGGACAGGTGATGGTTAATTTTATATTATATGGAATGAACAGAGTCACTCGACAACACCTGGAAAATTGATCCTTCTTGTGTTGCTGTTGAAAAAAAAATCCTTCTAAGAAGACTTTTCATTGACCATCTGCCTTCGTAACGAAAGTCTTTAAGCTTGTTGCTTTTGATATTACCAAAACAAAACCTTTTTATATTGCATTGAATTTCGTAATCTAATTTAACTTCCCGATTATGAAAATAGCGACCATTATTAATCTTAATCATGCACAATTTCACATCGAAAGAGAAGCAAGTGAACATTCAAACGCTTTTATCTTTTAATCACCTTTTTGATTATTCACCCGCCCATTTCCTACTTTCCCGATTCCTTCATTCCATCATATAACGGAACAATATAATGCATAATCAATTTCCCATTTCCCATTTTCATCAGTGACGAGTCAATTCGTGAAAGGAATTTTATTTCATTTGTCGCCTCCCTTCGAGTTTTTCATTATTATGATGAATTAATAAATATTTCAATCAAAAATTAGAGGCTTTCGAGGGGAACATTGAATGGTTACGACACGTTCGAATACTTATCGACGGAAATAGAAGATAAAATAAATCCATTGAATTGACAATTCATTTTGCGTAAAGAACACAATTTCTTTTCTATTCTTATCCTGAATCTCTCAAGGACATCTTTTCCATCTTGACACGTGTGAAGTGATTTTTTTATGGAATAAATCCAACAACTATTCTCAACTTGAGACTATGAGAAACTATTCCAATGATTTTCATCAACTTTCAAAGCCCAAATTTATTCCCTAAAGTTGTATTTATTTAACAAGTTGAGTGAAATGGAAAAATTTACATAAAGAACCCTAAATTGGGGATGAGACATGAGAAACATTCCAACATGAAAATGTCAGCAAAAACCTTTCTCGAACTTGACATATATTTATGAGTGACAAGCAAACTCTCCAAAATAAAGTCAAATGTCGAATTTTCCATCTCAAAGGAACTTCTTCCCTTTATTGAACGAAAAATCAATTTTTATTTGAATTTTCTTATTCACTCTCATGAAATGCCAGAAAGAAGAAAGTAAAAAAATTCTTTTATCGACTTTTATCACTCAGAATGAGAGCCGTCTACGATTCCCCTATCAAACATTCAATGAAATTGATGTAAAATTGATGAGCAGCAATTTGTTGTACAAACATAAACTGAAAACGCTACTTTTCCCAATCTTTTCCGTTTATCTTCGCTTCTCACTTAAATAACATTATCCGGCTAAAGAGAAATTGACTCTTCGATTAGTTATGTAACAAGAAAATCATCCACTTTTCACGATTATATTAAATTACATAAAGTCTCACTTTAAATAGATTGATGAGTTATTGCATAGACAAAGACAATTAGCTTATTAGCGATAATTAACTATTCATTCATTCATTCATTCCACCAACGTTAAACAAATATCTGACACAGACTTAAGAAGAGCTTAAAATTTGAAGAAGTTTTTGTGGTTCTGGAAAACTATTTAGAAATGAGATTCAAATATTTCACCTCGAAGATACTCAAATGAAACTTGTAAGCCGTAACCACACCATAGAAAGTAGCAAAATGAGATTGAAAGTGGTTTCGTTTGGAAACCATTACTTTAATTATGGAAAACAAAGAATTTGTGATGAATAGACTTCCGAGAAGAATCGCATTGTTCAACATTCATTGCGCACTTTCATGTTTCAAACAAGGAAAAGACACAAAAATGGCCTTTAATTATTTGCAAGAATGTTATGTAAGTTTTTAAGCTTTTCTCAAATAAATGCGCTGCCTTTTAAAGACGAGAACAGAAAATTTTAAATAATGATGAAGCGCCATGCAAACGACGTCATTCATGTTATTTGCTTTTAACAAATTTATCTTAATTTGTCACTGGAAGAATGTCATTTCAACCACCTCCACAGGTTCACTCACAGCATGCTTTCGAGTTGACAACAATAGAACACAACACAAGTGTTGTCGTTGTTACTCTTTCCTTATTCACTTCAATTAAACTTTTCTGCCATTTCCAACAATATGTCATCGCATTCATGATGAATAATAATTTCTCAATGATTAAAACATTTCAATTGTAACTCCGACACTTCATAATTTTAATTTCGACGTGACCTCTTTCATTAGCGGGTTAATTTTATTAACCTAATCAAAACAACGTAAGCTTAGTCTTCACCACACTCACTCACTTTATCATTATGTAAACTACAAACTATCAATTATAAAGTCGAGACGAAACTTTAATTGAGCAATCAAACCCATTCAAGATCATAAATAAAGCATGTTCATAAATATGATTCACTGCATGATGCAAATTGCTTTGAATTATTTTCATTTCTTTGCTATTCTTCTTTTCTTTATGATTCTTTTCTATTTACATTGCATAAATCTTGCTATAATTATATCTTAAATGGATAGTTTTTGTGTAATTTGATGACTGTGTAGTTAGATGAAAGATTTCATTCTAAGAAGGTTTTCAAACTCGCACGTCAATTAGCATTGGGCTTGATTTCCCTTCACATAAAATGTGAACAGTAGTGAGAGAGAGGACATTAAATTGCCGTGTGTTGAACAAACAAACAAATAAATGGTTTCGTGACAATTGCGGTCTTTGACTACATGCTTCAATGCGCAAAATTTATCAAAACACATTCCAACTATTTATTAAAAAATCTGCATTTAATTCGCTTGCAATTTCTTTCTTCCGTCAAGCTATTAGCAGTTACGAGTCGTGGTAAAGGAAAAATAAAATTTCACGTCTTCACCAGATTCCTTATAATTAAATGTTATTGTTTACAGGGTGATAATTAATATTCAACGAACGACTTCATTTCCATAAAGCTTCATTCATTTTTTTATTTTGCTACCACTAGCAGCGATTAAAAATGTTGTCATTTAGTTTGAGAGTTGAAAATGTTTTAAAAGTTTGACGGAGGCGTTAAGTAATTCGGTAATAACAAGTCACTTCATCATAAATGTTTTTGTTTTCAGTGTGCAAATTTTGGTCAATAAATAATTCCGTAAAACAAGATTTTAATTACATCTCAGATAAGACAATAATTTCCGATCGTTTAAATACAATGACGCTTTCTAGAAGCTACCCATTAAAAACACGCAATAAAGACATTCAAACAAGTGTTGAGTAAATCGTCAATTCTATTTATATTACAAAATTTATTTCTTTCAGTTTAAATATTATTTCCATAAAATGAAGAAATGACAAAATCTTTACTCAATAAACTTGAAATATTTTCTCGTCTACTTAAAATTTCAATTTTCTTTCGCAATGTTTAACGTTTTAGAAGATGAAAATTGAGATTAAATTTCTTTGATCTTGACAAACAAAAAGAAACAAAAGGAAGGAAGGAAGTTGAGAAAGAAAAAAAATATCGCAAAGGAATTTCCATCGTCATCTCTTTACCAACCTGTCACGAGAACATTGATGAGAGAACGAAACAAACCATCGACATCCGTTTGTTGACATCTCTACTAAGTTTTAAAATTGTTAAAGCTATTAACAATAATTTTTACACACGACTAACTTCCGGTGGAACAGATTTTTATTTATTTTATTTTCTTTTGTTTTGTTTATGTTTTTCCTCTCTTTTCTCATACTCATAAACATTCCAATGTCAGAGACCTGTTGTTTTGGTTAAATACGTTAAGTATCATTATTATTAATGCGGAGTTTTCAATTGATTTGGATCGGAGAATCTCTTGTAGCGTGCATGAATTTTGATTACATGTATTCGTGAGAAAGTTGATTGCAATACACGATTTTACCATTAAAAAACAAAAAAATTATTTTCGACAAGGTCAAATACTTAATAACACTACACAGGTACAAAGCATCTCACCACGCGTCCATTTCAATTCCACAACAAACATTCCTAGACTGATTTTAACTTTGCACGAATCTTTTTAGGTCTCGTGAAGCGAAACCATAATAAATCAAATTATTTCATGCCACATTGATGGATGAAAGAGTCAACGAGTACATATTTTAATCACTTATTCATACATTTTTGAATAAAATTTCATTTCCCCGTAGGTATTTCCATTATTTCTATCTCTCGGATACGGATTATGATATCATCATTCAATTGACCTCACTTGCTTGCATGTTTATTTTACTCGTGTTTGTTGACGATGAGAACTTTATACAGACGAATACAATAGGAAAAAATTTAAATTACAATCTCTCATCAAACGTTTTGTCATCATTCGCTGTTGGAAATTTAGTTGGCAAAGAATTTGGATAAGTAGAAAAAGAAGAAAGAAATTATTCACAATTATTTAGCATCAACGTGAGTTGTTGTCAAGTTACATGATGGAGAAAAGGTAGCGATAACTTTTTTTTATTTCCCTCGCTCAATTTGTCATAATCATCTTAAGTTCAATTTCAACAAACTTTGCTAAATGTATCGTCATATCGCAGGTGAAACCGGTAAAAGGGGTTAAAAGTGAAATTATGTGCCTTGAAATAAGAGATGCGATAGGCAATAAAACAAAATTGACTTTTAAACGCGTGTTGTTGAAAGAAATTTATGTGTGATATGAAAACGAGACGAAAGAAACTCACTTTCTGTTTTGGTTTGCTTTGGCCTGCTTTTTCTCTTTCTCGTCTTCATGCCGTTACTATTTCCGCATCTTTAATGTTATTTTATAACGATTTTATCTTCACATAAAACCAAAAGCTTTTTGGGACTACAGAAAATTCCGGAAAATCCTTGACCTACTTTCAGATTAAAAATTCTCTTCAAGAGTGAAATATGAAAGCAATTTTCATTCATTCATTCACACACAAGCTTATCAATTCTCCTCTTCTTGCTTGCTTATTCTACTCATTCTCATTCACAACAATGTTTCAAAAACCCCTCAAGCTAACATTATCATTTTCGCATTCATAATTTTCCATTTTTCACATACTTAACCAATTGAAGATATTTCATAAAATTTTCTTATCTTTCACATGAACGCGATATGGGAGAAAAAAAAAGTTTTTTCTTTTAAATAATTTTGATTTGAAAACAGAAGAAACCGAATTGCTAAGAAGAAGTTGAATTGTGATAAGATAACGAAAAAGAGAATTAAATTGAAATATCCCGTGATCATGAATGACACTAAACTAAAAGTAACTTTTTAATGTTGAAATTGTAAAATGGAAATTTCGATAATGTTTTAAAACAGGGCAATAACATATTGTTGATACATGCAGTGTCAGCTGGTTTTTCTTTATTTCTTTTTTGTTATTAACAACCCATATAGTCAAGAGAAAGAATAATTTAAAGAAACCTTGGGCTGTTTAGTTGTTCGGTGACTTTATGACTAAACATTCCAGCGACTATAAACACTCACCAAACAAATACGAAGCAAACACTTGAAACTTTTCTTTTTATTATTGGATTTCATCGTTTCACTCAAGCGTAATTGAGAAAACATTCAAGTATCTTGACATTCTTTTTAACTATTGATAAACAATGATTTTATTTTGGGGCAGGCAGAGATTAAAGTATCATTGGCGGGTTAAACATGTAAATATCTCTGGTGAATGTCAGAGCAAGCAAGTTAGAGTATGAGTGATGTGATTAATTGATTTTTTTTGTAACATAAAACTCTGCGAAAAAGAGAAACAGAAATCACTCGACAATCATTTTTTGCGATTTTTAACAAAAGAGCGTGAGTCAGTCCCAGGTAGATAATTTTGTTGTTTATAAATATTCCGTTGAGACGAACTTCTCGGAGTTTAATTTTATGACGAATATCAATTTGGAATTCTGATGAAAAGGAATACGAATGTGCACAAAAAACAAAAAACTGCCTTGAGAAATGACTGAAACTCATTCAACCTGAAAGGAGTTTAAAGAAGAAATCCTTTTGCAGTAATGATCTTTAAAGAAGGCGCGGAAGTAAATTGAAAGAAATCTGTTCGTCTGCTTCACAATTCTCGAGAGCAATCTCTGAATTTGCCCTAATTCTTTCAACTCAATCTCTAGTTGTGAAGCCAGTTTATGCTCGTTCCGTTCGCTCATACCAAAAATGAATTGAATTGCCTTGAACTCTAAAGTTTTTATCCATTGTTACATGTTGATGAAGAAAGAAGAAGAAAAGAAAGCTGAATAATGTGCAATTGCATTTACTATGCTTCTCTCAATATGTTGTTGTCGTTCTTGTTATTATTCTTCCTTCCTTAAAAGAAGAACAAGAAAAGTAGAAGAAAACGAACAGAACGATCATGAAACGTTAGAAAAGAAACGAAATCCCCAGGTGTTACACCAAAAATTGGCTCTCTATTTGATCTTTTGTTTGTTGATGCATTCGAAAACAATAAACAGAGCCACGAGAAATCATGACAAGCCATTCACGACGAGAGCTACTCAATTACTAACTTGAGGGTCGTTGAGATATATTAAAGCAGATAACTGCGTTTATAAAACTTCAGATTGGGCAAACGAATTTCAAATATTTTCCTACTTCGAATGAGAATAATCACTGCTTGCTTGCTTTTTTATGATGTTGTGTAGACACGAGGCCGCCGAAGAATGTCCTTGAAAGTGTAACAAAAACAAAACTTAAAGAAGAAGTGTTTGCACAACAAAATTCCCGAAACAAAAATCAGCCCTTCGCTCTTCCCGTCTCATGTTACTCAGGATATTCTAATGCTCATACTTAAATCATTTCCACTGGTTGCAACACAAAAAAGAATGAGAAGAAACGATTTATCTGCCATTGAAACTGGGTCAACATTAAGCAAATGAGATTTCTGTTGAGACTATCGCGCTTTATTTTCGGCGGATATTTCTTTTCCATGAACATTTTTTTTCTGCTGATGGCTGCTGTTTCTTCTCGATTTTATTTTGAGATATGTCTCGATGGCAAGACATTTTACAATAACAATCTTCATAGATTTTATGTTTTGCTCGCTTCTCCTGCTCATTTTTCGTTTGATCAGTTTTTCTTTATGTTATAGATTCGTTTTTTCCTTTATTTCATGAATTCAAAAAGCAACAACAGATTGGAGAGAGAGTACGACTAGGGAAAAATGTGTAACATTTGTCTTACTTCTTTATTCTTCTTCGTTTTTGTTTTCTTATGTGCGTTTTCATGAAGTTGATGGAATCTAGCGTTTTATAAGAAGTGTAGAAAATTGATTCAAGGTTGGCTGTGGCCTTCTGGATTTGGATTTGTTTATGTTATATTTAGACTGTCCTGAATAATCAGCTTTAACGTTCTTTAACTGCCTTTTAATGAAGCGGCTCACATAATCTGCGTCTTTTAATTGACAAATCATCAGACCAAATGGAAACTCGTTATAACTTATGGCATGACTCATAACAACAGAAAGAAAGAAGGAAGGAAAGATAGAATGAAGCGAATGTAGTGAAAAGTGTGAGAAATGACATTCATTTTCAGTTGAGTCGATTAATTCAATTATTATCCGAGAGAATTTAAATATTTTGTATATTTTCTGTTGCTGTGAGGGATTAACAAAATATAAAAAAAAAGAAATCCAAATGGAATCGAAAAAGCAAATTAAATGATAAAGACGAGGGCGATAAATAGACTTTCCAGTCATCACTCATTCAGTTTGCTAATGAAATAGACGAGATTGCATGAGAGTTGTCAATTTGGGGGAGGGGAAGCCGCGACGAACGAAAAGTTAAGCACGAAACTCTTAATTGGATTTTGATGACACTTCTATTTAATATTATTTCGCTTATAATGATGTATCGCCTTCCAAAACTCTCGGCTGTATTCACTCACCTCTTCTAAAGTCGATATGGTTTGTCTCATGTTGTTCATACGAGACACAAATGTGCTGGTGATTGGACTCTTATAGTCAGCTGTCGTTTCATCAACGAATTCAGCGACGCCAATTAATGCAGGCATCTTTAATTTGATTTATTTATTCCCTTGTGAAATTTTTTTCTCAACGCTTTTTATTTTATTTTTTATGCTCAATAATTCCACTAACAGGGTAATTATATTATCTCACTGTGAAAATGAACAATACGAAATCCCTTCACTCCATGTTCTATATGATAAAATTTTGCTTTTGAGTCATATTGAATTATTTATAAAATTTTAATTTTTTTTCTTCTTCTTTTCCTTCGGGCACTCAATTTTTCCTTCTTTTATATTTTTGCAATTTTACGCCGCGACCAAATCTTTGAGATTTGAGAGTATTTTATGCAAGCTACAAAATGTACTCCATTGATTTATGATGAAATTGATCATTAGTGACAGGTTAACACAACTTTGAACACTGAAGCTTGAAAATTTCCACAAAATTTACTAAAATAACTTTTCGACGACCACCTTTCGATCCCGAATTTCTCACACACTCTAGCGCCACTTCTCGATTAAAATATGAACTAAAAGAAAGGGGTTTGTAACTGTTCATAATTTCTACTAATTTAATCTTGATATAATCTAATCTTGAGTTCGCGTTTTTCCAACCAAACATAAACAAAATAAACAAATTTGCCAGTTTATTGCTTAAAAAGATAAAAATAATTATAAAAATGACATCAAAGTCAACAACAAATTCAACGGCAATGGACAGTCGTAAAGAATTGTCGGAGTTGATCAAGAGAAAAGCAGAAATATCGGTAAAAAATCATTTTATATTTCAGTATTCATAACTTCATTGATTTTTTGTTTATTTCTTAAGGCTGATCTGGAGAGTCTTGAGAGACAGATTTTTGCATTTGAAGGATCATATTTGGAAGACACTCAATTATATGGAAACATCATTAGAGGCTGGGATCGATATTTAACAACAAATAAAAGTACAAATTCTAAAGCTGACAAAAGAAATCGAAAATTCAAAGACAACGAAAGATTATTTAGTAAATCCAGTGTCACTTCATCAGTAAGAATTTTCATTTTAATAATTAGTAAATTGTTTAACATTTTTGAAATGTTTTCAGGCTGCTGTAAATGGAACACTTCATGAATCCAAAGCAAATGATTCAAGTGAGGATGATGACAATTTGCTTTCTGGATTAATATCGTCAAACATTCACCATTCAGATCTAAGTAGCAGTTTGAAGATGGAAAGCAAATATTTATCGTCTGTTGATAGTGGTAAATTTCAAATGTTTCTGTCCAAATAATTTTATTTAAATTTTCATTCAAACCATTCAAAGATTCTGCAAGCCGTGTTGGAGTTGGAAGTAATTCGATGAAAAAATCTCTTCATCCAAATAAGAAAATTAAACATAAATGAAATGTAATTTATATTCTATTCTCACTTTCCTTGTAAAGCATTTTACTATCCACTGATAATTTCCAATAAAATTTCTTTCATAAAGATAAACAAAAAAGGTTTCCGAGAAAACTTAAATAAAATTATTTTGGACCTTCCTGAGATTCATCAGCTATTGCTGTTGTAGGGTTTCGAGTTCTCACTTATCTTTCAAGTTTTTAACCCCGAGTTTCATTAGAATTTTACCCCTGTAGTCACACAAAAAAATTTAGATATACATACCCTCACTACTTGTTTGCAATTGATGCAGGGTTTTTGTTTATGATGTCTCGAGATAATTGCCTCGTGCCCCGACGGTTCGCGCGGATTTGACCTTCCATACAAAATCATGAAGTTTGATTCCGTGTGAACATTTTTTTCCGTGTGAACATTTCGATGACAGCGCCGCCACTGAAACGTTCTCGGACAAAAGATCAATCATTTCAAGAAATGTGTCCGTGTAAACATTTCGATGACAGCGCCACCACTGAAACTTATTTCTTTTCACAGAAATTTGAAATTGCAAGCAATTGAAAAATAATTTTTAGAAATGAACGAAATAAATTTAGATAAGAGTTTTATAAAGAACGAAGAATCACTGGATCTTGATCGAGAACTTGATTTGCAAAACTGCATTGAAGATTTCGATCGAATCATCTATCAAATTCCCGAGGAATTCACTATCAATTCTGATTTTTGTGACGGTGATTCAAATCAGAATTTATCAAGTGAATTTTCATATATTGAAAACGATATTGATCGAGGGTAAGATTGCACAAGTGTTTCCTATATATTGGAATTGCAAATTATGTTCCGCAAATATTATTCTGTCTGTATTGAATTGCATATCTTTCAAAAATTCCTTCGTCATTCCGAAAACTCGAGAATGTCCAAAGATTTTTTTTTTATCATAATTATTCTTTATTCACACAGAACTATTCACCATCAAATTAATGAAAATGAAATAAATCTCACGATCCGTCCAAGACAGGAAAACTTTTTTGGAGAGCCATCACATGCAACAATAACAATTGAAGTGAGTTTAATTTCAAGAAAGAGTTTCCTAAGAAAACAAAGATTTGTGATAGTTTATTTGTGCTTAAACAACTCCGTAACACGACATTTTACTATTCATGTTATCACTTGTTGAATGCTTAGAATTTCCAATGCCGTTTCTTTTCTTTTAAGTTTCGATTAATTTTTTAAAAATTTGATGCAATAAATTTAAAGTTAGTTGAAACATTTAATTACATGAAGAAAGCGATAAAATGGGCTTGTTTGTTATCATTTAAGAACAGTAAAACACCTTACTGATACCATAGGAAAATACCCAACTTAATGACAGTGTTAATCACCTAAACCTGAGTACAGAAGCGACAAGAAATCAAAGTCGTTAAAAATAACTCGTGCGACTCCATATTACATTCAAGAATATCTCATGTTATTTTATTCCGCGGTAAACGAACGACGGATGCTTCTATGAGCTCACGATGAGATGAACATTGTGAAATAATAATAATTCCTGCTAATGTCTATTTTTACAAATTTTTCTTTCGCTTTCTCCCTCCCTCGCTCTACCTTCTTTCATTTAGATGCTTTGAGCAGGTGTAAAAGCGTATCGTTCTTTTCATTTGCACTTTTTTTTCCATTTTCACTCAAACAAACTGACCGCGATAAATTTTTTCCACATCAAAACTCACGTAAATCTCAAAAGATGAAAAATAGATAATCTAGATATTTATAAAACTCGAATAAACACAGCAAGAAGAAAACGTAAAATTGCGCAACCATAATTTATAGTGTAAATATTTTGCTTCTTTTAATAGGGTAGCGAAGGATCCATCTCTCGTTATCGATGCAATTATGAAACATGTAATCGTTCTTACAGTACTGTTGGGAATTTGAGAACGCATTTAAAAACACATAAAGGTTAAAAAAGCAATAAAAGATGTAAAACGACTTGAATTTAATCTTCCATTACATTCAACAGGTGAATATCGTTTCAAGTGTTCAGAGCAAGGATGCGGAAAAGCTTTCTTAACGTCATATTCTCTCAAAATTCATATTAGAGTTCATACAAAGGTGAGTTGAACACCATTTTTATCTTCTTTAAGTTTATAAATTGATTTGAACAGATCAAACCATTTGAATGTACTGAGAGTGGCTGTGAAAAAGCATTCAACACAAGATATCGACTGAGAGCTCATCTTCGCCTTCACAATGGAGAAACATTTAATTGCAGTAATTGTGCCAAATTCTTCACGACTCTAAGTGATCTTAAGAAGCATTTTCGTACACATACTCAGGAGCGACCATACAAGTGAGTACCTAAATCACATTTTTATCAACGCCTTTGTATATATTTTCTGTGATATCATAAATCCGAGTCAATTAAATGTACTGATAACGTGTAAGGAAAAAAAACATCAACAAAAAAAAAGTTTGTTGACAAACAAAACATAAAAAAAACGAAAATAAAAAAAGTGCCTTAAAAATTTTATTTTGGTTTCGAATGTGAAGCTTTTTCGTTTCTATCATCATTCTTGCTGTTGAATCGGTCTCATACATGTGATGGATAAAAATAGAATTTTAAAAACTTTGTGTGTTCCTAGGTTCGATGTTTTGATAGTCAGGGCCATCTTTCGTTAATTTATTTAATCTTGATTTGCAATTTTTTCTTTATCAGATGTAAGGAATGTTCGAAAGCTTTTACGGCGTCGCATCATTTGAAGACACATCTGAGGTGAGTTCAGATAAAATTATTGATATTGATTAAATTTTATATTTCATGACTTTTTTATTATCTTCTTTAAAGAATTCATAGTGGCGAAAAACCTTACAAATGCAATCGAAGCGACCAAGAATGTCACAAAGCATTTTCAACACCACACAGCTTAAAATCTCATTTGAAGACTCATGAGAAGAAGGGACAAGTCAGCAATGAGAACAAAAATAATAATAATAAAAAAGAGCTTAATTTTACAGCATCGGCTGATCTTTATCCTTCTGGTGGATCGTCTTCCGATGACACTGAATCGATGATTTTTGATAACCATGTGAACATGCTTGAATTTCAAATTGTTGATGATAATGGCAACAATATCAAATACTCATCGCCTATAATTAATTACATGCCAACAACAACTACACAATCAACATCCGCACCGAATACAAATGAAGCAATGCAATTATCATTGGCAAATGAAGTTGAAATGGGCTCACCGTGGATCGACATTTCCATATTAGCGAACAAATCTGTTTCACCGACATCGCCTGTGACTTCTTCGTGTTTTGCTCTTTCAACTGCTGTTCCAACATACGTCAACTTACCGACTTATCAGGTTCCTGATAACAACAATATACAAAACTTTTATGGTGCTGATGAACAAACGATGAGGGAAATCAATGATTTGTTGATGACGAATGACTTTGAGCATGAGAAAACTTTGAAATCGATTACTGCAGATGCTGGTATTTGTCAGTGTGTCAATTGCAAGTGCGATCCATTACAGGAAAATGGATGCGTGGGTGGATGTGGCCCACACAAATCATGTCAAAATACTGAAACATCAGAAGTTTCGATCGAAACGAAAAAGTTGATTGAAGAAATTGATTCACTAAATGTTGACACAGCAAAAGCAAATCCACCGTCAGCATGTGACTGTGGAAACACCAAAGAAGCTCTGAATAAGGATTGTTGTGTTGTTATTTGTTTAAAAACTCTTGGAACAGTTGAGGCTGATAAAGATTGCAATGATAAATAAAGGTGAAGGAATTTTAAAGTTAAAAAGATTTCTTGGGTTGTTTGAAGGGACACAAAAATAAATTAAATAAAAATCTTGCAACTTCCTAGTCATAAACACGCAATAGATTAAACATATTTAAAATGTAATGAAATTAACAAAAAGTTTTATAAAGTGCCTTCTTTTAAATGTTTCCACGTACATGTTGAGAATTTATAGAAATATTTTTGTAATTTCTAAAATGAAAACCAATCTTGACCACGAAACTTAACGATGAGAATAAAGTTTTTAATTTTTATTGATTTATTAAAATAAAATGACTTTTTTTCTTAATAAACTTCCAAAAAAAATTCCTAAAAAATTCGACAAAAGATTTCAAATATCTAGATTAAGAAAATAAATTAAACCCAACTTAACAGGATTCAAATAATTTTGAATTTCTACCATGACCAACGCAATTTAAAGCTCATTTGGTTTATCATCATTAAATAATAATTTATGCAGCAGAAACTCTGACTGACGTAAATTTTTCTTTTCTTTTTCATCGTGTCTCAAGACTTCTAATTTTAATTATCTCTTCTCTTACCGTGACTTTGATCAGTGCAATGTTTTCATGTGTTTGTGTTGCAAAAGTAAATAAAGAATAAAAATTGCAAGAAACCAGTTCGATGCGATATGTGTCAATAACATTTTAGCTTCGATATAAAAGAAAAAAAGTCTTTCGATTGCGAGTTAGTTTTCTTTTAGATTTAAAGAAAAGAACAAAATGTTTAACGTTAAATCGCTTAATAATGAGATTGTTGCAAAAATTGATTGTCAGGGATGTCACGATCATGTTGAAGTGTCGTTGAGTGATGGTTCAAGTCGTTCATGTGTTATGATTAAAAAGTTCATGGATCAATGTGCTGAGAGAATTAAAAGAATGGAAATTTATGAAGATGATGTGTGGGTGGTGACATTTCCAAAGTGCGGAACTACTTGGACACAAGAAATGGTTTGGCTCGTTAATAATGATCTTGATTATGACACAGCATTTAATATTAATCTCAATGACAGATTTCCATTCTTAGAGTAAACATTGAACTTAAATTTTTAATAATATTCTGAAGTGAGTCTTGTTTGTAGATTAAACGGTGTCTTAAACAAGTTTGATGGGGATTCTGTTGGATTGTGTGAGATGTTAGAACGTCCAAGGCATATTAAGTCGCATCTCCCTGTTTTCCTTCTACCAGACAAACTGTGGACAATTAAACCTAAAGTGAGCTGAATTTCTTACATCAACTATTGAAAAGAAATGAAAACTTTCCCTAATCGTCAGATAATTTACGTCGCTCGTAATCCTAAAGATGTTGCAGTGTCATTCTTTCATCATTATCGTCATATTGTTGGCTACGAAGGAACACAAGAAGATTTTACAGAAGCTTTTCTTCATAATCAAGTCATTTATGCGCCATTTAACGATCACGTTCTTGACTTTTGGAACTTACGAAGCAAGTCAAATGTTTTGTTTCTCTTCTATGAAGATATGAAGAAGAACATGGCAAAGATTGTTGAAGAAACTATGAAGTTCTTGGAAAAGAATTATTCAAATGATCAGGTTATGAAGCTTTGTAGACATCTCTCTGTTGAATCCATGCGAGCGAACCCAGCATGCAATAACGACTTGCTCGTTGAAAAAGCAAAATTTCTCAACAGAAATGGACAAATCAGTGGGGATTTTAAATTCATTCGAAAAGGCATTGTTGGAAGTTATAAAGATGAATTTTCACAACAAGTGCATAAGAAATTTGATGCTTTTATGCAACATCCACCATTGAAAAGTAATCAATTTACTTATAGAATTTAATTCAAAAATAAAAGAAAGTTTTTCGGGGGTGTTTGGAGTTAATTCTTTACCATTTAAGTAAAATAAAGACATTTAAATTTATTTATTGTATCTTTATTGATTCATTCTCATTCTTTCTTCTTCATGTTTTATTTTTGGTAACCTATCGTTAAATATAATTTCATCATCCGAATATAATTTCTCAATTAATTCCATCGTTCTATACAAAAAGCCAATTAACAGTTTTTCATTTTATTATTTTGTCTCGTATTTGTTCCAATAATTTTTTTGTGTGTATAATTTAGTTATGTACTTGGATATTTTTGCGCCAAATATTTGTTTCAGCTAAATAGTACTTTCATTGATTTCCACTTCTTTAATTAATTATTATTATTATTTAGACGATAGCAAAAGGAAACATTATTAGGTATCAAAAATTGAAAGATTACAATACTTAAAATCTATTTTCTTCAGTTTCCTTCTTACTGATACTTTAGATATTTAACCTTGATGATCTTTCTTTTAGTTTTAATTGTCAGGAGAAGAATTTTCCTCAATGAATTTTTGTTGCGTTACAAAAATATCCAACTACGAACTGAGAATGAAAAAAAAATAGACACGCATGATTCGTGATGGTAAATTCGACTACAAATGTGAGCTGATGTCTGACACTATTTAATCAAAATTTTATCAAAATTAATACTTTTTCTATTTATTTAGGTATCAAATGGCTTTTATATTCTTTATAGGAATTTTTAATGATATTATTCAGCTTGAATTTTGCATAAGTCATAAGTTTTTTTTTTCATTTGATAATCAATTTGCTAACGCAAGCAATTCCTTGTTTTAATTATTTGTTCACGCAATTTTATTCAGAACTTGATACTTTGGAAGTCGACGACATTATTGATATTTTGAAAATCTTTGAATTTCATTCCTGTTTATAATTTCTGCTTTGATTGATGAGAAATGAAAATGTTTGAATTCTTCAAGGGCAGTGAATTGATTTTCGTGAATCATTTTCATTTTACTTTCAGCCATCAAAAAGAATCGTAAAAATGTTTCTTGTTACTTAAGTCTTAAGCAGTTATAATTATAATCCATAATATGGCAGTTGAGAAAAAAAGATTAGAAAGAAGAAAAAGATCAAATCAAACTTCCTTGTGCTTCAAAACATATTTCATTTGTAAATTGTTAATTAGCTGCATATCAAAACTACAAAAGTAAAATTATTTAATGTTCCTTAAACTCATTTCTATTTGTAAATTTAAGAAACGAACGCAAATGACTACAATTTAATGATTAATTCTTTAAGTCTATTTACATTTACTTCATCTTTCCATTCTTATTAGCGATCGAAAGTCGTTTCTGAAATTTTTAATCTCAGATTTATGATCACCAACATACATTTTATATGCTTTCAATCATTCATCTTGTGTGTTTTAATGTTTGTGTGTGCTAAATGATATTTATTCGTCCTTCAATAACCATTTGATTTCGAAGAAAATTTTTAATTTCCTTTTCAAGAAGTATCAAAAGCGAAGTCTGTTCGATATTTTCAGATAATTTCGTAATATTTATTTTTATATTTTACTTTAAGTAAATCAATGTTTTCGCATGATTTCTTTATGATTTACTCTCAATAGTAGTACAATGTGTAAATTTATCAAATTCTTTTGTGGTAAATTTCGTCTAATTTTAATTGATGTGGTGGTCCACTAAAAGATTTATGCGTGGATGACATTACTTTGAAGCTTTCCCAATTTATCTAGAAGAGTTTCATTAATCAAAATTAAGAGTAACGATACTACTTAGAGATTGAGAATTAACATTCTTATTCCTTTCTTCTTTTCATTAATGACTAAAATTCCTCATTTTTAAAAGTGATTTCACTTTTTTCTTGTTGTCGAATAAAAAAAACTAAAAATTTAAGATTATGAAAAACTGAAAATGATTCATTAATTTCCTTTTTATGGCGAGACATATGGAGGTGGTTTGCGGTAGCTTGGAGTTACTGGCGATTTTCCACGAGACTCACGACTTCCCATAAGTAATGGTTGCGGCGGAATATATTGATCCATGTTGTCATCATCACCTGAATAATAAAATTCAATTAAAACTTTTCACTTCACCTATAAACACACAAAAACTCACCTTCATTATTCAGTCCATTATACTGAGGTAAAAGTGGCGGCTTTTCATCTTTCAAAATGATTGGCGATTTAGTAACAATTTCAGGCTTTTCTTCTAACTCATCTTGGAAAATCACGGGAATTCCTTTCGATCGGAAAGATTTTCTTTCTTCTTCATCACCGAGTTCCATCTTTCCAGTGTTACGACGCTTATAAAGAAGACATGCAATGAGTAATGCAATCAACAACATAAGAAGAATAATCGCCGAAGGTAAGACATAAGTGACGAGAACATCTTGATTGATGATTGGAGTTTCTTGATCTTCTGGTCTTGGAGTAATTTCTTCTGGATGATGATGACCATCACCAGCAGCACATTTACCTAAACGTTTATTGCATTTATTTCTATTTCAATTAGAAAATAAATTTTAATCAACTCACCTGAAGGTGCAACAGTAATCTTCTGAACATTAAAATCATTTCCAATTGTGGCTTTCACTTCATCACGAACACTTTTATCAGGATGCAATAGAATATTTTGTAATTTATTGATTTCATTGTGTGGACATTCACGATGTCGATACAAAGTCGAGTTTTGAAGAACCACAGCTGTCCGTCCAGCATATTGAATTCTCTTCACCATCTTTAGAAGAATATGACTTGTGTCTGAATCTTGGAAGACTCGTGCCACACCTTCAATGAACTTTCTCTTTGTTGCTGCATGCGAGAACTGATATTCATCCACATCCAATTGATATTCAAATGTCGCACTATGATCACGCTTATAATTTCCATTTTTTATTTCAACGACCAAAGCATCGTTTGTGTGCAAGCCACTTTTGTCTTCAGCCACGAGAATATATTGTTGGGTCTTATCTGTGATGCTTGGCACACCATAAAACTCACGATTCTTTGCATCAAATTGCAACCAATGATTGGGCTCTAACTTTGTTCTGTCTCCATGCAAAAGTGTCAACTTAAGATCGGTGAAATCTTCAGGATCGTGGAATGTATCTTTAGGCACTTCAAATACCAATAATTGTCCCACATAAGCAGGGACAAGATCAACAGGATTTCTGACAGTGGGTGGGAAGTTTTTAGTGTTGGTTGGTATCGAATACACTTTTGGAGTCACCGTTTCTTGACACGATCCTACAAGATCTTTCTCAACATTTCTCACAGTGATTTCTCGTCTCATAACTTCATTCAAAGCTTGCTTCGTTAAACTTGTCATTAATTGTTCAAGTTCTTCCTTTGGACAATGATCTTTCGGTAAAGTTTCGTTTGTGTAAACAAAAGTAAACATGTTAGACTCATATTTGTTCGGTCGAACTTCTCGTACAATAACTGATGCTGTTGATTCATCATCAAGTGCTTCAACAAGTCCACGAACTAGTCGAATTTGCCAATCCACTGGTGACTCGTAATTCTTTTCCAACTTCACTTGAATGTAAATTTCATGGTTTGCACTTCGATAGCCTTTGTATTGTTGAACAGTGATGTCAACATTTTCATCAACATAGTCACCATAACTGTCAGTTGCACGTAATTTAAACTCGTAACGTGACACATCTGACTCTAATGGAAGTCCATAAATTTCACGCTTCTCCGGATCGTAACGAATCCATGATGATGCTGGAATCAATTGACCAGCTTTCGTAAGAAGTTTCAAAGTCAAATCTGTTTTGTCTTCTTCATCGTAGAAAACATTTTCGTCGATTTTTATGACGAAAGGTTTTCCAGCAGTTGCAGCTGATTTTTGGATTCTTCTATCAACACGTGGTGGAATATTTGCATCTTCATAATCAACAGCTTCAATTGGTGGTTCTGATGATACTGACAAACTTGGTGCCTCTGATGTCACAGCATCTGTTGACCTCGCTGGAACTGTTGATGGAGCAGATTCTTCAACTTCTTCATCCGTTGTTGACGGATATTCTATAATCTCGGGTGTTGTCACACGGAAAGTTGTTCTTCTTGGTGTTGTTACAGTTGTCGGAGCTTGCGTTGTCGTTGTTGGCGCAGCCTGAGATTCATAAACAAACAAGCGAAAAAAGATTTTTTATGTCATTCAATAGATGATGATTAATGAGTTTAACTAAGAAGCAATGACTGAGATGATATGGAAAAACATTTTTCATTTCTATTTATTATTATTTATCTAAGTTGAAGCAACTTACACTCTCTACATCAACGACATTCTCTTCCGGTAAAGTGTCGTCATACTCATCATCGTAATTTGATTCTGATTCTTCTTCTGGTTTCTTCTTTTCTTCACGAACATTCGATCTCGATTCCGTTTTCTCATCTATCTCGTTCTCCTCCGCATTTGTTGTCGCTTGGGAAATCTACATAAATCAAAATGCAAACATCAGCTAAGGACAAGCTTTCAAATGAAATCTTTTTCTAGATTTATGAAAAATAAACTTTCAAGTGCAAACAAAGAAAATTTCATGCAAAATTAATTTTTCTTTCTTTCTTTTGGTTGTTGTTGCTGATCGAAAAAGGTCGAAAATTTTTCATGTTGTCATGCATAGTTTGAAGATAAAAACTGACAAAACATATGAAATGAAATAAAAAGGTTTTGGTTTTTCGTGCTTTCTTCAGTGCCTTAATTATTAGTTGTGCAGTAACAGTGAGAGCGAGAGGAAGAATAAAGAAAAAAAGGTCAACATCCCCAAGGAAATGTTGATTGCGTGATGTTAGAAGTTAGATTACTAATTTCTACCTTATCCACCATAAGAGTCACATCTACAATTCTAAAAGTTGATGTGGGAGGTTCAGTTGTTGTTGTTAGGATTTCAGTTGAAGTCTTTGTTGTGCTTGATGTTGTTGATGTCGAAGTTATGGGAGTGTGAGTTGATGTTTCATAAGCTTGTTCCGTGATTACATCCTCGAGCTGTTATATTAATTTATTTTTTTAAAGAGAGAGTGGGGAAGTTGACATACAAAATGATATCAATTACAATGATGTTTACATTTATTTGTACATGAATTATGAAATATGTATGTGGAAAAGGATGATGATTGATGATTAATGATTAAATGTTGTTAGACATAACACTTCATTAGTTATCAGCACAAAATTATGACATCGAAAGCAATCGATAATAAAAACAGAAAGGAAAGGAAAAAAAATCAGGAAATTCAACACCGAGAATTAAAATAAATTATTTCGCGTTCATCCGAAAATGAAAAATGAAACTCAATTAAACTGCTGCTTCATTGAACTAAAAAAGTATTTAAAAATAAATCAAAATAAAATCGAAATGAACGGTTGACGTCTAACAAAAGAGATTTAATAAACGATTGGCATCGTTCTCCATTTATTAAGTAGTCGATCCTACAAAAACTCACCATCGAACTATCCGTTGTCGTTACAATTGACGATTTTTCATCATAAATTATATTTTCATTGTTTTTTGTAATGATTGGAACGAAAATTGTTTCAGCTTCGGGTGTAATTGGTGTTGTTGCCATAGAAACAACAGCATCAGTCGTTAATGTTGATGTTTTCGTAGTGATTTCTTCTTCCATCAACGTTGTTGGTGCTGCTGTTGTTGATGTCGTGCCTAAGGAAGTGTCAGGGATGTAAACGTGCTGTGGAGTTATCGAAATATATTCTTCAGTTTCTATGGCAACAGTCGTCGTAGATTCTGTTGGTGGTTCGGCAATGATTTTCTTCACTTCTTCCAGAATTTGATCTTTGTCTTGATAAATTGGAACATCAACGACGTTATTGTCATTCACAATTGTCTTATTGACATATGATTCCAATTTTATATTCTCAATGACATCGATTGGCGTTATCGCCGTTTCTACTGTGACAGGTCGTTGCGTTCTTTGTTCTAATTCCAAAAGTGTTGTCTCAGTCTCAGCTGGCAATGATTGCGATTCTTCAACGGCCATTTGGGGAATTTCAACTGCAATCACATCACGTTCTGACTCTTCTGTATTCATCGAAGGCTCATCTTGAACTTGTGCTACGGAAATTTTCTTCTGTTTTCTCTTTGAAGAATTTTTCTTATGCTAAAGTTTTGTCATTTCGTGATTTTTTTTTGTTCATTTTATTTTTTGTAAAGGATGTGGTTGCAGGTTTTATTTTATTTTTGTTAGAATAGTTAAAGCAATGGTTTTATTGCGCAAGGAAGGAAGAAATAGGAAGAAACAAGAAACAAAGAGTTATAAATGTATTTTATGTACAACAAGCATATCATCCATCCAAAAGTTCAGGTGAAAGGATTTTCTTCTTCTTTCACCTCAACTTGAAGTGGTTCAAAAGGTTAGAAAGCATGAGATTATTTATGTGTTGCTGATGTTGACGAATAATGAACAATTTATCCCAATAATTTGTGTGTGTATGTGTGTAAGAGAATGATTCAATGCGTACCCAATTAACATAAAATATTCATGAATGAAAAACAGAAAAGAAAAATGTAAAACAAGTCAAATCACAAGAAAAACTTTCATTACAGCTCAGGTGAAAATGAAGAAATTAAATGTTAATGATGATGTCGTTTTATCTTTACAAAAAAGACATAAAGGGGCCGGTGGGAGGTTGGGGATTAATTCATATCTCATGTAAACTGTGAATTTGAGTCATTCTGAATGTGATTTCTCTTCTTTGCTCTAAATATTTTGCCTTTCAAGTGATTTTGTTTCAGTTTTATGATTCTTTGCCTACCTGATAGTGACGAGAACGTGGAGACACAATTGTACTGTCAAAAGATAATAAGCTCGTTAATTTAGAGCCAGAAACTTTACACAAAGGAACTTACTCTTCTTCAGGAATTGAATCTTCTTCCTCCTCATCTTCATTTTCATCTCCTTCCTCATCAATATCCTCATAATATTCGTCATCTTCGTAATTACCGGAACCGTCAGTTTGTCTGCGAGTTCTTTGAACGCGGCTTTTTACGTGTTTCGCCCAAATATTCCACCAGTTAAATGGCAAGCCTGAAAGTTCATCAAGTCCACCTTCCTTTACCTGTTCGTTGATTTGATGTGCTATGGTTTTGCCATTTGAGAAAAGTTTATCACCACAGCCAATCATAAACTCGATACGAGCAACACTTTCTTTGGTATTCAGAAGATTATTACTTTTGTTAATCGAATGCTTTAACATTTCAAGAATCTCCGACGTGTGAATATCGCTGACCGTAATAAATTGCTGTGGAAAAATGATGCGGATATCAATTTAATGTTGCTTGGCGCAATGAACGGAAAACGAAAAAGTTTCGCACGTGGAAATATTTTAAAGAAAAGCTTTTTCTTGCTACGTCATTGAAGAACAATTTAAACTCACCCTTGGCACCATGAAGAAACGTGACAGTTTCTTAATAGCCTTTTCTTTCTTTCTTTCGCTGACATCGCTCCATCTTAGAGATTTCAGCAAAAGTGTCAAAATTGTTTTACTCTCACCAGACGGACATTGTGCGACTTCTTTGGCGTAAAGATAACGTGATGGTGTCTTCATGATAGCTTCCGTAGGATCAGAATTAACAATCTAAATGGAAAATGTTGATTGTTAATTAATCTTTCTTCTTTAAAGAGAAATATTTATCTTACTTGTAAGTCATCAGCTTCAAACTTAAAGTCATCATTCATTTGTGTTGCTACAAAAGTTCCACAAAAAAGCACCAGTAGAACTGTGCTGATTCTTCGTTTCGAAATCATTTTCAAATTAATATTCTTGAAATTTCTTTTATGGGAGGAGATTAAATGAGGGTTGAAAGTTTCTTTTTTATATTTTTTCTTTTATTTTGTCGATTCGTGTCCTCTCCCAGGAAGAAAACTGTTGAAATTAATTGACGTTGAACACGAACAAACTCAATTAATTATCTTTGTAATGCAAACAATTAGAGTTGATAAATCCTCATCTTTATCTCAGGTTCGCGTGTTTATTTTGTACTGCATTGATTCGATTATGTTGTCTCTCGTCTAAGGCAAAAAAGCGTTTTTTTCTTCTACACTTGACTCGCGTCAGCTTTTGATATGAATGATTAAAGATGACGACTGCCTCTTCTATCTCTCTCTTCTTTTGTTTTGTTTATTGATTCACATACAAGACAAAAAAGCTGAAACAAGAAAGAGAAAAAAAAGTTTTAAATTAAATTCCAAAAACAATCGACAGACAAATTTCATCAACTCGTTGGAATGTGTCCCCGGAAAAAGCAAAACAAACCAAAGAATATTCTATTTAGAGAAATAAAAGTTTGATTTATTTATTTGTTTGAGTCAGAGCTAAACTATTGAGAATTCTTTCTTGTCAATTGCCCCAATTTTGCTCATTGGTGAAAAATATTTTTCACATATTCGTATCGTCGTCGCATTTGACGAAACACTTCAAGGCGCTTGAGGCTCTTTTAACACTTGTGCTCAATTAAATGTTCAGCTTCTCAATTATAATTCTGTTTTTAGGAGAAGACGCATGTAAATAGCAACATAGAAGTCAATTGAAAGGGAGACTAATAAATTGAACTCTTTGTTTGATTGAAGCAGACAAACTTTATCTAAGCTTATAATGAAAATTATTCAGCCATTTTATCGCTAAATCACTTACAAGACGAATCAGTAGAATCGATTTTCTTTACATTTTGCGAGCAATCACCCGCCAAGTTCAATTTTTCTGAACCAGAATTAAATTTCCGTTTTGCTTGTTTAATGAGAATCAACAACGAGAGGTTTCAATTACCAAAAATATTTTTTTATTTAATTTCAATTCAACATTATCCGAGTAGCATTTCAACATATTCGTTTATTTAATCTCAACTTAAAGATACGTTTATGATCCATAAAAAAGAGAATTTCTTCATCTCAAGTCAAGTTTCAGGCCTCGAAAAATAAATCAAAAGATGAAAGACAATCTTAGGTGTGGCAGCTTAGAATTGTTGTGATATGCAATTAAAGAACGCATTTAAATTTCCCTGCCCACATTCACAATTCAATTTCTATTTCAATAAAGTTTATTTAAGTGGAAGGAAAACATTTCTAGATGATTAAACCACAACTTCTTGCTCTAATATTTCGTTGATTAAATGCCTAAATTTCCGCTTATTTTATGTAATTTTAATGGAAACATATTGGAATGACTTGCAAATGCCTAAAAACGAGAAGTCTAAGTAAAGTAGGCAGAAATTTGTGCCACGCTTATTTCATTTTAACATGAAAACGAAATTTCATTGTCATGTTCCGCATCTTGTAAATAAAATAAGAGAAGACCGAAAACGAATTAGAATATGAAAATATGTAACTCAAAGTTGTGATGCTTGTTAACAGAAATATTTATCGTGACGTTCCGAGATTTCTAGCTTTCATTTTGCAGCTTTCAATTGATTCAATTATCGAAGCATAATCACAACTTAATCAAATTAAGCAATCAGTTAGTTTGAAGCACTTTAAGTTCTTTTTATCGGTCGTGATGTCGTCAATTGTTTCAAATGTTCTCATTGGATTCCAACAAGAATTATAATTCCCTCTTAGCAGTTTAATTGTATTTTTATTTTATGTTTTTGTTCATCATCTTGTCTGCAAACATACACAAAGTCATCGTCGCTCATCCACTTTTCCAGTAGAATCATTTTAGTGGTTGAGAAACTTTCAACAAAATGGTTTTTATAGCTCACAGCCGCACAGTTTATCGTTCAACTCTTTAATTCTAAAGAGCGCCATGAAACATAAAAAAAGTTCTTTTCTATGCTTGAATTCTTCTAAATAATCAGATGAATTTTATTAACGAAAGATTATGGAAAAGATTATTTCTTGCACGATCAAAATTTTTGAAGAGTTATAAATAAAAATGAAATGAGAACAAAAAAAAAGTTTTATGATGTTTGAAAATGTTTTTCAACTCGTGGTTGCATCACTTGTGGTGCAAACAAATTGTTTAAGAACAAACTAAACTCATCATACAAACAAAAATTGTTCTTAATTAATTTATTAATTAGTGAAGCGTAAAGAAAGAGGGGAGAAAGAAATAAAAATTGCTTCATCGTTCACTGATGGCGATAAACGAAGTATTGTTGCTAATTATAAGAGCTCGAAACTACCAGCATTAATCATGTTGTGAGATATGAGAAAGATCATTGATGAGATCACGATAAATGTCAACGAACTGTTTTTATCTTTTCTTTATTTCTTTTTCTACATTTATTCAAGCCGAGAAGGCGGCTCATTACTCAAATTATGCTATTTGCGCACTTGGTTAGTTGAAATAAGCACAGCTTTTTAAACAACAAATATGCTTTCTTATGTCGGTTGACATGACATACAGAAGAAACGACAGAAATAAAAATTTCAATAAAGTTTCATAAGAGAAGAAGTGGCAACGCCGGAAAAACAAACCTTCAGCATCGCTTTGCTTATTTTTAAACTTCATCGTGATTTCCTCTTCACTCTAAACGAACGAATCAATCTTTCGTGACGATGAGATTTCAAAATTTGTGAGCGCATAAAATGCAAAAGAAGTAAAGACTTACTGTTGTGAGAAAGTAGATAACATCAACGGAAATAATTTCCATCTTCTCTGCTCTGCTCTTCTCATACTTTTATGTACGTAGTCGCGCATTCTACCGAAATCGTGTAAATATTTAATGAACGATAAACTTACATATTTATGTATCAAAACCACCAGTCGATGTTGCGTAATGAAAGAATGTCTTATCATATTTTGTCATAACTTGTAATAAATAAATATAAGTAAGTATCTGTCTCATTTTTTGTATAGGTTACGACAGTTGAGTTTGATAAAAAAAAATATCTTGCAACATATTTATGAACATAAACCTTGATTTTGACCGTTTATTATCAAGCATAAACCTGTGCCAGACTCAAGGGAAGAAAATTAAAAAAGTCTGGCTTTGATTATCGAAAGAGAAAATTTACTGTCGATTATAACGAAATAAAAAAAGAAGAGAACATTTTCCAACTCATTGATTGTCAATCGAACCATAATCAATTCTTATCAACATCAGTTAACAGTATTTCCATTTTAGCAATGGCAGTGAAAGGGACTGATGACAAATTACTGTTATTAAGCGTTTCCAACAACATTTCGATGAAACAGCAAGCAACTCTTTTGTGACTAATCCCTTTAGGATTTTTCTGCGACAATCACTGCAGATTTTGAAAGCGTAAAAAACAAATCCGAAAAAAATTTACATAAATGACTATAAAAGTTCTCCTGTGAGTCTGTGAAGACAGAGATTTTTAGCGGAACGTTTTACTGGTTTTATGTACATGTGTTCATTCCATTATCAGCTTACTTTCGACTGAATAACGTCATGAGCTTCTCTCTTGACAGTTCCATTGTTTCTATGCTGAACAAAACAGAACTTAGGGACAGAAATACTCACTTCGAACCCTACGGGACACAATGATTTCACTTAATGAAAAGAAGGGTTGCAAAAATCAATGTCAATCTTATTTACTTCTTCTTATTTTTGGGAAAATCCATACACTGACATTTGTGTTTGAAACAAGTCCAAAACATATCCAATAAGAATTTAGGAAATTAAATTCTTAATACGTCTGCGTTTACAAGTTGTAACAAGACGACATTCTTATCTGTTACAAAAGTCGAGCTGATAAACGCATCGAAAAATAATTATTTATTAATATTTACTAAGATCATCGGAATGACGGGCGGCATAGTGAACGAAATTGAAAACTGAACAGTGTTTAAAGTATCAATTGCATGAAACGTTATCTCCAGGCGACCTACAGAATTTGATTGAATTTCGTAATCAATTTTACATATAGATGAAAGTTATGTGTCTGTTCGTTCGTTGATGTAATGTGTTAAATAAATAAATGATTCATATGAGATCACATTAGCTAAGTTGCTTCGTGTTGTGTGGGTGGATGCGCAAGATTTTCAATCGTTTTCATGTCTGTCGAGTCGATTTGCATCAGGAACATTAAATAAAGTTAAACGATTCTACCGTGAAAGGAAAGTGAATGCGGCACCCAAAAGTAATACCAGAATTAGAATATTTCAAACCCGGATTGAGACACTCAACCAAAATATGTGGCAAGGCGAACAGTTTAATTCTCAAGCTTTGACATTCGAAAATCAGAAGATTGAAAAGATCATCATTGATATGCCAAGAAGCAGACGGAAAACATTAAAGAAATCCCTCCGCCAATTGAGGAAGACGCAACGGAAGAGAGCGAAACAAGATTGACACGCAACTCAAGTTCATAAATCTTCTTATTCATCACTTCAAATGCTGGCTGTCGAGACAACACTGATGAGAAAGGAAATGTTTTTCTTTCATTTTCTTCAACAATGATTTTCCATTCATTTTTATAGTTTGCGTTTTATGAAAAATCTTGATTTCTAAATTCATGTAAGATTGAAAAAGATTCACTGTCGACATGATCATTTGCCACACAAACTTCGGATTAAAATGCAGAGAAATCGAAATGANAATATTTTTATAGATGATAGATTAGTTATAGTATTGTAGACAGGAACTAACACTTCCACTTGTGTGAATGGCTCGTACCCATGAAGAAAATTCTCTGAGAGAAAGCAAGAAATAAGAAGTTAATACAAGAAAAATAGAAATCCAATTAAACTAACGCCATACCATGCATCGTACTCTTTAATAAGAAAACATCGTGACATGACGTGATTGCTTTCATCTCGCAGCTTGATTGATTCAATTATCGAAGCATAATCACAATAATTTTCATTGCTTCGAGGAACTCTTCAACTTAATCAAATTAAGCAATCAGTTAGTTTGAAGCACTTTAAGTTCTTTTTATCGGTCGTGATGTCGTCAATTGTTTCAAATGTTCTCATTGCATTCCAACAAGAATTATAATTCCCTCTTAGCAGTTTAATTGTATTTTTATTTTATGTTTTTGTTCATCATCTTGTCTGCAAACATACACAAAGTCATCGTCGCTCATCCACTTTTCCAGTAGAATCATTTTAGTGGTTGAGAAACTTTCAACAAAATGGTTTTTATAGCTCACAGCCGCACAGTTTATCGTTCAACTCTTTAACTCTAAAGAGCGCCATGAAACATAAAAAAAGTTCTTTTCTATGCTTGAATTCTTCTAAATAATCAGATGAATTTTATTAACGAAAGATTATGGAAAAGAAATGAAATTCTAAATAAAATCCAGAACGAAAGTGTTTCCTTACTTGTCTTGAGACTTTACACAGAGTCAATTTTTTAAAAATAGAAATGGGAGCGGAAAATATTCCAACAATCATTGCATCATTTGTGGTGCAAACAAGTTGCTTTTTTTTCTCTCGCGGCATCTTTGTTAATTAATTTATAGTTTAACTTCTTAAATGAAGGAAACAGCTTCATTAACAGCAATATAAAAAGGTGGAAACGTAAAAAATTTTTACCGGAATCCATTGCCATGGAAATTAGCAGAAAGCCATAAAATGAAGTTGGGAAATTTCACAAGAAAAATAAAGAAGAAACCAAGCAACGATCATAAAAGAATTACAAATGTAAACGAACTTTGTTTCATTACATAGATCAGGCATTAACAATTAAAATATTTTGGCACGCAAAACTGGGAATTACTCAATAGGCTTAACAATCATAAACACCTTGAAGATCTCATTTAAAGGAATTCGTTTTATTTATGTTTGAAGTAATGTCTGGGGAAAACTTTTCTTGCTACAATCGCATTGCAGAAGTTTGACAACGTCGCAAATTCACTTTTCATTGAAACTTTTGTTGCTAACAAATCTTTAAAATTCATCACGATTGTCTTTTTAACATCAAATGACGTTCTTTTAGTAATGTTATGTAAAGGTTGAACGATTCATTAATCATGAGATGCGTGGTGCTTATGAGTAATGTTTTACGTCACATTTTTTATGAATATTTTCATTCTGTTTTGTTTCGTTGAACTCTTCACGGAAGATTTGGAAAGTTCAAAGTTCATTTTATAAAGTTTACTACAACTTAGGTCGGAATTGGAACATGTCTAATCTATCATCGAGGAATTAAGAGAAGACTTATTGTTTTGTTGAAGGGAAATTTTCATTATTTTCCTTAACGGAAATTGTTTCATTTACGACATTTCATTGCGAGAGTTTTGCTAAACACAATTGTCGAAAAGAAATCGTAAATTGCGAAAACAAAGAACTTATCTATCGCTTAAATGATAAAACATGCGAAAAACTTTACAACCATAATGACAGTTTATGGAATTGTGAGCTAACAATGATAACAAACATTCACATCGTAAACATAAAAAGAATTGTTCAACGCGCGTTAATAATTTATTGAAACTCCATGAAAATATTTTCGACAGCATAAAACATTCATGAAGGGAAACAGACAGTTCTGTTCTAACATGTTTCTGGTCAATTTTAAGGGCGTTTCAGAGACAACAAACAGTGATACATGTAACATATCTGTTTCCAAAACAAACAAACTTTTAGGTCATTATTACAAAGTAATGTGCTTCAAACTTTCTTTCGCAATTTTAATAATTTGTAAAGAGAATATAATTTCTACGATGGGAACTCTACAATCTTATGTTATTTATAAAACCGAGAACTCATAGTGTACTTGCCATGTTATCTTATCTGTTATGAAAGCAATCTCTTACATATTTTGATAACGAAACTAGTGTAAGTTTTATATTGAAAGAAGCATTGAATAACAAACTGTTTCAATTTTTTTCCCTTCTGTAAAATGGACGGAAAATTTCAATCAAAATTCATAAAAAATAGAAATTTATTCAGAATATTTTAAAAGAATTTTCGATTAAGAACTTTAACATAATCGTTTCGAAACTTATAAAAGAGGAAAAGAAAATAAGATTAAAATATCTTCAGCAACTTACAGTTCATAAATCTTACTTTCCATGTCATTGAAGACGGAAGGAGATTGAGTGCGTAATAAAAAAGGTTTTCTTGCGCTTTCTTCTAACTGTTTTCAATCTTTTCAATAAATTTTTTAGGGTTCTAGGCATTTTCGTTCTTATTTAGTTAGCTTTGCATGTATAGAATGAAACATTATGAACGTTTCAAATTTAATACCTCAAACTCTAATTTTGAACTAAACATTTGTTGAAATATGTTTTGGCTTTCACATTTAATGATAAAAGGCAATTAAATGATCTAAACAAGGGAAAAAGAGCTTCATGAAGAGTGAATGGAGAGCTTTGTTGATGTTGGTTCGCTACTTGATTTGTATTTTGATTATTTTACATGTAAAATGTGAAATGAATTAAAGTTATTTAAGTACGAAATCTTTCTGCTCGAATTGCGGCTCTCCTTCAATTTCGTTTTTTCAATTTCCATTCGACGTAGTGCAACATCGTCAACTGAAATGCTAAACTGAAGTGGATTCATTGACTTTAACGAAGTTTAATGAAATTCGACTCAATATTCACGGTCACTTCTCCAATTGCTTTCTAGGGCTTTTTGCTTCATTGATTGTTGGCTTAAGTCATGTTTGGGTTTAGGACATTTAAAATAAAAATCCTGAACTTGATTTCGTGTCGTAATCGATAAAACTTCGTTTTCATCTTTACATTTCCGGATCCCATCGGCAAAATCAGTTGAAGTTATTATCACCAAAATGAGACACTTTAAGGTCTGATAAGACATCAGAAAAATTAGCGAACATGAACATCCGAAATAAATTATGTTATCAAGTCACTCGACAAAGTTCGAGAGGTGAATCATTGAAACTTCTGTTCTAAATAACTTTTGAAGCTTTTCCATCTTTGTAAGCGATTGCGTCAGAATTTGACTCGATTTTGTGATTCTTCATCGAAATCTTCTGTCATCGCGATATTTACGATGACTTCAGACGACATTTAGCGATCGACTTCAGACTTTGAAGCACCACATGGCGAGATTAAAAAATGATTCACGTTCACATTTACAACGGCAAATATTTCTCGACTTCTTCAACGTTTCCTGCTTCTCGTGATGATATTTTGCCTCCCGTTTCAAAATATTTATGCAAACGAACGTTGAATTTATCTCGCACACATGTGACAGAAGGAATGAAAACAAATTCATAAACTTCTGTAAATGAATGAATGTAAAAAGTAATAAATGTAAGAAACATTTCTGACGAGCATTGCTTGCAAATTTATTAATCCGCAGAGTGAAATATTAGCATTGCGATGAGATTTTTATGAGAAGAAATAAAAAAGAATTTTAAGCAAAGTTTCAACTTTACATTTTTTTAGTAAAAAATTTCACAGCAAATGTTGAGATTCAAAACTTTTTACAAGATGAAACGAATGTTCATGATGTAAACGTGTATTCGATTTATTTTGCATTTCTTTTTTATTCTCCTTGACTAAGAATAATAAATTTGCATCAAAGCTGAAAGTATAGACAAGGAAAGCTGGTGTTGATCAAAACAGAATTAAATCTTTTAAAATAAATAAATGATGATTGGCAAAGCAGATTTCTACTTTAATATGTTTCTCGTTCGAGGATGCAAGAATGTTAAAGTAAATTATTAAACAAAAGCTTTGAAGAAATGAAGTGAGTCTGAAAAGTAACGACACACGTTTATCCACAGCTTAACCAGATAACTAACATTGCTCGTTGTATCTTTTCTCATGAATACTTCATAAATCAATGCAAAATTCAAATGAAACTCTTGTAATTGTATTCACTAATGTTTTATACTAAGGATTTATTCATTTTATGCGATTTAAAAAAACTTTCAAGTTTTAATGCATTTTCAAGTCAATTTCTCTGTTAACATGAACAAGAAATTGAGATATTCCATTGCAGTTGCAAGTAAGAAGAAGAATGGCGTGCTTAAGCGCTTAACTTAGAGATTGATTATATTTTATGTTAACAAGATGCAGCTGGTAAATCTGGAACTTCATGTTTTCATTCTAATCATGTCCTAGTCTTTCTACTTACAAAGTAATTTTAAATAAACTTCGCTCACTTTCGTCAATTATTTTTCATGACTTTCAGTTAACTTTAAAATGTTTAAACAATGATTGAGCAGAGATTCAAATAATACGGATCTGTAGAGATTATTCAATTGAATGATGAAAGAGTTCCAGATGCAGATCGAAAGAAACGCATAAAATAGAATCGAATTTCATGAACAAATAATTGAATACACAACCAAGTTAAATCTTATTAAATTCTTACGCTCGATTATGCCTTTTCGCTTTTTTTTCTCATCCCCAAGTCTAATCGATAAATAAACAAACAAAAGAAGTGAAAATTCGGATTCTCCTTTGATCCAATTTAATCTTCTGTTGATGTCTTAAACATAAATTTAATACTTATGGAAAGGCCACCCACACAGCAATATCTTTTTCCTTAACTTTGAAACTGAGCCAAGCAATCAAATCATCCTTAGTCCATTTCCTTTTCCGAAAACTTTCTTTTGCGTAGCAGAAAGTTAAGGAAAGAAATTCCGTTCACATGCTTGAAACCATCTTGGATCTTCTTCTTTTATTTGGTCTTAGAAAAATTCTCAAGATGTTTCATGCAAACTTTGTTTTTTATTTCATTTTCAATGGGAAATTTTTATCTTAAAAGTTGAACTGTTTTTGTTCCTCATGATGGAATTTTATTTAACAAAGGAATTTTTCGTGATGTTTTAAAAATCGAATCTAAAATTTCATAAATTGTGAAGTGAGATTAAGCCTGAATTTCACTAAATTGTCTTTGCACAAGCGAAATTGTTCTGTTTACCGAACTCCACCCTCTCGTAATAAAATTATTAACTCATAATTCACACAATCGAAACACAAGAGGACTGACGTTTGTGATCTTAATTAACGAAAATGAATAATAACTTATGACTGTTCGTTACTCGTTTCAATAATGTGACATAAACAACAGCATTGAAAAAAAATTCTTTTTAACCATTAACGAAAAATGTTTTTTTGTTCATCTTGTTGCTTTGACCTCTCGATAAAAATAACAAGATTTCTTTACTCAAATTCCGACAAATTTGTATTTTGAATAGATATCTATCTACATAATATTTGTGTTAATAATGTTGTGTCAAAAGAAAACGCGGAAATTGTTTCCAAGTTAACGGCACAAGCCCCGAAATGAATTTCTTACAAATTAATTTCAATTAACTTCAAAGACAGATTTTTGTTCTTTTCCTAAGAAATATTTTTAGATGTTTGCTCACCAATCAGTTCATTGAATCGTTTACACGCCAATTAAAATATTTTATGAGATTACCTATTAAAATTTCAATTAACTGTCAAAGACTTTGTTAAGGAACAGAAATGAATTTTGGTTATAAATTATCTTCTCGATTACCTCGAACACAATACAATCTGCCGACATACTTGACTTGATGAATTGGCTTTTAAATAGATTGTCAACAATTTTCAGATTAAGTTTCTTTTTTGTTTTGCATATCGAGCGTTATCGTAGGAAGACAGCACATCATCTAAGGAATCTTGAGGAGTGTTCGAGCAACATCACATAGCTTGCGGTTATTAAACTGAACATTGTTTTTTCATTTGATTGCTTATAATTTTAACCACATTTGAATTATTTTTTCTCTTTAAGATGCTTTTAAAGTTTAAATTGAAGGCTATTAAAGTCATCTTGATAAAGTGAGGGAAATGGTCACAATAACTGTTTTTAAATGAGTTTTTTGACGCTCTCTGATCACTATTATCAAGACAAATTGTGCTAATTAAATGAACACACATAGGCTTAAAGGATTGTAGAATAAATGCTCTGTAATCAACTGTCAGTTGACGATGCCGCGGGCTGTTAATGATTGTTTAATTAAAAGTTTAGTGAAGTAGCTTACTTACATTCAAGAATGTGTTTGATAACGAAAGCAAGTCTCTCTCTCTTAATTTATTTAATTCATTTGAATAGAGATTATTGTTCAATTGAATTTACAAAAAAATATGTTAATTGAAATTCGATAAGGTTAAAAACTATTTGAGAGATTATGCTGTCAAAAGATTAATGCTTCAGTTGGAAAAGCAATCAAAGATGAAATTAATCGGTTGTTGGCTTTGATTTTGAGACGAATTATAAATAACTAAAAATTGTCTGCTTACCTTTAAATATGCTCGATTTGTGTTGTTATGTGAAATGCCTTGCTGACTTGTTGATTGAAATTAATTCAAGAAAAGTGTCACGAATGTCGATTTGATTCTACGTAATGCACTTTAATTATTTTTTAAAACACTTTTATGAACTCAATTTATGTGCATTTATTAATAATTCACTGATAATCCTGATAGTATAATAGGAGAGTTAATTAAAATCTGTAGCTCTCTTGTTGTTATCCTGATGTTTATATTTTGTTATTGAATCACAACTGTAACGAGAAAAATAAATAAGAGTTTAATTAATTGAAAGTTTTTTTAATCATTTTGGGTGAACTAATTTTCATTGTTCATTAAACTTCAGTTATGTTATCAAAAACCCAATTTAAATCAACTTCAATTGAGTTGAATTGAAAAGTGCATGGGAAATAAGTTGCCATCACTTCATAAGCACATAATTAAATCTTATCAGAAATATTCCACTTCACGCATCATCACCAGACGCTGAACTTTTAATTGACGAATCATCATTGACAACTTGCAACATCGTCAACTGATCTTGATAATAAATATCATGGCTAACACTCTCCCCATTCAAGAGAGTCTGATGTCTACTTAATTATAACAATTTGTCTAGATTTAGTCTAAATGTAAAGCAATATGAAGTTCATTTAGTTGAGACAACATGTCATCACTCGCTCATGTTTGATCAATTTTGTGCTCTCTTCATTTGACGTTTTTATGTTTCCTGTGTGTCTCACCACAAACTTCAACTTCGAAATCTTTTGATCACAAACCGCAAGGGAATGTAAAATTTAGCCAATGTGTTCATGAATTCACAATCACAGAACAAGTTTAATGAACGCAAAGGTGTAGAAAGGAAATTATGACAATGTGTGTAAGCATAAGTCAATTGGCTTTGTGCAGTTTTCGCAGATTTGCATGAATAAAACATTATGGAAAATTCTGAGATTTTTCAACATTTGTTTTAAATCCACACGAAATGAAAAGATTGTTCTGTCTTCGATATTTGTCCGTGAAATTTTAAATGCAAGTCTCGCACTTATTGTTCATTATGCAAATTTCCTGTCGTTGTGACTTCATCAACATAGTCATACAATACGTATTGAGACTGTTCTTTCACAAGATTAGAATAACTAATCAACTAATGCCGTTAGACATAAAATTATCTATATGCATACATACTTATGTACATACAATGTTGATCTATTGTTTAGCCTTTCTTTCACTCCCATAATAAACTCATCATCAACACATTCTATTTGGAAACTTGCGGGAATTTTATGATCTATTCATTTTACGATTCTGATGAACGGCGCCAATATTTTTTTCCTTCTATCCTAAATCCAATGCAATTCAAAGTCACTCATTGAATCATAATATCCACCCACACAACAAAGTAACAAACAAGGAGTTGAAGCCGAATTTGGTTGTGCAAACAGAAAGTCATTTGCCCTCTCCAATTTATTTATAACTTCAAAAGGTTCAATTATGACCGGAAAGAAATATTTAAATAGCAAAAGCAGTTTGAACTCTTTGGTGGGTGATTGATGAAGCATGATGGAAACTTAGTTACGTTAACAAGCTGATTGAGAAGCTTCGATGTCGCAATTTATCAACAAAAAAAATTTCTCCTATGACTTCTTTTGATTAATTTCTCTCAGAATTGTATTTAGGTCAGATCCAGATTCAAAGAATTTTTAATTAATATTAATTGTCGACCTTTTAGTTCTTTTGTGCTCGCTTTATCTTGGATGTTAGTAGCAATTGTTAGAAGAAAAAAAATTCCAAAATTTACGACCGTTAAAAACGGATTATTCATGAATTTCAATTAGGAATTTATGTCTTTGGATCCGACAACAAACTCATTTTTGCGTCGTCAATTTGTGGATTTTTTCAATAATTTGAATTTAGTGTTGTAAGCTCGCTTTTGCTTAGTTTATGATCGTAAATGAGAACATATTAATAACCATTTTCATTTCTTAATTCTTTGTTGTAAGATCAGCGAGAGACAACATTGACATCACTTTTATATTTAAACTCAGTAATTGACTTCAGTAGGATTGACGCTTGAAGTTTAAAGAAGAATGAAATATAAAAGCATCCAGAAATGTTGAGCTGACAAGCTGTTCGAGAAATCTTGAAGAATATGAAGTAAAATTATGCACGAACATGAAGCAAACTCGAACACTTTATGCTAAATGACATACAACCAACAAGCAAATAAAAAATTTAGTAGAATGAAAAGTTTTGCAATTATGACGAGTGTCGCACCAAGTAATTTTTTGTTTTTCCTGCTTGTTTTCTGTTAACATTCATATTCAAACGCGCAACAAAAAGTTTCACACATTTTTGCAAAGTCATTAAAAGTTTTGTCGAAGGAATGACAACACAAAATAAAGATCGATTGAGCTTCTGAAGCAGAAAACTTGGTGATATTTCAATTTTTATAATATTTCATTTCTCATGTTGACTTTTATATCCAAAGTTCTGCATTTGTCGTAGGCATAGCAAAAAAAGAGGAAAAAAGTTTCATTCTAAAATAACATTTTTTATCGCCTCACTTTGTACTCAACAGTCGAGTGTTAAAACAAATGAAATTGATAAAGAAATTAAAGCAAGGGAACCCATAAAAAGTAAGAAACATTTACAATTTTTTTCTTCTCTCACTTCTTTCTTTCTTTCTACTGCAGTCTACTGAATAACTTATTCAAGCTGACCCAATAATATTTTTTCATTGCATGAGTTGAAACGAGAAACTGAATAATGTTAGGGTCGTTTTCGCCGCCGCAGATGTTTTCGAAATTCTTTCATTGAAGCAGAAGACGAAGTTTGAATAAAATGATTTGAAAAGTGCTGACGATGCAATGAAATCTACAATGTGTGAGCGACATGGGCGATTAATATTTAAAGTACTCGAAATGCTTAAAACTTCTTCCTCTCAGTTGGAGTTAAGAAAACATTTCCTTCAAATAATTTCTTATACTCATTACAAATGTGCAACATAAATTAAGTCTCATTGACACATCTTTGTTTATTCTAGTAATACAAATGATGAGTTATTGTGTGATTACTAAGCTTGACTTTCATAGCAACACCATTAAAAAG
This sequence comes from Clunio marinus, assembly GCA_900005825.1. Taxonomy (NCBI): domain Eukaryota; kingdom Metazoa; phylum Arthropoda; class Insecta; order Diptera; family Chironomidae; genus Clunio; species Clunio marinus. The sequence goes on along the minus strand of CVRI01000075.1, from coordinate 1,161,677 downwards.
GAATCCTAGGAATAAAATATTTTTAACCAACTAAACCTTGTTTCTCTCGTAAAACAGAATTTCTTGTCTTTTGATGCAAGACATTAAAGGGAAGAAAGAAAAATAAAACATTAAAAAACCTGATGTGGATGAAAATTGCGTGGGTGGATCAACATAGTCGATGTAAAAAGATCAAATCTTTCGATGCATTGTTGCCAGATTAAACAAGATCAGCTTTTCACTTTTTTCTGTTTATTTACCCATCGATGAGTCTCATGGGAAAGAAAATCGCCGCAAAGTCGAGCATTAGAACTTAAGAAGATTTGACTTTCTCCAATATTTATTTATTCGTGAAATACGAAACTATTTAATGTATTTTTCTCGTTCTGCATCTGGAACTCTCACATCATTTGATTTTATAATCTCTCCAGATGCGCATTATTTCGATCGTTAATCAGTCTTTTTGTAAACTTTAAAAATATCTTCGGCTTCGAGACGAGTTTAATAAAAACAAAAGATAAATATTTACAGTCGTTAACCGCCGTTTCAGAAGAAAAGAAAAATTACTTCAAAAGTTTATTTCAAAAGTTCGGATTTCTTGCTCTCCACATTCCAAAACCGACCCGGCGCATGAATCAATCTGAAACCATCATCTTTATTACATTAGATTCTTCTTTGTTTACAACTTCTTTTCGACGAGTTCAAATAAACTTTTTTCCTGTTTCCATGCTTTCTCTCTTCACACACATTCCTGTCTAAGATTAAAAATAAACTTTTGGTTGTTGATTCAATGTAGAATATGATTGCAAAGTAAGTGCATATGCTGTAGATTTTATTACTCATTGTTGTAAGAGTTAGTAAGTGTTGGCTGTGTCTGAGTCACAATAACTTGAATAAACACTTCAAAATATTGCTGGCATCATTCGCGGGACGCTCAATTTATCTCAACTCCATGTTCATCGTTTTTCTTGACGAAAACGTTCAAACCACTACTTAGGTTTCAATAGTCTTTTGTTAAAAGTACCATTCATTTAATCTTCCCAAAGAAGAGTTTTAACTTCAATGCATAAACTAGCTGCGGTTTTACATTTAATATTTCAATCCTTTCTAGCATTTAAAACCCAAATGCAGTGGAATGAAATCGGTAGGAACAGGTTAAGCTTCATTTAAAGAAAGTTAATAAAACTTTATTCATTAGCATTGAATGAAGATAGAAATCTTACTCATAAAAAACTAGAAAACGAAAATTTCTTTAACTTTCATACAATTCGAATTTTAAATGCAATTTAAACTTTTTTTTCTTCATAAATTACCGTGAGGAAAGAATAATCGACGTCTTGTGCAATGCAAGTCATTGGCCTTATCCCAATGTTTAATGTTTTGTTTGTGCCTAATTTAAAAAGTGAAAAAATTCTGAATTAGAACTTCTATTCACATAATTCATCAACATATTTAAAAGCTTCACTTTTCTCAAAACATATATCGAGATTATTGCATATTTGCATGCCGATAATATGGCGGTTATGAACGGTTATGAAGAATGAGAACAATAAGCTTGCTGGATGTCGTTGAAAGCAACATAAATGAATGCCAACCATAACTGAGAGTTTTTCATTATAGTTTTGTTTAAAATTTCGCAGCATAATGGATCGTCGTTGTTAAATTTCTCAGTTAGGAAAACATCTTTTCATGCTTGAACATTTTTTTCCATCGCTTTCAAGGGTCTGTTTGTTTTAATTCATCTGCACAAATTAAAGTTTTTTTTTCTCGTTACTTCTGTCACATGTGTGCGAGATAAATTCAACGTTCGTTTGCATAAATATTTTGAAACGGGAGGCAAAATATCATCACGAGAAGCACAACACATCTTTGTTTAAAGTTTAAAAGGAAACGTTAAAGAAGTCGAGAAATATTTGCCGTTGTAAATGTGAACGTGAATCATTTTTTAATCTCGCCATGTGGTGCTTTAAAGTCTGAAGTCGATCGCTAAATGTCGTCTGAAGTCATCGTAAATATCGCGATGACAGAAGATTTCGATGAGGATTCACAAAATCGAGTCAAATTCTGACGCAATCGCTTACAAAGATGGAAAAGCTTCAAAAGTTATTTAGAACAGAAGTTTCAATGATTCACCTCTCGAACTTTGTCGAGTGACTTGATAACATAATTTATTTCGGATGTTCATGTTCGCTAATTTTTCTGATGTCTTATCAGACCTTAAAGTGTCTTATTTTGGTGATAATGACTTCAACTGATTTTGCCGATGGGATCCGGAAATGTAAAGATGAAAACGAAGTTTTATCGATTACGACACGAAATCAAGTTCAGGATTTTTATTTTAAATGTCCTAAACCCAAACATGACTTAAGCCAACAATCAATGAAGCAAAAAGCCCTAGAAAGCAATTGGAGAAGTGACCGTGAATATTGAGTCGAATTTCATTAAACTTCGTTAAAGTCAATGAATCCACTTCAGTTTAGCGTTTCAGTTGACGATGTTGCACTACGTCGAATGGAAATTGAAAAAACGAAATTGAAGGAGAGCCGCAATTCGAGCAGAAAGATTTCGTACTTAAATAACTTTAATTCATTTCACATTTTACATGTAAAATAATAATCAAAATACAAATCAAGTAGCGAACCAACATCAACAAAACTCTCCATTCACTCTTCATGAAGCTCTTTTTCCCTTTTTTGGATCATTTAATTGCCTTTCATTATTATGTGAAAAAAGAAATGAAATCATTTCGATTTCTCTGCATTTTAATCCGAAGTTTGTGTGGCAAATGATTATGTCGACTCGACAGTGAATCTTTTTCAATCTTACATGAATTTAGAAATCAAGATTTTTCATAAAACGCAAACTATAAAAATGAATGGAAAATCATTGTTGAAGAAAATGAAAGAAAAACATTTCCTTTCTCATCAGTGTTGTCTCGACAGCCAGCATTTGAAGTGATGAATAAGAAGATTTATGAACTTGAGTTGCGTGTCAATCTTGTTTCGCTCTCTTCCGTTGCGTCTTCCTCAATTGGCGGAGGGATTTCTTTAATGTTTTCCGTCTGCTTCTTGGCATATCAATGATGATCTTTTCAATCTTCTGATTTTCGAATGTCAAAGCTTGAGAATTAAACTGTTCGCCTTGCCACATATTTTGGTTGAGTGTCTCAATCCGGGTTTGAAATATTCTAATTCTGGTATTACTTTTGGGTGCCGCATTCACTTTCCTTTCACGGTAGAATCGTTTAACTTTATTTAATGTTCCTGATGCAAATCGACTCGACAGACATGAAAACGATTGAAAATCTTGCGCATCCACCCACACAACACGAAGCAACTTAGCTAATGTGATCTCATATGAATCATTTATTTATTTAACACATTACATCAACGAACGAACAGACATATAACTTTCATCTATATGTAAAATTGATTACGAAATTCAATCAAATTCTGTAGGTCGCCTGGAGATAACGTTTCATGCAATTGATACTTTAAACACTGTTCAGTTTTCAATTTCGTTCACTATGCCGCCCGTCATTCCGATGATCTTAGTAAATATTAATAAATAATTATTTTTCGATGCGTTTATCAGCTCGACTTTTGTAACAGATAAGAATGTCGTCTTGTTACAACTTGTAAACGCAGACGTATTAAGAATTTAATTTCCTAAATTCTTATTGGATATGTTTTGGACTTGTTTCAAACACAAATGTCAGTCTATGGATTTTCCCAAAAATAAGAAGAAGTAAATAAGATTGACATTGATTTTTGCAACCCTTCTTTTCATTAAGTGAAATCATTGTGTCCCGTAGGGTTCGAAGTGAGTATTTCTGTCCCTAAGTTCTGTTTTGTTCAGCATAGAAACAATGGAACTGTCAAGAGAGAAGCTCATGACGTTATTCAGTCGAAAGTAAGCTGATAATGGAATGAACACATGTACATAAAACCAGTAAAACGTTCCGCTAAAAATCTCTGTCTTCACAGACTCACAGGAGAACTTTTATAGTCATTTATGTAAATTTTTTTCGGATTTGTTTTTTACGCTTTCAAAATCTGCAGTGATTGTCGCAGAAAAATCCTAAAGGGATTAGTCACAAAAGAGTTGCTTGCTGTTTCATCGAAATGTTGTTGGAAACGCTTAATAACAGTAATTTGTCATCAGTCCCTTTCACTGCCATTGCTGAAATGGAAATACTGTTAACTGATGTTGATAAGAATTGATTATGGTTCGATTGACAATCAATGAGTTGGAAAATGTTCTCTTCTTTTTTTATTTCGTTATAATCGACAGTAAATTTTCTCTTTCGATAATCAAAGCCAGACTTTTTTAATTTTCTTCCCTTGAGTCTGGCACAGGTTTATGCTGGATAATAAACGGTCAAAATCAAGGTTTATGTTCATAAATATGTTGCAAGATATTTTTTTTTATCAAACTCAACTGTCGTAACCTATACAAAAAATGAGACAGATACTTACTTATATTTATTTATTACAAGTTATGACAAAATATGATAAGACATTCTTTCATTACGCAACATCGACTGGTGGTTTTGATACATAAATATGTAAGTTTATCGTTCATTAAATATTTACACGATTTCGGTAGAATGCGCGACTACGTACATAAAAGTATGAGAAGAGCAGCGCAGAGAAGATGGAAATTATTTCCGTTGATGTTATCTACTTTCTCACAACAGTAAGTCTTTACTTCTTTTGCATTTTATGCGCTCACAAATTTTGAAATCTCATCGTCACGAAAGATTGATTCGTTCGTTTAGAGTGAAGAGGAAATCACGATGAAGTTTAAAAATAAGCAAAGCGATGCTGAAGGTTTGTTTTTCCGGCGTTGCCACTTCTTCTCTTATGAAACTTTATTGAAATTTTTATTTCTGTCTTTTCTTCTGTATGTCATGTCAACCGACATAAGAAAGCATATTTGTTGTTTAAAAAGCTGTGCTTATTTCAACTAACCAAGTGCGCAAATAGCATAATTTGAGTAATGAGCCGCCTTCTCGGCTTGAATAAATGTAGAAAAAGAAATAAAGAAAAGATAAAAACAGTTCGTTGACATTTATCGTGATCTCATCAATGATCTTTCTCATAACTCACAACATGATTAATGCTGGTAGTTTCGAGCTCTTATAATTAGCAACAATACTTCGTTTATCGCCATCAGTGAACGATGAAGCAATTTTTATTTCTTTCTCCCCTCTTTCTTTACGCTTCACTAATTAATAAATTAATTAAGAACAATTTTTGTTTGTATGATGAGTTTAGTTTGTTCTTAAACAATTTGTTTGCACCACAAGTGATGCAACCACGAGTTGAAAAACATTTTCAAACATCATAAAACTTTTTTTTTGTTCTCATTTCATTTTTATTTATAACTCTTCAAAAATTTTGATCGTGCAAGAAAATTCGTCTGCATTTTATTTAGAAATTCATTTCTTTTCCATAATCTTTCGTTAATAAAATTCATCTGATTATTTAGAAGAATTCAAGCATAGAAAAGAACTTTTTTTATGTTTCATGGCGCTCTTTAGAATTAAAGAGTTGAACGATAAACTGTGCGGCTGTGAGCTATAAAAACCATTTTGTTGAAAGTTTTTCAACCACTAAAATGATTCTACTGGAAAAGTGGATGAGCGACGATGACTTTGTGTATGTTTGCAGACAAGATGATGAACAAAAACATAAAATAAAAATACAATTAAACTGCTAAGAGGGAATTATAATTCTTGTTGGAATGCAATGAGAACATTTGAAACAATTGACGACATCACGACCGATAAAAAGAACTTAAAGTGCTTCAAACTAACTGATTGCTTAATTTGATTAAGTTGAAGAGTTCCTCGAAGCAATGAAAATTATTGTGATTATGCTTCGATAATTGAATCAATCAAGCTGCGAGATGAAAGCAATCACGTCATGTCACGATGTTTTCTTATTAAAGAGTACGATGCATGGTATGGCGTTAGTTTAATTGGATTTCTATTTTTCTTGTATTAACTTCTTATTTCTTGCTTTCTCTCAGAGAATTTTCTTCATGGGTACGAGCCATTCACACAAGTGGAAGTGTTAGTTCCTGTCTACAATACTATAACTAATCTATCATCTATAAAAATATTGTCAATGTTCATGCGCTGAAAGAAAATTAAATTTGATTTTATTTATGTTTCAAAGGTCGACTAGAATACGAAATCAGCAATGCTGAATTCATTTTGCTGTTTGTTTCTTTTCCTGGTCGTTATTGTATGCAAAGTTCAATTATATTATAAGAAATGCATTTAAACTAAATCGTTATTGATAAATGTAGAAAAAAATATACATTTGGGCTTTATTTAAGCCAACCACACCTTATCGACATCATCAATATGAACGTTAGATATTCAATGTTCTTTCATATGCTCCAATAAATATTTATTTTTTCTTTTTCGTAAGCCTTATTGTTTTTGTTTTATGGATTCAATCGTCCGGGGAGAGGAGAAAAGTTTTTCGATTCTTTTCTTGTTCTTCAATCCTATTAAATTTCCACAAGATAATTGAATAATCTGTTCTTTGAGGGTCGACCGGGAATTCGGCGTTGGTGTAGTGTAATAGGGAAAAAAAACTTCCAAAAAATGACATAATGAAAGATGAGAAAGAAATTTCGATGAGTGATAAAGATTCCTTTGAAACACTTACATTTCCTGTCCTTAAAATGACAATGATGCAAGCAACAAATTACGTTTCCTCAATGGCTAGATAGTAATGCGATGATACAATTGAAAAGGAAATGAGTCAATTCATAAGAAATGTTTATGTTATCACTTTCAGCTTTTTATATCAAGAAATATTTGGTCGTTATGATTCTTTATCAGTTTTAAGGTGAATGTAAATATTGATTTTATCGAGCCTTCGTCATCCTGATTGAAGTTAAAAGATTTTTAAAAATAAAAATGTTTACATGAACAGAAGTTTAATTGAAAAGGCCATCGAATTAATTATCGTGAAAAATGCAAAAAATACATGATCAACATAAATAAGAAATCAAGTTTTACGGCCTTTTGGAAAATTTGCTTTTAATTAAGATTAAAATATTTCAAAGTTTACTTTTGCTTTCCTGCAGATAATTTTTAATTCTTAAAAGCGGATTCGTTAAGTAAATATTGACACAATCGACCACATCGGTTGGATAATAGTCAGCAAGAAAAAAATTCTGATGGTTTGTTTTGTGTTAAAATTGAGTGAGTTAAGATATTTTTTGTTATTAGTAAGTTTCTTTGCTTCTTCTCTTTATTTGGTTATCACCATGAATCGTGATATGAGCGTTGAGATAAACAAGCTACATTTACATACAGAGAAGCCCTGAACTTTTCGCAAAGACGGTCATTATGCATGAAACTATAAATAGCAGCCGGTAAATAAAAGTAAACTGTTATCCAACACATGTATGAGGTTCAACAAACACATCGACAGACCATCCTTGACTTGATGATAATTGAATAAATTCGTTGAGTTCTGTTCTGTTTCTTTGCTGTTTATTGTTACTTCATGAACCAACATTAGCAGACAAGGGAGAACCCTTGAACTTGGTGATAAAACTTATTCCACTTTACAAAAGTGTTACAAATTAAATAATTGATATATAAAAATTTTTGATTGTTTCCAACAATTTAAGAGTTTTTTGAAAGAAAGAAAAATAAGAAAAATCAATTGAAGACAATTTCGAATAAAAAACAAATACAAAACCCTGAAATCAGCACACAAATTTCAGAATGAAAGTGTTTTCGATTAATAAATTAAATAACGATAAAAATTCTTTTAGACAGTTCTATAAAAATAAAAACAGCCATGAAAAAGAAACCTAAGCGAAATTAATTGAATTGATTGCTGCTCAATCAAAATTTGTTTTGTTTTGCAACATTAGATATTTGTGTATGCTGTTTGAATCTTTATGATACTTAATCAGAACGAACAATAGAGAAGAAGCATAGAATATGCAACAATGTTAGCCTTTCTCCTTAAAGCTTTATCAATACTCCATTTAAGTTTAAATCAAGATAATAGAAAGAAAGAATATTTCACACCCTCAACTTAGCATTTTTCACTCACGCACGCTTTATTTCTTTGCATTCTTATGTTTAATTTTTTCTTAGGATATGGAAAAGAAATAATAAACGCACAAACCCGAAAATAGGAGACCCGACAATCGATCGATAATTTTGATGTGTGTGTGAAAGTAAGCGAGCAATTTTCACGGTAAGAAATTCGCAGATTGTTTTACGTGTGTCAATGAGGGAACAAGATATCTTACACATTATAAAGACATAAGAAATTACTGAATTAATTAAATCTTTATGAGTCTTCTTACCTTTTAAGAATATCCAGTTTGATGAAAAATTTAGTTGTAATCCAATAAATCTCTTTTATCTCAATATTTAAAATGCACTTTCGCAACTTTATTTATAAAATCACAAGAAATCTAAATGATTGAAGAAAAATCAACACAAATCACTGTTTTATGACAAGTCATCAATTAAATTCCGAGCGAAGTTTATTTCATACTTCGTGTAGCACTCAACATAAACTGAATGTAAATTTACTAACTTGGGCTAACAAAAAGTGTATAGTGGGTGTGTTCAGAAAATACATTCGAACTTAACTGTTTATCATAAAATGCAGTCATGTTTTTCAGCCCTAATGCATGATATTAACCTTTATCACAATCAATCCTAAAAAGTACAATAATTTTAACAATACGATGTCAGCAAAAGCTAATTTAAAACTAGTTTTATACGAAGAAATATAAGACTGATTAAAAACTAACCGACATAATTCTGAACAGTGCAGTTGGGTAATGTTGAGAAGCGCCACCTGTGTTAATAGTTCGAAAATAAACTCTTGAAAACAATAAATATAAAAAATAATTTTAAAAGTAGGTATTGGCATTTAGAAATTAAATCATTTAAAGATTTTGTGTGGTGGAAGGTTATTTGAAATATGTTTTCCTGTTTTTCATCTGATGATAGTCAAGCAGGTATACCTTAAAATAAATTTCTCAGTTATTGCTTATCATTGTGAAACCTATTACAAAGCAATTGGAAGTATTTCTTTATTTATAGTTTAAGTTATCATTCTAGACATAGTAGTTTGAGAAGTATTGGCTTTAATATATAATTACGCTTAATTTTGTAAAAACTTATAAACAAACGAAATGTGGGTGATAATGAACAAAGTTTTGGGTAAAATATGCTTAGTTGAATGCCCTTTGCTAACGTAAAAAAAAATCGTCGAAAACTGAACAGGACGGAAGAATTTTAATAAGCGTTTTACTAAGTTTTTAGTGTATTTAAAAATAGTGAAACAATTTGATTTCATTACCTAACTTTATTGAGAATAGTAACACATAATAAGTAAGTGTGGAATAGTTTAATATACAGCTTAAAAAGTGATTAAAGAAAAAAGTCTTCGAAGAGTGAAAAAAATCTTCGTGTCCTCCATTAATTTAAGGCGTTGTTCTTTCTTCGTCTGAGAAAAAAATTAGGCTTTAAATAAATACCAAAGGAGGGAGCGGATGCAATATTTGCAAACAAATTTCAATAGATAATCTAATAAAAGTTTTTTAATTTCATAAATTTATGCTCATAATACTACAAACAACGATCATAACTCGATAGAACCAATGGCAGCAATTCGCAAAAAGTTAGTCATTGTTGGCGATGGAGCATGTGGCAAAACTTGTCTGCTGATCGTGTTCAGTAAAGATCAGTTCCCTGAAGTTTATGTGCCAACAGTTTTCGAGAATTATGTGGCTGATATTGAAGTTGATGGAAAGCAGGTATGTTGATACAATTAATTATGTGGAAATGCGATTGATTGCTTCTTTTATGAGTGAAACAGATCTTGTGATGTATGCATCATCTTCTAGTTTTATTATCTTATTTTATTTCTTTAAATTTCTTTTCAACAAATGTGTTTTTTCTTCTTATGTCGGTTGTTTTGTTGTCGGTGCGGTATAAATTCCAAATCAATCATTCGATTGCAACCGATGATTTAGTAAAGTGTGTTGATTGTTGCTCCAGAATTTTGATTCATCTGCGCGTTCGCCTTTTAATAGAGTTTATGTTATTTACGTCCCGTCCCGCAAATCTTTTACTTATTTCTTTTTTTTTCATACAGTTTTTCTTCTTTTGTCCAGCTCATGACACAAATAACTTAGCGATGCCAGACAGCCGCGCATCTTTTAACAGCTTTGTTTATTATTATTATTGTTGTACACAAATGACGGGCTTGTGAAAATCACGAAAAGAAATTTTAGATTGATCGTGATACTTTTCGCCATAAACTATTGTCAAAGGCAAAACAATTTATTTAAAATATCGGTCGTTTAACTTGTTGAATTATACGTCTGACGCGTTTCTTAATAAAAGCTATTTCATCATCATTTTCAATCATAAATGAATGATATTTGTTTTCAATCCGTAGAACTCTCCTCGATGTCACAAGACGTCAAGAGCAAACGCGTGTGAGTGAATACAGTCAGTCATTGTGATCGTCGTACTCATTCATTCTATCATACAGTCGTTAGTAGTGTTTTCATGAAATGCTTGTATCACTTATCACAAAATAAATAAAAGCTAGATAAGGCTAAGATTCAAGCTTCTTCCGTTACGACTCTTCGCGAGCGATGACACATCGAGAAAGCTTCTCTTAGTAAATAATTGAAAATCGAATAATGAAAGAAGAGAAAAAATTGTTTTAACGATGACCAAATCGTTGTAAATGTATGTGCGAATGATATCATGAAAGAAACTTAAACAGCAGCATAGCGTCGCAAGCAGTCAGTGGTGTGAATGTGAATGTAAAGAACAAAAGGAACGAGACGATAAAGAAATGTGAAAAAAAGCTGATCGTTTATGAATTCCAAGAAAACTGTTTTTTTTTTTAAGTTTTTGTGTGATGACTAATCGCAAAATGCCGTCTTATGAAATATAGCGAGAGCGTCGAGTGAATGAATGAATATCCGTATAAGTATGATGCATTGGCATCTGAATGAGAAAAGAAAAAGTAATGCAAATATTTGTGGTTTGATGTCATGCATAAATCCCCGATTTAAAGTCCGCTTTAAAAATTTTATTTATTTTAACGTTGACTCAAACATTTTTTTTCTGTTTTAATTTTTTTTTAAGGTTGAGCTGGCTTTATGGGATACGGCTGGACAAGAAGATTATGACAGATTACGTCCATTGAGTTATCCCGATACAGATGTCATCCTTATGTGCTTCTCCGTAGATTCGCCGGATTCATTGGAAAATATTCCAGAAAAATGGACGCCAGAGGTGAGATGCTTAATTAAGTAATTAAAACTGATGATTAATAATGAATAATTATTTTAGGTGAAACATTTCTGCCCAAATGTACCAATTATCTTAGTCGGTAACAAAAAAGATCTCAGAAATGATCCGCACACAATCAAAGAGCTTGCAAAAATGAAACAAGAGCCGGTGAAGCCATCAGAAGGCAAAGCCATGTTCGAGAAGATTAATGCTTTTGCATATTTGGAATGTTCCGCCAAATCGAAGGAAGGCGTACGAGAAGTGTTTGAAACAGCGACGAGAGCTGCATTGCAAGTAAAAAAGAAGAAGAAGAATCGATGTACATTGCTTTAAATTCTGATTGCGATGTCTTCGCAAAACACACAAAAAAAATCTTACACAAAAACAAAACCACCCACAATACAACAACACTCAGCAGTTCCATTCAACATTTTTCCTGTTTTGTTTTTTGAAGTAACAAAAGAAGAAGAAAAAGTAAAAGCTTTTCTTTTTTTACTAATCAAGAAAAAGAAATGTCGATCCAGAGAGAGAAAGATAAATCAAAAATGTTTTTAATTTGAATGCTCTTTGTGTCTCTAAAATGTAAACTTATTTTTTTTGTCAAACAACACGGAAGATTTTCGTAATTATTTCCTCAATTTAATCAATATTTTAGATGAATAGATAAACCTTAGATGCTTTATTTTGTACTCTGGATAATTAATCTATAATAATACATTTTTTCCTTTTCTCCATTCACATTATTTATCTTTTGTCGTGTTTCAAAAAAGAAAAAGAAAGAAAGAAGATGATGATATAAAAACTTGTAATTTATGAATCGAACGTATAAAAAAATATAAACAGACATTTATGATGAAAAAAACATAAATGAAATATTTGAACAGAAAGGAAAATTCAGGAAGTTTTCTAATGACGTTTCTTTTCATTTCTTTCTCTCAACACGCTTTTCATTTTTCATCTTTTGTTTTAATTTTTGTTTAATAATATTTTCGATAGCAAAATACAGAGAAAAATATTTTTGCTTACTTTCCTTCCTTCAATTTCCTATCGATACGAAAAAATTTTTATTATTATTGGAAGAAAACAGTTCTTACACTAATTGAAATGTATTTTTAATTTTCTCGCACATCTGGCCCGTGATCATTCGATCATAATGATGATGTGAAAAAAGCGAGGAAAACGATAAAGAAAGAAAGAAAATTGTATACTTAAACAAGCGGGTTTACCAAGTATCCGACGTGAGTGATCGATCTGGTTTGAAAAAGGAAAACAAAAAATGTCGGAAATTGTTTTTTTCAAAAATCTTAATTTAATTTGGGTTTTCAATGCCTTAATATGATCAGAAATCACTTCTCTTCCATCCCTCCATCAATCATTAACATCATTTCATTTCTTCTTCGCTACCATTTCTTCCGTGAATTAACATTTCAATTTTTTCGACGATCAATAGCTGATGTAGGAAGAAAATAAAATAAAACGCCTTTTTTCGCTTTTAGCGAACTCACCTCTGGGATGGGATAAAAAACATTATTTTTCTTCGTAAATCGTTTACTATAAAAGTGAAATTACATCTACTACAATTGAGAAATTATTATAAACAAAGAAAAAGAAAAAAAAATTAAAAAAATGAAAAACAATGAAAAACGAAATCTTAAAAAAAACAAATAAAATATTATTAGACCAAAAAAATGTAAAAAAAATATCATAAAATTTTGTGTTTTTTAAGTAGACTGACCATCACTGGATGTTTATCAATTTTTCATCCAGATACTCGATCTTTTCAGGATATTTGGTGACATTTTATTGTTCATGTTTTTTTGCTTCCTCATTTCGCAGATTGATTCTTATTAAAATGCTGGATACATTATCTGGTCAGCCTACTGTTACAAGAATACATTCGCACAATATCTGTTATTTATCATCTTATCAGTTCTCATCATCTCCCTTCCCCATTCTTCCCAAACAATTCCACAATTCATCTCTTAAGTTGAGTGTCAATGTGACTTTACACTAAAATATTTTATTTCAATTCATTGTTTGTAGCAAGAAACGAACTTTTAAATGAAAATAATAATACTAAAAAATATCTTGATTAAAAGATATGAAGAGAAAGAATTATTGTGTAAAAAGATAAATCTTTAATAAGAGAAAAAAGGCCTAATTTTGTATCAACTGAATAATTGATATAAACTAATGAAAATGCATCAAGAATAAAATTCATGTAACTATTCTCATAATCGCGGCTTTTCCTTATCCCAATTTATCCTTCAAAAGCTGGAAAAATATTCATTAGGTAGATGAGACAAAAATAAAAAATCTTTGACTGTTTCTTTGACATTTTTTAAGAAATATTTTTCATGATTTTTCTTTTGTTCGATACGAGGAAATCGAAAAGACTCGGTCATGTAATTGATCATGAATAGAAATATCAGAAATGAAATTATATCACAATTTTCTTGAAATGAAAGTTTTTAGTCAGAAAATTTTATTGATGAAGTGCCTAATTTGAACGCTTGAGAAAGTTTCATGATAAAATTTGACATTAAATATTTTCTTTAACTCTAAACTTAATTTTAGGTTTGTTTTTTAAAAATGGTCGATTTCTTCTTCATTTCTTTAATGAAAACGAAATCAGTGAAAATTCTCAATCAATCTTCTCATGGAAAAGGTTTTTCATTTCCATTTTTTTTTCTGTTTTGGTAATTTGAATTTGGTAAGCTCTTCGGTTACATTGAAATTGTTTATAAAGAAATCTTTTTTAACTTGTCGGCTATTTCTAAAGCTTAGTAAATGATTTACCGTAAAAGCTATAAAAGTATACATAGATACATGTATTTATATAAAAAAGATTTAGCTAACTGATCCTATTGAGATTAAGAGAAATAACGGAAAAAATGTCTTCTGACGAGAAATCATTTGAAAATCATTAAATGTATTTGTAATTCTAACTTTATTGCTGACTAATATGAGAAGCATAACGTGAACTTTTTAATACATGAACAAGAAATAATGTCTTAAGCTAATCAAATTAATCAGTGAGGGTGAAGATTTTTTAAGTACGAAAAAAATTTAAACGTGAATATGGAAACATGATCATCGATTACAAGATGACTTGCTTGTATCTCCTTTTTATTACAAGAATAATAAAAAATAATAAAAATATTATCAAGAATAAGCCCATCGCGTTGCTGCCAAGGTTTTAATTCTCTCTTATAAATTCTCCAAGAAAAAAAAGTATTCGATAGATAATCACCATGTTTTATGATCACAGAATATGTTTTTTGCATAAAAAATTTCTTTTAATAAATTGTTGGAGCGAAAATGAAAATATTAATGAACTGCTTTAAATTCTTGGATTGGACACTTTCAAATTATTTGAAGTTTCATCAAAATTTAATTAGCTTTAAAATATTGGAAATATATATTTTTTTCTAACAGATTGTAAGATTATAATGAATAATTGAAAGAATTTAGATCAACAAAGTCAAAGAATTATTTTATTTAAGATTTCATAGAAAATACTTGAAAAAATATTTAATTACATTTTATTTCGATGGTTCAAGTTCAGAATGTCGCTATTGGAATCATAATGATGTGTTTATGATTAAAACAAGCTTATTTATCATTTAACTGTCATGCAATTTTTCCGATATTTATTGAAATAAAGACCAATTAAAAAAATTGAAAATCTTTTCTTTACGAAAAAAATTTCTTACATCTGGAAATCGCCAGTTTCAATAATAAACATCAAAATTTTAAGATTGATTTTCTATAAGCAATCTAAACATTTCTCTCCCGATCATGACGTCAACGAAGCACAGCGCAATCCTTTCGATTCGAGAAGCAACAACAACAAACATGTTGTAAGAGTATTTTTGAAGCATACGAAATATTCGTAGCTAATATTTTTCACAGCATGTAAACATTGCGATTTTGTGGTGGAAGAGTCAACTAGCTTTTCGTTATCTCTCTGTTTGTTCATAATCAGCACATGGTGCCTAAACATTGAACATGCGCATTTACATTTTGAGAAAGAGAGACATTCTAATATATTTTCTTATTTTTCAAGTCACCATTTACTACTGTTCGAGATATGGTCGAGCTTACAGCTATTGGTTTCTTAAGACAACTATAAGAAAGATAAAAGTTAAGAATTTTAGTGTTTCGTGCTAAAATTAAGTGACTTTCATTGTTTGTAGTGAGAAGAAAGAAGAAATGTGAGAATCAGTGAAGACTCAAAAGTTTTTTCAAATCTAAGAAAACCTAGACGAAAATTTCTTCTTCTCCATTGACATATTGTCAGTCTTTATCATCATTTCTTCTGATTAAAAATTTTAAAACTTTATGTTGAGTTAGATTAAATGTTCTTCTTTTTAAAAGTTCTATTAAATTTCAACAACAAAGTTAAAACAATAGAGGAAAAGTAAAATTTATTTCATATTTTTCATTCTTCAAAAAGAGATCAAAAATGTCTGAAATTTTATCTGTTGGTGAGTATTTAGCGGTCGATAAAACGATAAT
This sequence comes from Clunio marinus, assembly GCA_900005825.1. Lineage (NCBI taxonomy): Eukaryota > Metazoa > Arthropoda > Insecta > Diptera > Chironomidae > Clunio > Clunio marinus. The sequence continues at coordinate 1,145,857 of CVRI01000075.1, read as the reverse complement.
TCCTATAATTTAGACATGTAATTAACTGCCACTTTATATCGTTTAGTAAACGGAAAAAAGAAGTCAAAAAAAGCTAGCAATATTGGAACTTCATCCAGTAATGAAATCATTTCTGGTTCCTTGAATACAGCCAAATCGCAAACGAATCGTATTGGGCCCCGCATTTATAAATGTGTTATTCTAGGCGATGGAGGAGTTGGAAAATCTGGTAAGATCAAAACATTCTTCTTCCATCCAAACATAAATTACGTCTGAAAAATATTCATTGTCATCCCTCCAAGAAAAAGTCTTTGTGATTGTGACGTAAAACATTTTTCTCCTTACATAGGACAATTTCTCGTGTATCGATAATGTTCAGATATTTATTCAAGCTTTTGTTTGACTAACTAAGCAATTCATGATTTTTTATTTTAACGTCAGTGAGATACATCCTACAAATCCTTGTTAAAGGGTATACAAAGCATAACACAAAGCATAACAGGGGAAAAAACGAAGCGTTTTTTACGCCTTTGCATTGGGCGATGTTTGTTAAAGCACATCTTGAATGTTTCAATGTTTTTGATTTATTTTTGATGTTTTGCAAAAAAGCTTTTAGGGTCAACTCTAATGTTTTTAAAATTTCATTTTCAGCTGTAACATTGCAGTTTGTGTCGCATAGTTTTCTTGATTATCATGATCCAACTATTGGTAAAGAACAAATAAATTGAAATATATAATCATTTAAATTAATAATGTAATGTTTCTTGCAGAGGATTCGTATCAACAACAGGCAATCATTGATGGAGAACCAGCTCTGTTGGATATTTTAGATACTGCAGGCCAAGTTGAGTTTACAGCAATGCGAGACCAATATATGCGATGTGGTGAAGGCTTTATAATATGTTATTCGATATGCGATCGTCACAGTTTTCAAGAAGCATCTGAATACAGAAAACTGATTGCTCGAGTGAGACTCACTGAAGATATTCCTTTAGTTCTTGTTGCCAACAAACTCGATCTTCAATCACAACGAAAAGTATCTGTCGAAGAAGGAAAGGCTCTTGCCATGCAATTTGGATGTCCATTTTATGAAACGTCTGCTGCTCTGCGTTGTAATGTTGATGAAGTTTTTTATACTCTCGTTCGTGAAATTAGGAGAAAAGAAGCTCAAAAGGTAGCCGTAAATTTTTACTCTTGTGAAGATAAATTTACTAATTTTTTAATTATTGTTTATAGGCTGCAAATTCAAACGATACAAGCTCAGAAAAAATTCCACCATTAAGTCGTACAAAACGAAGTAAATGGCTTCGATTACGCTCCATTTTTGCACTTGTTTTTAAGAGAAGAAGATAAATGACTCAAAATAATTTTAGATTTAATTTCATAAGTTTGTTATGTTCTTAAGCAGAAAGAAATTCACAAAATTTCAACACATAAAAACGATAAAGTAGAAAGCAAATCTCAACATTTAATTTCATCAAATAAAATCTTTTATGAAACAGAAATCTCATTCACGTTAAAGAGTTTTGATCAGCATCCAAAAATATATCTGACAATACATTGAAAAGTAAGAAAAGTCCTTTGAGAAACTTCAAGTTTCTTTCTTTAATTTAAAGGAATTAGTGTTCGATTTATATTTGTTGTAAAAAATGCAGAAAAAATCGATTGGTTTATTAAGGATAAAAAGAATATTTTGTTGTTATGTACAATGAAAGCTTTACCCATTGGAAAATTCGTGAGAAAACGAATCAAAAGAAAACAGAAAATGCAATATTTATTCTATTAAACTCGCTTTGTTATTAAATATTTCATGTTTTGTTGACATAGTCATATGAATGTTAATCGTACACATAAACATGAGAATAAGATTTGATAGGGGCCAACAAGGGAAGAGTTTATCAGTATTTTAAGCCCATTGTTCAATGTAAGTCATTAGATCCAATCTATAGAGATTAAAATCCAAGATCTTTACCAAATGAATAAGAATATCAAATATCTGTCTAGAAGTTTAATCTTAAACACTATTAAATATTTTTCAAAGTGGCACCTTTCTGGATAAAAAAATTCTTTCTTCGTTCTTGATGAAGTTATCATGAAATCAAAGAAGAGTAAATGTATGTCGCCCAATGTCGAGGATAAACCAAAACATGTTTAATCGAAGGAAAACCCCAAAAAATGAAAATTAGATATTTAGTCTTGTAAAATGAAATAAGTAAAAAAGAAATGTTTTTACTTAAATCTTTAAAAATTAAATGAAAAGTTTATTAAATAAATGATTGAATCATAAGCAATGTCAGTTGAATGTTTTTTATTTGAGTTCATTGATTGTTTACAAACAGCTGACAACTGAGTTTGGATTTGACATTTCAAGAATATCAAAATAAAATGAGTAGGAAGTAAAAAGAGATCGCTAAATTATGAAGAAACTTATAATTTTCTATATCTCAAGCTTGAAAGATTTTTAACACACGCTCTCAGAATTTTTGCATGAAGATTTAATTCCAAATCAAAGCCTAAAACCGTGAGAGAATCGACGTCTTCAAGCGGATTTAAAATCAAAAAGTTGTGGTAAGTGCGTTGAGATGGTTCATTCTTCGAATCAGTGAGGAAAAGAATTTTTCTATTCTTGCTGAAGATTTTTGTTAATAAACTTTCAGTCCAGTGATGTTTTAATTGTATTTGCTGATATTTTCCTAGTTCATACAAAAAACTAAAATTTCAACTCTACGTAAATTCACTTTGATGAAAGTTTAAATTTATTGTACTTTAATTGACATTGTATGAGAATAAATTGACGTTTAGTCGCATTACTATACAAGTGAATATATGAATCATCATTGCACTGATAACCGTTTCATTTCTCTAAACTCATCACTGAAAATATTCAGCACACAGAATCATGTTTCGACAATATAACGAGGATAATGGTGGTTTTGAGAATAAGAATTCAGAAGTGTTTGCCAACAGCTCCAAGCAAGATGTCCCTTCATCGACTTTACAAGAAATTACAATTTTACGATCATCATTTGATCAAACCAAACTGCACAATGAAATGGCTTACAGGAAACCACCGAAAAAATCAAGTAAGTACATGAAAGAAAAAAAAAGGTTTAAGAATCAATCAAGGCCATGCTCGTTCTAAGTTAAGAACAAAATCGATGAAAAAACGAAGGTCAAATGACTGTAAAGTTTGTAGAATATCACGAAGATGAGGTTGTTTGATTATTCAAGTTTTACACACAAAAAATAAATTACAATCAATTTAAAATAAATTACTGAAGTGTAGTAACGTAAATATTATTACAAAATTTATCATAGAAATTTGAATCTGCTTAAAGAATCACTTTTAAGCATTGCACCTGATTTAATAAAAAACTTTTTCTAACATTTTTTGAATTAATCAATTAATTAAAAAAAACGAAAATTACCACCCATCAAGCAATTATGAAGCATCTGCTGATATATCTTTTGTCAATTTTGCTAATTCATGTGTTAATTTTCTCAAAAACTTGCTTTCAGTTTTCTTTCGTACATAAATTCAAGATATTTGATTCGAGAGCTTAGTGTCTTTCAAAAGGTGTCAAATAACTGAAGATAAACTTTTGTTTCTTTTCCCAGTCTTAAAAGCACAATGCGGAAAATGTTCATCAAAATCAGTGAAATCGCGTGTTTTTGGAATGATTCCAATGGTCTCATCGTTAACTTCTTACAAAAAAGATTATTTAATTGGTGATGTGATAGCCGGATGTACTGTAGCAGTAATGCATATTCCACAAGGAATGGCATTTGCATTGTTGGCAGGTTTACCAGCAGTTGTTGGAATCTACATGGCATTCTTTCCTGTTCTCATGTATGGAACTTTTGGAACATCAATGCATAACTCAATGGGTTAAACATCTCAACTATTTAACTAGTTTACCTTAACTAAATAATTCAAAATTCATTCTTCAGGAACTTTTCCAGTCATCTCAATAATGGTGGGAAAATGTGTTAACAAATACACTACAATTAGTGAAGAAGTAGCTGCCAATGCAACATTAATTTCCATGAATGCAACCGCAGCAGAAATAATTGCATCACCTTCATCATACACACCTACACAAGTTGCAACTTTTCTATGCTTAGCTGTGGGAATTTTCCATGTACATTTCAAATATTTTGGTTATAATTACAACATTTCGATAAGATTTCCTTATTTCAGTTGATTATGTGTGGCTTTCGTATTGGAGTTGTGTCATTACTTTTATCAGAGTCTTTAGTCAGCGGCTTCACAACGGGTGTTGCAGTTCAAGTCATTACTTCGCAACTGAAAGATCTCTTTGGAATTCCAATCCCTATGATTAATGGACATTTTCAGTTCTTCAAGGTTCGCATTTAAAAATGTTTTAAGATTTGTAATGAAATTGATTCTTTTTTAGCAATGGGCTGCTGCTTTTGAAGTTATTAGCATGTACAATGGATATGCAGTGATCATGTCGATTATTGGAGTTCTTGTAATTATAATCAATTCAGATTATATAAAACCATACATTGCAAAATTCTCAAAAGTTCCAATCCCTATCGAGTTGATGCTAGTTGTGAGTGCAACTTTACTTTCGAATTATTTGGGCATGGAAAAGAATTGGAAAGTTCATCTTTTGGGAGGAATTCCTGTTGGACTACCAGAAGCAGCTTTTCCAAAATTATATTTATGGAAAGAACTTTTAGTTGATTCATTTGCAATTGCTTTGGTTTCCTATTCGACGGCTGTGTCTATGGCTTTGATTTTTGCACAAAGAAATAATTATGAAATTGATTTTAATCAAGAATTGTTGGCAATGGTAAAGATTAGAACTTTTGTGATTGAAGTGAATAATTTACAAATTGATTTTAGGGCATAAGCAATATTTTTGGATCTTTTTTCCAATGCATGCCATTGGGAGTTGCTTTATCTCGTTCGCTTCTTCAAGAATCTGTTGGAGGAACAACTCAACTTGCATCGTATGTTTCATGTGCACTTATTCTTGTTGTATTGTTATGGATTGGACCATATTTTGCTGCTTTACCACGAGTAAGATTCGTCATATTTACTTATTAAGAAAGTTAATTTTTTTTAAATAATTTTTTTGTTATTCAGTGCATTCTAGCTGCAGTTGTATGTGCAACTTTAAAAGGAATGATAATGCAAGTCAAAGATTTCCCGAAATTTAATAAGAAAAGCAAGACTGATGGATTTGTGTGGATGTCAGTATTTTTTGTGACTGTTTTAGTATCAATTGATGTTGGTCTTCTCTATGGTGTCGTGTTGAGCATCTCCATAATATTTTACAATAGTTTAAAAGCAGATATTTGTATTCTTGGACAAATTCCCAACACTGATCTATTCCTTGATGTGGAAAGGTTCGAAAAAGCGATTGAACTTTCATCTGTGAAAATTTGTAAATATACTGGAAGTATAAATTTTGCCACGAAAGCTTCATTCAAATCGAGATTATGTAAGAAACTTGGAGTAGATTTAATCAAATGTTTAAAAATCGCAGAGAAGAATCTTAATCAAGAATTAACCGAGCAGAATAATTCATCAGCAATCAGTAATGGCAATGGAAAATTTCATGAAAAGGAACCTCATAAATATTTCAGTTTTAAAAATATCTTGTTGGATTTCAGTGGATTGACGTTTATTGACGCATCTTCCATCAACATGCTTTCAACTCTGATTGATAACTTTGAGACATTACATGTAAAAGTTCTTCTCGCCGGGTGCTCCAGTAAAATCTATGAAACACTTGATAAAAATGAATTCAGACACATGACTCTTTTGTATCCGACTATTCAAGATGCTTTGAAATATTTGACTTAATCATTTCTTTCACTTTTAAAACGAAATTATGGGAAAATTACAATTAATTTAGAAAAGTTTCAAATTGATGACTCATTGAAATCCTACCTAGAACCTCCATTATATTCTTTATGTATCGAATCATCCATTATTTAATAAAATATGAATAGATTTATAATCCTAGCTTAATAGTTTTTTTATTGCTTAATCACCTTAAGTTCGTAAAATTGATAATTTTGCTGTTGTAAAATTTGTTTTATAAATCAGGATTCTCAAATTAGAATATTTAAAAGATATCATTACTTAAAAATGGCTATGAAATGAAGGAATTCAAGTTAATCCCTTAATCAGTCCCTTATGTCTCATCTTCTTACTTAAATTCGATAGAAAGTACGCACATGAAATTTAAATAAATCAGAGAGAGAGACTTTGAAGGGGAAATTTCTTGATAAATTTTGTCGAAAATTTTACTCTCTTGCTATTTTTCCCCTCAATTTTCATCAACCAATCAACGCAAAGAGGAGAAATATCGAAGGGGAAATTGTAGAGTTTTGCTGAGAATTATTCAATATTATTGAAAAGATTTAATTGCCCGAAAGATGTGTGAACATTTGTTTGAATGTGTGAGGAAGCTCTTCAATATGAAGAATGTGCAATGGAGAGCGCTCGAAGAAGTTTGAAACTAATAATTTTTCGCTTTACACACTTCTTTTCATTCATACATTTAGCTCGTTTGTGTATTGTTTATTATTTTTGTCGATTCTCGGTTATCCAAAAGGAAAAATAAGAGCCTATAAGTTATCGCGCGCGCAAAATTTAATCCTAGACAGTAAAGTTAAAAAGAAAACAGTTAAAATTTACGAAAAAAAATTGTCTTTGCATGAGCATAAAACTTTATATTTTGTGAGATAAAACTATTGAAAATATCTACTTGAAGAAAAATCATACAAGTTATTGATCGAAACCACTGAATAATTCAATAATTTGAAAGTGATTCGTCATCTTTCAAAAGTGATTTTGAGTTTGTGAAACCGAATCAAATTATTCAAAATAAAAATATAAAAAAAATTAAATAAACAGTTAAGAGTGGAACAGTATTGTAAAGCAAACGGAATCATCAGATGAATAAAAAATATTCAAGTGATCACAAAACGCTCCTGATGTCATGACTAGGTTGTTGTCGTGATAATTATTAATGAAAATATTTTATGAAACGATCACTTCTGAATTATTCGAGCTGAGAAGAAGAAAGAAAAAAGAAAATAAATAAAAAAAATAGTTTTATTAACAGTTATATCAATCTGCTGAGGTGTACATGTTAATATCGACATTGTTGCTCAATTTGTGACTTTATATTACGCAGCCACGAGCCATGAAACTTGCTTGTTGAGTCACCGAGGCTGCTGGAAGAAAACAAAAATTATAATTTCAAATTCGTATTTATTTAGGTAAATTAAAATCATTTTCGACACACTAGAAAACATTTGTGACAATCAGAAAAAGGTAGAAATTATTATTTTGGAAACTAGCCTGCATGCTTTTCATAGCCGTGTTGAAATTATTTCATTAGCCTTCTTTATCATTTTTAATTTTTTCATGTTTGAATATCGTGGTGGCAATTGAAAAACTTTTAACAACTTACTCATTCTCTGACAGTAAAGAAACAATTAAAATTTTATTTCTTTGTTCCAGAATTAAAAGAAAAAAAAGAAATCCAAAAAAATATTTGGATTTCAATTTGTGTGTTATGGATACAAGAGATTCAGATTTAGGAGACGATTCAATGGTGAGTGTTGAAAAATTAAAATTTCATTTAGACTTAGCGACGGTGAAAATGACTATTCATTCATGTGTTTACAAAACAAAATGTGATGAATTAATAAAAGTGACAATTGTAAGATACCGTCCAATATAATATGTAACTGATATGTAACCAGGCTTTACTAGCCCTCGAGGTTTTCACTGAATAAAATAATACTTTTTCACGGAGCTCTCGCGTATGCTTCTTCAGCATCCAAAGTCTGAATCCAGAATGAGAATGAATCTCATTCTTTCCCACACTACTAACCTCACGTGAGCGAAATCTACCATTTCGCGAGCGTATCGAGAATTCTCCTCGAGAAATCCTCTCACCAATACAAGCACACTTTGCTTGTATCCTACAACAATCAAAAATTATTTCTTCACGAATTATTGCACAAAGTTGCAAAAGAAAACATTTCCACTAATGTGACAATCATGACGCTAAAATTAATGTTCTATTCTTGGCAGACACAACCAACAACTCGGCAAACCTGATCATAATAAATGATGCTTTGACAAACGTTTTCACATATTATGCGCCTCAATTGCTTGAACAAAAAGTAACCTACCTGTTGAAAAATAAAATAAAATATCACATGAGCTCCTTTTCATTGTTGACTTCGAATTGGGGTGGCACGAGATCCGTGTCTTTTATCTCGGAAGTTGTTTTCGGAACATACAAGTGGCAAACAACAAACTTGACACTTTATCAAATCTCGAAGGAGAAAAATAAAATAAAAGAAACATCACATAAACTAAGCAGTAAAACACAAAAGAAGAATTAAATTGATTGACGCATTTACCGGTTTCTTCTTTTATGTTTAATTCTATAATGGCCTCCCGGGAGTGGAATCAATTATCACATCATTTAAGAAACCATCTCTTGGGTGTTTTTCCATAAAACATTTGTTTGATATCAAAGGAATTCTAAAGAAGAAGTGTTAATTAAATTATTTTCGTGACATTTTTTTTCAATGTTCAATCAAAACTCTTCAGGGATTTTTTAGATTTTTTTTATTTATTTATTCGACGATTGCGCTAATCAAATTGACGACAAATAATAAGGCAACATGTGCAAAACCACATGCGATTTTAATTAAACACGATCTGTCAAGAGCTTTAACAAATATAAGGAAAAAAATAGTTCAAACTCAGAACTTGTTTTCTATAAATAAACTTAGCAGAGATATTCTACATATTGCCACACTCAACGTTATCATGAAACAACTTTGTATGTTTAATATTTTCTTTACATAAAGTTTCACGATTTATTTAGTAATTTTCATAAGTTGAATCATCAAATTAAGACATTTTATTGTCAATTCAATTCGTATATTAAATGATCTTCTCACAAATGTTTTGTGCTTTGCTACCACATGAAGAGTAATAGATCAACAAGCATTGTTTTGATTTTAGTGTGGGCAAAAAATAAAAATGTTGTTCAATGACTTCTTTTACTGTTAAGTTAACAGAAGTGAAAAACGAAAAAGAAAGAAAAAAAATGACTAAACGCCCAATCGAATAACAACACATAAATAAATAATTTATCGCTGGAGAAGAGAATGAAATGAATCGATAGAAGCTTCAACATTCAATACATAATATCAGAACGTGTAATAAATGTTAATATGATGTTCTGAACAAAACTCATGTGATTATTCATAAGAGAAAAAGGCGGAGTTTAATTTTCTTTTCTCTTTCGTTTTAATATTAAAAAGTCTGATCCAACAATTTTGTGAGCGCGCAAGAAATTGCAAAGATTGGTTCACCACAATAAAAAAAACTTTCTGTGCTCAAATTCACGGAGAATTTATTTTCTTGCTTTTTTATTTTCATTTTAAGATGATGTTGAAAGCATGAAGGAAATGCGAGCGATTGAAGGAAGATGAAGGAATGAAAAAATGAAACATTTGATTGGAAATTTATTATCATTGATCTTTCTCTGACTTGCAACGAACCAATCGTAAGCTGTGAGCCGTTTTGTTGATTGGAATGGAAAATGTTGCGCATTCCCTTTATTACTCTTTAATATGAATATATAGATACAAATAATAATAATATTTGAAGCATGCGCGTTAGATATGAAACATTTTATTTTAAATATCGTTGCAAACGTATAAGTAAAACAGTTCATTTAATATACAGATCATCAAGTTTATTATCAAATAAAACTGGCTCCATATTAACATATTTAAAACAGAAACATGATATTGAAACTAAAATAAATATAATAAACATGCAACGCCATTGGAATTGCTCACATATAGAACTTACTCATTCTTACTACAACATAATGTAGAATATTTGAATAAATTATCAACAATATTTTACCATTTCAGCAACTGCAATAAATAAATTTACATCGAAGTTTCATATTCCTTTTGCGTGTCCTTTTCAAGAAATCTTTTACGTCTTCATTTCCTTTGAGAAAGAAAAAACAGATTAAGAAGCAGGCAAGAAAATTACTACGAGGATGAGAGTTTGTTGTTGAATAGACAGAAGAAAGAAGAAGATAAAAAAATATTTTAATAATTTTCCATAAGGCCATGGGATCATAAATTATCATGAATTTTTCTTTCAACCTAAATCTTTATAATTTCAGTAGATTTTATGAGGGATATCTTCTAAGATTCCGAAAGATATTTTAATGTTTCAGCATAACTTCATTATTTATGCAACATTTTAGAATTTGTGAAATTTAAAGTATGAACTTGAAAGCATCAAATAATGTCGAACATTCATAACGATTAGTTTCACATCAAACGATATTTGATAATTGAATTAATGTTTTTTTAATTGACATTCCTCGCGATCATGTTCAAGATTGCTTTATCAAAGTTTGTCTTGTAATTGTTCAATTTAATTATATGAATGATATAATTGCTTAGATACGTGTTGATTGTTTGACAATAACACAACATTTATTGAAAATTAATGAAACAAAAAACTAAAAGACAGACAAACGAAATATTTGTGATGACTGCACCCAAGAAATTGGCTTGTTTTAAATAGTCATAACTTATGAAGGAAATCCGCTAATCGTCATTGTATGTTTGATAAAACAATGTTAAATAATTATTGATGGAAAAGCTTGTAATGAAATCTTACAATATAAATACCAAACACTCATTAATTCTTCGAATAAATGTGAAAAATGGTCACCGGATGTTTTAAATTTACTTAAGCTATTTATCCATGCCAGCACAGAGAAATTGAGTCACAAAAATCATTTCGAATTGTGACGCAAATTAAAAATATCTCTCGATTCGAATGTTTAACATATTGAAATTGGGACAAGGGTGTTGCAACAGTTCCAGGAAGTCACTCGATCTGTTTTACTTTAAAGGGTAGTTTCAAGTTTTAATTTATTTTACATTTTCAATTTGAAAGTAGAAGTAAGGGAATTAAACTGAGGGTTGAAAGAAAGTCATTTTTCTCTTGATCCATGATCTTTCTTGACATCAGAAATTCTGATGCAATCTCTCTTCAAGAAAATGAATGTAACCAAAGAGGGACATGAAAAGGAGTGCCATTGAATAAAAACTTTGAGAAAATGTAACAAAAACCTCATAAAATGCAACAACAAAACAACCCATAAAGTTCATATTTAATGAGAATTAAAATCGATTTCAAAACATGTTACAGTGACTTATGAAAATTACTAGAATTATTATGATTAAATGAAGTCCAGAAACAATATAAAAATATGGGCATTTGAATTTATATAAATCACGAAACTTCACGTCGTTATTATTTAATTTGCCATCCATTTATGACTTTTGCACGTTCAGAAGCCTTATTTTCTCTTTTTTCATGCAAGCACGAATATAATTTATTAAATGATCAGTTATTGCAAGCGGGTGGCCGTTTAATTGGATTAGGTTCTGTTTACAGTATAAAGTAGACTTTTAAAATCGTCACGAAGGTCCAACTTGAAGGTTTGTTTTCTAAATCCAAACACACAATTTTTGCAACAATAATATTCAAATGTAAAAGTAAATTAAAGCGCTTAATGTTTTTTGTTTAATATAAAAAGCATAATTGTTATGGCTTCATGCTAAGAAGACTTATTGATATCATATCAAATTCCTTGACTCATGGTTTCAATTCAAAGTCATTTAATAACTCATGTTGTCAAAAGAAACGGGAAGTGAAAATAATTTTTGCTACAAAACACAATAAAAATGTAGTATAAGACATTGAATTTGTGTAGGAGTGGTAATTAGATATACTTACTTGAAGAAACTCTTTTGAATGATTACTTATTGATTTATTTTTAATTTCTTTTCTTCTACTCGAAAAGTCACACATCGATGAGCATTCTGATCGTGAAGACGATCTCCGTGATTGTGATTCAAGCGATGAAGGAGTCAATGTGAATACAAATGGAACACATGCAGCAATCGATTTTGGTAGTCGAAGTCCGAATCGAAATTCTGAGATCATGAAGTGAGAATTTTTAATTTTAATCTGACAATTTTAGTAATTTTCTTCTCCCTTCAAGTGATCCACAATTTCCAACGAGTCATGCTTTAGGCATGCTTAGTAATCTTTCAGCCCTTAACATGGGAGTTCAAAATCTTCAGAATTTTCAGCAACATAGCGATGTTCTTGAGAAAATTAAAATGCAAGTTAGAGACATGAAAGTTGGCTTCATGAATACAGACTTCTCTGCACTTCATCCTTCTTTCACAAGCACATTACAAAATAGCTTAGGCTTCAACCCAGCACAAAACTTACAGAACACAACATCACAGAGTAATAATGACTCGTCAAATGGATTCCCCTTCACATCGTCAACACCGGCGGCGAATAAAGATGGTAAATTGAACATCATTGCGGAATTTAATTTACACTTTATCGGATGATTAATGAATCTTTTTCACTGCATTTCACAGGCTCAAACTCATCAACATCAAGTGAAACATCGAATTCGTCACAGCAGAATAATGGATGGAGCTTCGAAGAACAGTTTAAACAAGTTCGACAGGTGAGTGCGCATATTGTCATCACTTCAAACACAAAGAATGTTTGATGTTTGCATACTTAGTTAAATATTTGCGGATAATTCGATGTTGTTACATTCAAATCGGAAGTAATGAAGAAGTTTTAAGAAATAAAATTTCAAATCATTTTTCATCTCATAAATACACACGAAAAATTAAACACGACAAATTTGAATGTAATTGATTGTCATCTTTTAAACGTAGGCATTCACTATTCAAAACAACGATTGTAGAAGATTAAATAAACATCTTCATCTTGATTGCGCAATCTGAATGCTTGTTGAGTTAATGAAAAGTCAAATGAATTAATTGTGTTTTGATTAACGTCCAACTTTTATTGTTTATTTTAGTTTTATCATCTTTTCTCAATTGATTTTTTTTCCTTCGTTTAATTCTGTTGAGATGAATGAAATAAAAATAGTTGATGATGCTGCATTCGAATTTTGGATGAGAAACATTAAGATTTCGTAGAAAAACAAATCTTATTAATTGACGACTTCCATTTAATAAAATCAAAACATTAATTAATTTCATTTCACTGTGTTGATGCTGTTGTGGAAAATTTATTTTGAGAAAAATAATTTTCCCCACATTATCACATGCAATGAATATTCTTTCATCATGTTAAGCCACACATGAACTGCTGTGATGATATTTTTCTTATTTAAGATTAATTTAAAAGATTAATAAATAAGGTTGACAAATGCTAGCTAGTGTTAAGCTCAACGAGGAAAGTTCAGTTGGATAATCTGGGTGAAGCTGAAAGAAAATTTATTCATTGGAACTGGAAAAACTTTTCACTTACTTACTCATTACGCGTATTTATTTATTTATTTCAAATTAATTGTCATCACGCACTGTTGTAACTGTTTCTTGTTTTAGAAAATTATGATTGTGTTTTATGCAATGAAAAATTGTGCAATTTTCTCCCAATTAATTATTTTCAACCTGCCTGGTATTTTTAAGTATGTCGATTGATTCTCATAATTGTTTGTTGGTTAATAAATAATTAAAGTGAAAATGGTAAAAAGCAAACATAATGTCGTACAAATTGTCAGTGTAAACTGGAAAGATAATAATAATAAATAGTTGAAAGCAATTATGGAAATTATTTAACGATGTTGCTTCCCACTTTAAATCAAGTTGATTTTTTGATAAATTGATAGAAATTTAGTTCGGTGGATTTTTGAGCATGCTCGAAATTCTTTGAAATTTTTCACAACATCAAAGAAGCTAAAGTAGAGAAAAAAAAGTTGTTGTCGTTGAAGAAAGATGAAGGCAGATCATGTGACAACGAACGAATTTTGATTGCATGGAACGAGGCCGTAGTATATTCTTTTGTAGACATTTTCATTTGAAATTAAAATTGAATTTGAGTTAATTAATCTTTGTCATCTGCTACGTGTGGCTTATTTTTAAAAAAAACATAACAACGGGCCGCATTTTGTGTTGACTTCATTTCAATGAAAAATGTGATCAAAATTTATAACGCTTCGTGGTGCGTGTTCCTCTAATGCCACAGATCATCATCGTCTCGTCATCAGCATGTGAGATAAAAGTGATCTTTTCATGAACGTCTTTTAATATTCTTTTGATAGTTTACTACACAATTGCTTCATATTTATAAAGATCTTTGAATAGGTATTAACAATCTTTTTACGTCTAGATTTGTATAAATCATCAAGATATAAGAAAACGTGTCGCTTGACATTGAATGAGAATGGAGTGGTGAATAAATTATAACAAAAATAAAAGACTTGAGATCGTTTTTTTTTCTTCACTCCACAGTCCTCCATCATGATTAACACCAGGGAACAAGGAAATTTAATGACACATTAGCACATTAGCATTGCTGTAGGTTCCTGCTTAGAAAATATAATTATCAAATAAAATTTATTCTTCACATTATTCGAAGCATAAAAGCGATCACAAATCATGTACTCAGATTTTTCATTTGCATCTTCAATGCAAAGAGTTTTATTGGCTATTAAATCTATATTTATACAAAAATATTATTCATTAATGTAAAGAAGCGGTTGGCTTAGCGGCATGTCGTAAGACATTCTCATCTTGTTCATCTTGAAACAATTAAGAAAATTTTAGTGACGATTTTTCTTTTTTTTGCACTGAAATGTTTTGACATAAACAACGAGCATTTATTGAGAATGATTGCGATATGTACAATCGATTAGAAAATAAGTTGAAGTTGTGATATTCTTGGTGAAATCATGAAATTCCATTGCTCAATTAGCTAATCAACATGAAATTCCAGTACATTATTGTAGTGACTTAACCATTCGATTTTTAATGCTTTTTCTTTCTTCATTATCATTTAAAAGATAGTCTTTAGTCACTTACCTGCCAGATAATTCCAAAGTAATAAATCCATTACATTCAAGGAAAATTTTCTGTTATCATTTCCTTTTCCAACTGATATTCTGATTATTCGTTGTTTTCCAATAACTTTACCTGCATGCATTAATCTTCAATTCTTTTCCTTCATACATTCTGCATTCCATTATTTATACACAACTTTTTTTTTCTGGTTTTATTACAATTTCTGAGAATTTATTTTAATTCTTTTCCACTTTGCTTTTGCATTGTGTCGGTGGCACAGTTGAAGAATATTGATTCCGATGCTATGAAAAAAAAAAGAAAGAAAAAGGTTTTTTATGCCATTCTTCAGGTACATTTGTGCATTTATGACAACAACAAAAAATTGATTTCCAACTTGTACTTGAATCGGAATATTTATTTCTTCAATTTTGATTTTAAGAATGAAACATTCATTACGTAACTTTGAAACATCCCCTAAATTGAATCTTTTCTTACATTTCATCTAACATATGTTGCCGTAAAAATCAAGACATGACCATAGTCAATTTTTATGCCAAAGCATATGAGGCATTAACATCATCATCATCGTCGTCGTCTTCGTGTTCGTCATTGAAACAACGATTGACATAAACAAATGTCTTTGATTCTCATGTTTGAAATCGCGTCTGTTTAAGCAAGAAACTAGCAACATTTTATGAATTCCTTTTTGCCATTTCATTTTTCTCTTTTCTATTTTTAAAAATATTATTCTAAGCTGATCCCTCAAGTCCCTTTATTGATTGCTCTTTGCATATTGAAGGGAAATATTCGAGGCTTCTTATGTTTGTGAATGTGTGTGTGGGTGTCATAAATTATCATGTATTATAATATTTCCATGAATATTGAGGTTCTCATTTTACAATTTTTATTTCTACCCTGGGATTTATTTTCAAGTTCCATCACTGAATTCAGAAACATTTTTGTATCCTAAGATTGAGAAACATTTTACAAGAATGAATCCTTTCAGGATTTTCTTGGATTTATTAATTTCTAAATTGCTTTTTGAGTGAGTTTGTCATTCATTGAGTAAAGAAGGCAGTGAGAAAGGCAATGAGAAAGGACAAGTTACGAGTGACCTTTGCAAATTCAACAAACATTCTTGAGAACATTTAAGGATTTTAAAATTTTGCTGTTAGAATCTTTTAATGGACATTCAACACGAAACGAAATAACTTGTGTGTGGACTCAGGTCTCTCTTCTGTATATTTCACAATATCTTAACATTTCTCTCAGTTGTTTGTCGTTTTTTGTGATGATAAGTTGTTTTCATGTGTCTGTCGGTTAAAGCAATCGGATTCGGAGAAATTTACAAATTAATTCTGTTGTATTGAATGAATTGATCAAGTGTGAAAAGATTTATTAGGATTACAATGTTATCTAGTGATGGACCAATGCAGGTGATTAAAATGAAAGAAAAATGAATTTTGCGAAATCAAAGAAAGACTTTCATAAGCAAGTCGATGATGATTAAATGAAGAAGATTATCGGAGTTTCAATCAATTGGCGCGAGTCAAAAGGGAGATGAAAAGAATAAAAGAAACAATCTCGTTAATGGAACGATAAATGAAGATTTCCTTCAGTCAATCGAAATGAAAAGAGAGAAGAAGAAGAAGATGAAAATCATTAAACGTTTTGCGAAAAAGAACGGAAAACATTTTAGTTTCATTCATAAAACGCAAAGATTCTCTTGAAAAATAAATCGTTTTGTGTTTGTGTAATAAAATCGAAGTTTGACTTGAGAAATTCAATTATTTCTCTTTTTTTTTTGCAAATCTGCAATTCATTTTATCCACTTCATTCATTTGTACATTGAAATGTGATGCATGCATAACATCATGCTGAATAATATTCATAACATAAAATCTCTACTTGTGTAAGAAGAAACATATCTATGTGAACTCCCTCCACTTTAATCTTTAAGTATTTTCTGTTCTCGAGCCATCACATAAGAACAGCATATTCTTCTTTTACATACATCGTCTCAACATCATCAATCTGAGATATTTTATCGTATATGGTTCTTCTTCACATCTGCAATGCATCAAAGCGGGTTTACGACTCTCAGCGAATCGCATTTATTTTTGACTTTTATTCATTTTAATTTCCTCAAAATCCGCCTTTTATAAACTGTAAATCATTTTATTCACAGAATCCATAAAAATTTTTGCATTTGAATTGAGCTTGTATGAAAAACACAAAGCAGAATTTTTTTTATTGACCAAGTGAGACGAAAATGAAGATTAATAAAAAAATTATTATATTAAAGTTCTTTAAAAAGTTTGTTGCGTGACCGAACAACAACAAGAAATTATTGGCAGATTGATCTGTCTGGTTGTGCAACAGTTTAGATGATGATTTCTGTCGAATCCTTTAAACTCATTCTTAAATCGATAATATTATTAAGTATTAAAAGAACAGAGAGAAGAACTTCTTCTTATTTTCCGTTTGATGTCTTACAAGCATCAAGAGTCTCGAAATTTTGCTTCACACTGTTGTTCAACGTAGCACGCTACTACGGATTCTTGCTTAATAAAGAAAGCTCTAAACGATCAAGATCGAGTAAACGATCAAGTCATGTAAGTGAAATGCGAAGACGTATTTAAAACAAAATTCTTGTCAAATCATTGCCACTACAACTTGAAAGTCCGGTGGCTTCAACTTCATTTCCATATCCAAACATTCAATTATGATATGTCAGAAAGGCGATGAAATAAAAATGCTTGGTCGTTGTAAAATGTTTATTGAATCAACTCCAGCCGCTTTATGAGAGGTAGAAAAGTTAAATCAAGTAGCACTTTTCAATCAAAAGCTTCTTTGAGTTTTATTTGTTTTTTATTGAATACTCTGAATAGGATATAAATTTCTTCGCTCATAAAAAGTCTTGTTGATGATTTCAAAAGCGTTTTTTTCTTTCTTTTTTCGGATGAGTCAACTGAAAATTTCCAGCAAATATTGATGTGGAAGAATTAAGTCGAAATTAATAAGCAAATTAATGCTGCCAAGCCCTTCAATTCATTTAAACAATTCAGTTCATTGTTGACTTCTCTTCAAATAGGATAAAAATCGTGTCGCTCTTGTTGTTTGAGAAGGAAATGAATAGAAACATTTTTAAATGGTTTTCAACAACATATTAGAAGTGAAATTTATTTATTGATGAAGATTAACATAATCATTTATGATATCTGGCGCCACAATTTCATCAAATCTTCTTAAAAGAATCTCTCCAAATAATTGAAAATATTAATGCGAATTTTTCTAAATCGAAGCTTGGCGCCTCGTCATCAATTTATCATGAAACTTTCCAAATACATATTTAAATGCCAGGAAACACCATGAAGATGATTTCAATGACTCGTGATGTATTCATTTCTCATGCCTAATTGCTTATTACGGCTCTCGAGAAACATTTCAATATTTATTACTTTTCTAATAAATACTTTTCCTTACGCTTTCAAATCTAATCTTTTGTGTCATTAATTCATGTAAATATCAAATCGCGCCTCCATCAAAAACATAAAATAAAATAAAATAACATCAGATTCTTTCATTCGATCACACAAAGCTATGATCGAGACAAATTGTTCTTCAAGCTTAATCGACAAAGAGATTGAAATAATCGAAATTACCTCATAAACTGCCTTAAGCTTTTTCAAGCGGGACCACAAAAATGGATTTAATAAATCGTAGCAAATATCAGATGAAATTAAACCACGAAATGGAATTTATGATAATCAATCATTGAGCAATGCGCGATATACTACACAAAACAAAAAACTCAATTAATTTATTTCATGTTATTCATATGAGTGCTTCTCATGAGTTATTCCGAATAAATCTCGACAAGCTTGCTTGATATGAAGATTTGTGTTTCTCTTACTTTTTCCCTTTTTACTTTATATATTTATGTTTGTGTATGAATGTCTAAACTCTGAAGAAACAGCAACATATATTGAGACGAGGCACTGAGATTGATGAAAGGTTGAGTTGAGTTGATTAGATTTCAAGATCATTAAACAGTCCCATGTTATGATGATCCACAACAAAGATTGATTCGATTTTTGTTTTTCTTTTTATTTTTTTTAAAGAGAAAGAATTAATTTAATGAAGTTTTTTATATCATCATGGATGAATGTAAAAATTCATCATCATGGGAAGCTTATAAAAGTTCACAAGATTCTGCGCATGAGTTTATAGTTTAAATCGCTTTTCTTCAACAACATCAACAACAACACATAAATGTTCATCAATCAAATTCCGACCCGCACTTTTAAGAGTTCAACAAAAGAAAAGAAAATTATCGCACTTTCGTAATCATAAGTAACAACAACGAATATGTGAGATCTTGAGACTGGTAAATGTGCGTTAAGTACAGGCACATTGAGCCGAATGAAGGAGTGAACATATTAAAAGAGCTCGTAAAAACTTTGTACATATAAATTCTTTAATTGTTTTTCATAACGATAGTTTTTCATAATGTAGTCTTAAATCTTATCTTATGTCGAAGGCAGGTTGAAATAAGTTTTTTATTTAGCGAGAGGGTTAAATTTGATTGGCCTCTAATTTGAAGGTAGAGATGACGACTTTGCAACAAACCAATAAAACATTTTACGAAATGAAAATTTGCTAGCAAAGTCTTTAAATAAAAGTTTTGAACTTTGCTCGTCTTTGTGTGTTGCATCAAAGCACGTGTTTGCTTTCTTTGTAATTCTGAATTTGATTTGTAATTTCCTTTGAATGGAATGAAGAGATGAGAAGCACCTTGAGTTCATATGAAATGAAGAGAAAAAGGAGACCCTCTTTAAAGGCTGTTTCTACCTACAAAGAAGTTGCCTACTTAACTACATAAATATCTGATGAATCGTTGTCGGATATGTTTGTGTGAAATTGAGTCCCTTTAACTTCTTCTTTTCCTTTTTTATGAATGGAATAAACGTTACTTTGTTTGGTGTTTTTGGAAACGTATTAAAGTATAAAATTCTAGAAAAAAGAAGCAAATTGAATGAGGATGCAACACCCTTGATTAATATTATGAATAACCAGTCTCTGAAAGGAGCGGACAAATATTTATTATTCTCACATGCACAGCATGATTGGTGGATTTACATGCTTCGCCACTTTCCAACAATGAAATCAAGTTAATAATTAACGGTAGAAAAACATAAACCAATCGATTTATTAACAAGACAATGAAATGACATAAGGATTAACCCAATTATTTTCCTTTTTGATCTTATATTGTGTAACGACGAGGATGCTTGCTTTGACATGATGAATTTCTTTCATTTATGATTTCTTGAGATGACGCGAAAACTTGTTTCTTGTTCTCACCAAAAACTAAATACCACACGTGTAGATGAAATGTTTTCTTGCTTCGGTAAACACATTTGTACACAATCAATATTGCGCCCGTATTTAATGTTTCAATGAACTTTCCCATTTAATACAAATCATAAATTATGAAAATTCTACGAAGCCTTAAAAACACATCGCGCGGTCGCCTTTAATATCAAGTTTTTATGCTTTTTTGTTTGCGGTTTTGTATGGTTGGTCGTCCCGCCAAAAATCGATTAGTATAAGTAACAATGCGTTATAAAAAAGAACTTTACGACATATGGGTTGATTTTGCACATTGCTAAGAAAACTTTTCTTTTAGATATGTACATACAACATCACAATTGAAGTTTGATTGGCTTTAAAATGAAAAGAAACACTTAAAATTTTCTTATTCATATGCGGCATCAAAAAATAATTATTTTGAAACTTTAAAATTATTAAACTTACTGTTCTCTGAGAATTTATGTTGCATTGTTTTATAACTTGAAGGAAAATAACAAGATTGTTGGATGCACGAATATGTTTGAAAAAATTATGCTGTCAAAATATTCCAGTAGTAGTTTTTATTAAACTTATTATTATTGTTGATATCCTTCTGCTTATCGTTACACAATACACATCTCTATAATAATATAAATTTTTATGTATTCTTGTTATTTCTTTTCAGCTTTATGAAATCAACGACGATCCAAAGCGAAAACTCTTCCTCGACGATCTCTTTTTATTCATGCAAAAGCGAGGTAAGATAATCTGAAACCGCATGCAATGTATTTACATTCATCAAGTTATGAAAGCTGCATTAAAATATTTTCATGCTTTTAAAATTTGCAATTAATGAAATTTGAGTCGAGCACAAATAAAAGTTGAGGGAAAAGGCTAAACAAAATGCAATTATTTCAATACCATCATTACTGTGACGAGTTATTTTACTTCTAGACTTAGGAGAAGCTCTGAATCTTTGACGCTTCGCATTTGTTCAACATGTGCTGCTTGTCTCAGACTTCACGTAATAAAAATAAAGCAATTTAATGAACTTAATTCAACATTTTAATGGATTTTCGATTCGAAGAAAAATAAAATGAATTAACACAAAATTCAAATGATTTCTTGATGTGAATTAGTCAAAAACATGTGCTTGACTTCAAATGTCACTCGGAGAATGAAAAGGAAAATTAAGAAAATATTGGACAGAAATAGATTATTTATGAACATTGAAGAAGCCAAAGTAAATTGTAAAACATTGAGTTAAAGTAATGATGTTTGAATTTATTAAAAGAATTTGGCACAAACTTTGACTTTAATATCACTCATATTTTTAGTGCTAATTAGTTGTGACTAAATGTAGCTTCAAATTAAATTATATTTTCATAAATTCCCATATTAATTCATACATAATCCAAATGACCGACACATGTTAGAAGTCATCAAGAATTTTATGAATTCTCTGAAAGAGAAATCGATTTAAAACTTAATTTAAGAATTAATATCGAATCGAATTGTAATCGAGTAAATCAATTTTCATACTTAATTGACGTTAATTATAAATTTCTAATTTGACGACAAATTTTAATTTATATTATCAACGATTAAGAAGAAAATTTTGTTCTGTTAATTGATTGCAAAATTGTACATTGCACCTCAAAAAATTGAATTTTAATTCTTGGAAATTCTCGCGGTAGAGCTGGAAATTCAAATAAATGATATTTAAAATATGTTTAAGTGAACATGTTAAAAGCCTTCACGGAAATCAATTTCAAGGCTCGAGGCAATTACAAGATTTTTTAACTGGTTCATAAGTATCATAAATAATCAAGTTGTGATTGTTCACATTGCGAAGATGCGGAATTGTGTTTAATGTTGAATATTTAATTGAATTTCTTTCGATCAAATTTGTATCATAAATAAGTTAGACAACAAGTCGGTCATCATAAATAAAAACACAATTTAAATCCAATTTATTTAAAACAACGTGAACGAATGTTCTCAACCAAATAAAAAGATAAAAAATTGTTTTGAGAAGAAATACGAAAGTAAATACAAGTGAATCAATATTGCATAATGTATAATTCATAATACGAAGAATTATTTAATGTTTCTTTCTTTTTTTTTGTTTAGAAATTGGAAGCCATAAAAATGAAAATATTTTGAAACATTTTTTCTCAAATATCGTTTTTCTTCGTTTTCCTCGATGTTTATGAAAACTTACCGGCTCTCACTTTCAATTTCTAATTTTCCAATTTTTACGCATGCAATGTTAGAAACAAATCAATTTTTATGAGATTTTGATGAATTTCTCGATATATTGAAGAGATCAATCATCACCCATAATTAAACAGAATTTGATGAAAACATTTTCAAACTCAAAACAATTTTTTGATATTAATTTTCAAGATTTTCTAACTAAGGAAAATGTAAACGAAAGCTTTTTTTTTTTGTTATCGATTTAAAGCAATTGTTTTATTGTGTGTTTATATTTCATTGATGATCGCTCCAAGTTGTAAACACAATTAAAGTGTGCTTAGATTGATTTAAGCAATGTCGGCAAATCAGTTTTAACATCAATAAGCTAAGTTTAAGTTAAAGATCAAAAAATTATTTATGTTTAATGATATAAATCACAAAGATTTTACGATTGATAGAATTCTTTGATATCATTTTCCTCTGGCAACAGATTTGAAGTCATTTAACCGTCATAATTTATGAATTTTGTTCATCTTCAATTCCCTCAGTTAGCTTCTTAGTAAGAAGGCGTGAAATGGAATATTTTCCAAAAATTATTCTTTTTCTACATTAAATAAACGCACATGGATCAGAACCGACTGTGTGGTGATCAATTAACAGCATGATTCCTTGAAACGATGGATTACAATAAATTCGGTATTATTCAATTAACACACGTAGAAAGAAATTGAATTACTGTGAGTTGAGTTCTTTAACGCGTGTAATATAAACTTAACTCTATTAATCATGCAAATAGCTTTAGCCACGCTCTTCTGTTCGTTATTTTTATCAACAATAAGTACTCATTTCAATCAATTCTTTCTCTATTCTAGGCACACCAATCAATCGACTTCCCATCATGGCTAAATCAGTATTAGATTTGTACGAGTTGTACAATTTGGTGATAGCTCGTGGTGGGCTTGTAGATGTGATTAATAAGAAATTATGGCAAGAGATTATTAAAGGACTTCACTTACCTTCAAGTATCACAAGCGCAGCATTCACTCTAAGGACACAGTAAGTTTAACATTACCATTTCTGTAACGTTTGCAATCAAATTATAGCTTTGAGGTGTGGTGGTCTTTTCACTTCGAGTACTTTTGTTTTTTTTTGTTGTGCAATTATTCTTGCAACCTTTTATTGGCATACCAAAGAGTACAAAACTAAATTAAAGAACGTTGAAGGAAACGCCCGAAGACATAAAGCCGTAATTTGATTAGTTGAGGGAAATACAACAATTTTATTTATGTACTTGTTTCCTTCCTCGATGTTGTCTGACTTCTTTATCATTAAGTTTATTATGAATAATTAAGTTTGAACTGCTGAAGTCTTCCAAAATACTTAATGATAGTATTCAACACAAATTTACTCGCCTTTTAAATGTTCATCTCACTATGAATACGAATTTTTATTAAAACAGAGAAAATATCTAAAGAAGAATATCAAACAGAGAAAAAATTCTTACAAATTAACATTAAACGAAATCTCAAATTCTTGTTGTGTCCAATCTTTCATTTTGTTTGTCCATCGCTTATTTCAATGGTTGAAAAAATTTCATTAAATATTAGACATCTTGTTTCATCACAATGGACACACAAGAACCACCAACAGACATCGAATTCAACACAATTTTTCAATTTCGTCTATTAATTGAATGTTCAAACATGAGAATTGAATTTATGGATAAACAGTTGGATTCAAGAGATTTTTTCTTCTTTCATGATACATGTTTGAAATATTCAATGAACGGATGAAGATGTTTGAAGAATCTTTTTCACTTTTTGTCAACGGCTCCATATTTGTCACAACTCACGAATATATGAATACATGAATATAATTACAAAATTGAAGTCTTCAAGTTCTCGTCGTGAGTTTTCATGTAATGAACTCAACAATTCTTACAAATTAAGAATCTTTCTTTGCATGATGCCAATCTGTCTGCTAATTTCATCCAAAATTCTCACCCACGCATTTCTTTTGTTTTCAGATACATGAAATATTTGTATCCATATGAGTGCGAGAAGAAACATTTAAGCACGCCAGCTGAATTACAAGCCGCAATTGATGGCAATCGTCGTGAGGGACGTCGAACTAGTTATGGACAATTTGAGTCACAAATGCAACAACAATTGCAAATGGTAACATTTTCTTAAAAACATTCTTAAATATTATTTAATCAGTTAATGTTATTGAAACAGCCTCAAATGCAACGATCACCAATTCCAAACAGTCTTCAGCAAATGTCGCCGCTTTCTTTAGTGACACATGGAAATCAGAACCCACATAGACTGATGGGTGCACCGCCTGTTGGACAGTTGCCCAGTATAGTTCCACATGACATTGAACAGCGAATGCTTGAATACATCAAACTTTTCCAAACACCTAAAGACATTAAACGTAAGCTCATTAATAATTTTCAACACTTGAATAAATAAATAATGAAATTAATGAAAAATTAGGCCCACAAAGTCCCGACGTCTCACGTGAGGCATTGAATGCCCTGGAAATGTCACGAATGGCACTCTGGAATATGTATCAGAATGCTAGTCCACCGAATCAACACCACAACACGACTAGTCCACCAGAAGTACAACGTGAAGCGTTGAATTTACAACGTGAATCACCATCGCCCATCCCAGCTCAATCACCGATGATTTCAATAAAACGCGAACGCGATCAACACGATGTCAACGATTATCATGTTCCACCCACAAAGAGAGGCTTTGGACGCAACAATAGCGACCTGAATCGTAAAAGTTCCATCAACAACAATCATCATCACATAAGCAACAATAATACGCACGTGACACCGACGAAAATCACCAACAAAGCAATGGATCGATCGGAATCGCCGAATATTGAAAACGGTAATCACCATCGATCACCATCGGCCCATCATAAACCACAAAATGGTATGGACAATCTTGGCAGCACCATTTTGAATGGAATGCAATTCAAGATTGTCAGTAAAGGTAAGAAAAGTGATTAAAAATGTTAATAAACATTAAACATTAATGAATTAAATTTGAAACAGATAATTCATCAACTGGTGAACCACAATTGGTTGTGAAACTCGAAGTCAATGGAATATCATTTGAAGGTGTTCTTTTCCCCAATCCCAACACATCACCATCGACATCTTTGACACCATCAACGGCATCAACTGAACCGATGGTGTCACCAAATAAGAATTCATCACCAGCAATTGGTAATGACGATCATAAAATGGCCCATCATCCAATAGTTTCATCTTAAATAAATATTCATAAATTTATTCTCTGGTGACGTTTCGTAAAAGTGCAAGAAAAGTTATCGAATGAATGATGACAAAATAAAAATAAATATATAGAAAAATAAAAATTTCCTTTAGTAAATATTTTGACTAAATGTCTTAGAATCATCTTTTTTTTCTTGGAAGCATATTCTCAACATTAGAAAGCATAAATGTGTGGACTTTTAAAAATAATTTGCTTAAAATAGTTTGAAGACAATTTTTAATGTTAATTAAGAGAAATGACATAAAAGTTTTTAATTAATAAATTTTCCCAATTTCTTCGCGAAACAGTTTGAAAGTTGTTAATTAATATTGACGCAAAAAAAGGTATTGAAAATAAAATTAGTCATTTAAGCAAAGGAAGAATTAAAAGTTAATTAAATAAAAGTAGTTATTGAACATTCATCTTTCGCTCATCATCTTCATTCTTTAATAATATTGTAATAATAATAATAAATAAATAAATAAATAAGCTGAAAAGTTTTTAAGGTCATTCTTCTTTTGTTATGTTTCTCATTTGTTAATGATGATTTTTACGCAATTGATAAGCTTAAGATGAATAATAAACATTTAAATATTTTGATGCTTTCTAGTTCCACTATCTCTTAATAATATTTAGTAATTGAAAAAATTGATGAATAATAAAGCAAGAAGAAATTTATTCGCATTCAAATACAATTTTGTTGTTTGTTTTAAAAATAAGCTGAAATCAGACACAGCAAGTTTCAAATTGTTGTGATTAAAATTAATTTGATTCGTAATGAAGAAAGCAGGCAACGAGTTAAAGGTATGAAGTTGAAATTTCTTAGCTCAGCAAACATTTCTCTCTTTTAATCGACACTCCAAGATAATTGTAAACAGTTCTTCATTTATCTGGATTTTTTTTTAATCATGAAACAAACTTGAAATGATCAAGATGTTTTGTATCGTATGAGTAATTATCACCCTTGGCACAAAGATTATTTGCCTGACGACCAGAAACTCTTTGATGTTGTAAAATGAGAAGAAATTTATTAACGAATCAACAGAAATGTTTTCAAAACATCAGTCATTTAATATAAAAAAATGTTTGGAAGAATGAATCAGACGATTTATGAGTTTTTTTAAAACATTTAATAAACGTTACAACAACTGGAAGAAAATCTTCAAGCAATTTTATTTGATGTCGTGATCTTTTGAAACTTTCAATTATAAAGGATATTTTCATCTATTACCTTACCGACAACAAACATTTATGACATTAAAAAGAGATAATTTATTAACTGTTTAAATATTACTCACAAATTTATGCTGTAAAATATCTAAACATTTATTTAAAGAAAAGGCAATTGCCGTAAATCGCTAAGAAAAGTTTCGTTTACATTCTCATATGAAGGAAAATCTGAAATTTAATATCAGAAGAAATATTTTGATTTAGAAATGTTTTTACTGAGATTTATTTTTCAATTACATTTGATGATTGATCTTCTCAATTTATCGAAAGATTCATCAAATTGCCGTAAAAATTGATTTGTTCCTAAGATGAAGTATTGAAGGAAATATTGTTTCACACAATGTTAATATTGAAATTCAAATTTCTGTTCGTAAGTTTTCATAATCAGCCATAAGTATCAAGTTGAAAACTTTTATTTACTTCTTAAATTTAAAATATTTTCATGATTTTTTTTTACTTTTGTACAAAAGGTTTGTGTAAGTTTATTTTTAACTCATTGATTATCAATTAGTATTATAAATCAATTTGATAATTGTGAACAAGTATCTATTATTGCTTTGTACTTTCAAATATTTAAACAAAGTTTCATCAAGTCATCAAATTCCAAAGCTAATCTCAAATGTTGAAGCAGCATAAATAAACCAAAACTTAAAAACCTGCTTGAAATATCATTAAACTTTGTCATGTTTAGACTTCCAATCATGTGATTAATAATTTCAATTCAACTGCTTTTTGCTTTTTCTCAATCATGATAATTCTCAATTCCCAGTAGCTTGCTAAAACATTAAAAATTGTAGAAGAAAGCAAACGAAAGCATTACATAAATTTTCTAATAAATTTAATCAAGTCAAACAGGCTGACATCAATCAAAAGTCTTAAGTCATTTATTTCCAAGAATTCTACTAATCTTGCTTAATCAGCAACATTTTTCAAAGTTGCTATTATCAAATCAGGTTTGAACAGAAAACTCAACACACATCATTTGAGATTCTTTCATATTAAAAATACATATTCACAATATAAATGAATGCAATTTTAAGGTCAAACATATAATTAACATAAAACTTATGAGAAGAAATAAAATCCAATGCAATGTGATTAGACATACTTTTAATAACAAGAACTTATTTCTTTTCTTTATGCTTTCTTAAGTTTATCTCGTACTGCCCAATGGTTGACTATTATAAATTCTCGTGGTTCAACTTCATCGGATATTTGCTACAATTTATTAAATCTCTTTATAAAATTCCCGCTAGAAAGGGCCTAAGGCACTTTTTGAGGTAATTTTGATTACTTCAAGACATCCGATTTTGACTTTGTTTTGATTGTGGAAATTGTTTGAAAAATGTTCTCACTGAATGAACATTTTAAAAGTGGGCAATTTACGATTATTTCAATCTGTAATAAAAGAATCTTCAACCACATCAGTAAAATTAATTTTATATTTAAAAAACAAGTGAGACCACGAAAATTTAATATCACAAAAATAACTGAATAGAAATTAACTGGGAAGGGCTCGAAACAAAAGTTTTACCATAAATTTTATTACTAGAAATTTAAGATTTGTGCATTGTGAATTGAAGAATGAGAAAAATTAAAATAAAACTTTTTCAAAGTATCTGATGGAGAAGGTTGTACTGGTTTATCTCTAATGCAAACTTCAATGATATGAAGGTGACTTGTACAAGGTTTTGATTTCTGATAAAGTTGTCTTCTTAGATGTCAATTTGTATAATAAAAATTATCAAATCTCAGCCCTTAATTTTTTTTGTTTTGATGGCAAATCAATTAACATTTCTCTCGTGGCAAAAAGGTTTTTAAAGGTTTCAAATTTATCAAAAATATTTCATTAGAAAATGTGTGCTAGCTTAAGAATGGAGTGTAGCAATATTTGATAAAATAAATATGACTAAGCATTAAAATCCATGAATCATGTTTAACACCGAATTTAAGTCACAAGTTGATATTCGATTAACACATGGATATGACTTAACATCTTGATATAACTGTTAATAAAATATGTTTGAATTTAGACATTTATAAAGAAAAAAAATTTGGGCGATATTTTTATTAATAATTAACACATTAATGAAGCAATGACATCAGAATCTGAATTCAGAGGAAAGAAACTCTCAAAAAGCTTTATTTTTATGTTTATTTAATTGACGATCTCATTTGACATTCAAGGAGGTTTATCCGTCGTTTCTCTTTGAATAAATTTTATTTGAATGAATGAATTCAATAATAAATGACTAATCACTTTTCTATTGTTGACTTATGGAGTAATTTTGTTTGTAGTATAAATTTTCACTGCTTCTTATTGCCATGAATCTTGCTATATTTGGATTATGATGTATTCAGATCGTTTTTACTTGCTTTTACCGTTAAATAACTTTTATTGGTGTTCGATTGATCTCATTTTTAATTTGATATCATGAAGCATCTGTGTGCACACATTTTATAACTAAAATAAATAAATAAATTAAATTTCAGAGAATTCTAAAGAACAATCATCACAATTCTGTTTACCGAAGAATGAGCGCACACACAAACATATAAAAATTAATCAATAACCCATCAAAGACGATTTTATTTACACACAATTTCTTGAAGATTCTAAAATTCTACAATTTTTATTTGATTATTATATCGTAGATCAATTACCATTGTTAAACGACGTCTTTTTCTCAGAATTCTGTTAATTATCGAGAAAGACAAAAAAAAATTAAAGATTTAAAATCAATTATCGCTTCATGTCTTGTACATTTTGATTCCAACAATTGAAGAAAAAGAAGAAAATTTTAAAACACAACAATTAATGGAAATCTTTATTTTCATATCAAATAGTAAACTTTTTTGACTATTATTTGCACTTCAAGTTTATATTCGTTTCTGTTTTGTTGATTCAACTCGTATTGTCTTACGTGAAGATTATCACACAATAATGGGGACACATTGAGCATAGTTTACATTCAACAATTGAATGTTAAAGTTTTAGTTTAAAACTTTCCGCTTTTTGTCCCAAATAAAGTTTGAATTTTATTTATTTTTTGTTAAAATACTTTATAAATCATGTGAGGTTTGCTTGAAGCGTTTATTTAAATTCTTGCCAGTTTTTATTGATTTAAATATTTTTTAATTAGTAAAACATGAAACATTAAAACATAAATTAGCATTGCTGACTTACAAATATATCTTAAATGAAATTCAATAATTATTTAGATAAGATTCTATGAGAGTTTAATATATGAACTTACACAACGTTTAAGTATATGATATTTAAAAAGATGCCGCTGTAGAAACAGCTCAATGCACTGGGCGTATTTATGCTAATAAATCATGTTGTTTTCTTCTGTTAAGCTTAAAGTCTGACCGTAAATTTTGATAGAATTTAAAGCATAAATGTTGTTAATGTTGCATGGATTAAAGATATGCAATGCGAGTCATAAAAATCTTATTTTATTATATGTATATTTTCAAACCTTCTGGGCTAATCAATTTCGATTTTTATTGCGTCCGATTCGAGACTGAGATACTTATATACATTTGTATAAAAAAATTGTACATTTGAGTTTTTCTTTCCTCCATCGCGCAATTTTATGTTGCATGCATGATCATCAATCGATAAGCTGCGCAAAAAAAATTCGAAATGGAAATTCTCAAAGATTTTCGAACGTTGTTTGAATAAAAATTTGTAATTTATTAAGCATTGTATTTCACAACTTGTACATGTTGAATAACTTTTTATTGTGCTATTTTGAAGGTTCACACATGTTTGTTGCGATATTACAAAACTTCTTCTTACAAATTAATAAACGTTTTAATGGCGACACATTGAAACTGATGATGATGCATGGCGATGAAATAATGTGGAAAAGCCGCAAAAATGTGCATTAAAAGCAGCGAATTCCAATTGACCATTAAACGCAAACAATGAGCCACAATTTTCAATTTTTTCCACATTCATTCGATGTCACGTTTAATCGCTTTTTGTTGAACATTCAATGCTCAACAACAAAGTTGCTTTTGATAATGACTATTTGAACTTAAATTCAAATGAAATTTTACAGCAGATGAAAACATGCACAGACTTACTTACTTTCATGACTAAAAAATTAATTAACATTCGGTTCAGAAATAAATTTTTTGAAATCTGAGAATGATGATGAAGACGTAACTCATGTCAATCAAAATGGAAAAAAAAATACTTTTAATTTTCAACAAAGTTTTCTTTCACTGACTCACCATTTGAAATCAAGAAAGAAAATGTCGCGGTCTGATCGAGATGGACATGCTCGTGCTTTGAATTTTTCAAATTAAGTAAATTTTCACTTCAGACGACGATGATGATGCTGCTCCTCTATACTTACCATATTGTCATACGATTTCCTACGATTTTCTTTTTATATTTAAGAAAAATCTTCCATCATCATTGAAATACTGTCATGTCTGTCTTCAGATTTCTCTTCTTCATCATGCTTTGTTTATTTATAACAGAAGAAAAAGTAAAATAATTAATTTCACTCGAATGATGGCAAAGCAAAGCAAAGCAAAGGCACAGAGTTGTCATTAGTGATGATCTACTTGATTCTTTTCTAATTTTAAGAAACTTTTTATCCGAAAAACCTAAGAAGAGGAAGTGGGCGTGATGAGTTTGCTTAATGATATTGAAGAAAATCATAAGATATTTAAAGGTAATTAATAAGGCGGAAATGTCGTAAAATATTTTTCTTCTAACTGTTTACGAGTCGGATACATATTTGGTTCGCTGTTCCAATAATCAAATCAGCACAAATCGCAAATGATTCATAAATCCATTCGATTACGATACATATTAATAATGTTTGACCTGAAGGTTGGCCTACATTATAGAGAACTGTGAAATCATTTGTCATTGATCTTGTTATGAAGAATATATTGAATGAAAGATCGCGGTAAGAGATTTCATTACTCGCTATTATTATACTCTTTGTTGTACAACATTCATAGAACTCACGCTGCTAACTGATCATCGTAGAATCAATTTTGACCTACGATCAACTTGAAATAGAAAAGAAATTCATTAATATTATGATTAATCGATAATTTCGTTCCTTCTTTTAGTCAATTTCTCCTTAATTCAAAGCGGAGTTGAACGAACGTAATAATTCGCGGAATCAATCACAATATTAGTTATTGAGGTGTGCTTCATTGTACCGATTGCTTCAATAATCTTCCAAAAATCAAATATTTAAAGAGCCATAAGTCAAAAAATTCTTAAATAATCTTTAATCCAATATAATTCATTTCTTACGAAAAAATCTCTCCAACAAAGTATCATCTCAGTGGCGCATAAACTGTCACTTTTAATGACACTAACCACAAGGCTTACACAAAAAAAAAGTAAAATGTGATTTTGCGAGACTGAAATACATAAAACAAGTTTGTCGTGTCATAAATGCGTCCATTTCAGTGAAGAAGCTGATTTAATTCTTACTTACTTACTTACGAGAGAATCACATTTAAATTTTATTTTAAATATTTTATGAGCCACGGATGTCATTTTGTGAATTGCGGAAAAGGTTCTTTCATTGAATGCATTTGCAAATTGCAATAAACTGTTCATTTGCGAAAGATTGTAAATCAATTATATTTTACTCAAAATGTAAATATGAAACGAAAGTAGATTGAAATCACATCATCCATCCTTAAAAACCTTCCAATCGCAATCAAATATAAATGAACTGGTTATTAGCTAGCAGTGTTCCTTATTTAAACTTTATACATTTCTTCGAAGCCTTTCTTCTTTGTTGTTTCAATAATGAATTTCTATTTACTCTTCGGACTTCAAGACGTTTAACTTTTGATATTTGTTTATCCATCGAGCTCAGAAAGAATTTAATTATTTATTTTATATTAAAATATGTTAATGTAGTTTCGTGAGTATTGTTTGAACAATAATTTTTATATTGAAATTAATTTCTTCGTCGGTTTCTCGTTGCCTGAATCAACTTTGGTTGAGGTTTTTTTTTTGATTTCTTATACAAATATTGAATCTCTTTTTTACTTCTTTGTTTTGTTTTCAGTCAGATTTTTTTTTCTTACAAGTGTTTTTGATTCGATTTTCAACGTCACGAACTGTACGTGTGAAATTTAAGACGAATTTCAATCAACAGCGTTGATTGTGTTATGTTCAAGATTGTGTTAGCATTAAACTGGATATATGAGTTAATTTCTTAATGTAATTTAATTTTCTTCGGAAATATTGAGAACAAAATTTTAATTAAAATTATGAAAATTCTCAGAACATTTAATTTAATTCCGATTTTTTATGTTTATTGTCAACAGACACACATCAAAGTAGAATAATTACAAATTTCTTTAATTTCTCACAATTATTCAAATGACTTTTTCATAAACTTGAGCGTCTGATCTAAATAAATGATTCCGACAAACGAAAGCAATTTTGAATGGCTGGACGACATTAACATTAAGAATTTAAATAATGATTCAAACGTCGTCGCGATTGCACATTAAATAAAGTTCCTTTCAAATGAATATTCCGTGTATTTCGTAAAATGCCATTAAAATGTTTTATTGATGTGTGCTGGCAAAATATTAAAAATGAAAATGCTTAAGCGCAAAAAGCGCTCAATAAAATTTACTTTTTATGAACATTTTTTGCACAACAATCTCAAGCGCTTTTTGATTGATTCCAATTCGACACGCCTTCAATAAAATTAAGATTTTTTTCTGTTTTTCCGCTCTTTTCATCAGACATTTACACATCAACGGTGAACAGATTGGCAATAAATAATCCACGAGCTTTTCTTTTATGTTTTGTTTTACATCTTACAACTGATTAAATGAGAATCGTCTGGAAATAAGTTTTGAGTGATTAGATAGAGTAAATAAAGGTGTAGAGCGTGTTTTAACTTTCAGATAATTTTTTTAATCAGAATCAAGACATGAAGTCTTGATTGTAAAAATAAAAAGAGAAGTACGACATAAATTATAAATTAACTTTTATGTTGATAAATATATTAATATTTTTATATTAAAAATTAATTACAGGTGATTGCTTTTAATTTTCCATTTAATTTCAGCTTAACAAGAACATTAATTGCTTGAAATCTACATAATAAATATGCTTTAATTCATACATCTTTCAACAACATTCTTTCTTTGATGATTTATAACATTCCACGAATGAAATATTTCTTCTTGATGATCTAATTAAATTAGCAAATTCTTCACGAGTTTCTCTCTCTTTTTCCTATCCATTCCTTCCTGCCAAACTTTAAATCACTTGATTTGAATTCTAAAAGATAATTTTGCTTTTCACAGTGTTGCGGTGTTTTATAATGTAAAAGAAAATTCGCTAAGGTATCATAAATACCACATAGATATTGCATAAATGTATATTAATGGGAGATCGTAACTCAACTCTAATTCCACTGATCTTTGATCTCAAAATAATTTGATATTCGTGATGGAACTGTAATGTTGCTTGATGTTGAGGAGATGTGACTGAAAACTTAGAAATAGCTTTGAAGCTATCAAAAGAATTATGAATATTTTTTTTTTGAAAAGAATAGAAACTTTTTCTGGTTCACAAAATAATAAAAACGAACATGAACTATGAATGTATGTAGTAAAGCCTAACAACTGCTAACAAGAGAAAAGTATTACAAATTTTGATCACATTTATCATTTAAATGATTCCTAACACAAAAAGAATTTTTAAGTGTTTAAAAATAAGTCACACGTAGTATTTGACAAAGATTAATTAACTTAAATTCAAATTTAATTTCACATAAATGTTCCGTGGGATCTGTTGAAACTGATGATGTCGTCAGACAGAATAAAGAAAAGTGGAAAGATAGAAAAGAAATGTCCCACTGATGTTTAGTGCAATCAAAATTCGTTAATCAACATTCCGAATCAATCAGCATCGTGAAGATTTTAAATGTAACTTCAACAGAATCATTAGCTGCTTGTTCTAAAAATATTCGCTGTAACATCGCACGAGTAATTAAGGAATCTAGAACGTAAAATACTTGACATATTTATTGTGATCATGAAAGCAAAATGAAGCTTCAGCTTTCATTTCATAATTCATCATATTGATTTGCCTAATTTTTGACAACAGTTCTATAACATTGAAGGATTGTCTTCGAAGACATCACACAAAGAAATTTATCTTTATGTATTAGCAACCATCCAAACGAACGAAAAAGACTCATAAAAATAATTGCTTTAGTTTAACTGCAGTTTTTTCCTCAGCCGTTTTATCTTTCCATTTCCATCTTGACATCATAACATATAAAAAAAACAACATGCATGATGTGCACCGCAAAGAGAAGCCATTTATGAATGCAAACATTCCGACATTACATCCGACACATAAAATCATAATTAATTGCGTTGCATCAGTAAAACCTAAACGTGAAAAGAGTGAAGAGATGCAGAGAAGAAACAATTAAAATAATTTGTTCTTATTGTGAGATAAGGAAAATCATAATAATTAAATAACTTTTTAATAAAACAGCAATTAGATAGAAAATTCATGCAAATTTCCTTTCTTTAAGTAGATTTTCTCTTCATTGTGCTCAACTTAAAATATGAAAATAACAACAAACTTTTTCTCACTACTTATGATTAATAACTTCAACTTGCGTGGATGCAATCTTATCGTGTTATTAGTGCTGTCATTAACAATTACAAAAACTGCCAACAGACGCAAATTTTATTCGCTTTTAAATTAAAAATTTAATTTTAAATGTTATTAAGCGCCTTAACTTGAACTTTTCATCTTTCGTTTCATTTTAAAATTGCAATCACAGTTATGGTCGGAATTGCGCATGTTTTAATATTCTTATTGTTTTCAAATAATGGAAATGCGCGAAAGCTTTTATCCATTCCGCTTCGCCCTGAGCAAAATCATCGTTCAGCTACGATTGGTTTCATATTAAATGAAAAACTTCAATCCCCACTTTAACTAAAATCATTTCTCACTCTCTCTGTTGATTTCCGTCTGTTGATCATCTTATCAGTATGTAGTTTCATAATTTTACAATATCTCTTAAAATTGTGCTTAGCCAATCTTAGACAAATCAGAATTCTTTTTGAATCTACATAAATGAATGCTTTCAGGCAGACTTTTAATATTAAAACAGAGATGAAAAGAAAAGCTTAACCCCGCCTTTTTTCTTATAAATAATCATGAGTTTTCTTCACATTAATATTTATTACACGTTTTAAATATCTGTACAACATGTTCAAGTTCTTTGCTTCGTTCTCATTCAACGATAAATAATTTATTAGTGCGTACTTTTTTGATTGGATGTCGAAATTATTTTCATGATGTTCATGCTCGGCAAATTTCAACAGTTTGAAGTGTCTCAGATTTTGATGATGTGGGGAAATGTGAATAAATAATCTACGAGAGAAAAGTTGAATTCCCATCAAAATATCATAAATAACAAGCATTTTATGCTGGGAATTGGGATAAATATTTTGAAAATCATCACCCACACATTCTGTCAATTAAACGTTTTTCAGATCCCAATTTTGTGATAAAGGATTGACCGTTGTGGTTTAAATGTTTCGTTTGTTATTGATCGCCAGCATCAAATTCATTGCTTAATTAAAAATTGTGAATCTTTAATTGAAAATGAAGTTTGCCATTTAACACATCAAACCCTTGTTGTTTTACTGTCGTCGTGATTTATGATAATATTTATTATTCTAACATGACGAAAAAAATGTTTTTAAATCAAGTCAAAGTCAACCAGCATCACAAATTGTGTTGCGGTGAACCTTTTTTTGATATTTACATTGATCTATAATAAAATTCTCTTTCTTAAACTCTCAATTTAAGATCCTATTTTTGCTTACTAAATAAAAAGAAGCTTCTCAAGCAGGTAAGATGCCAGCCAAGGTTGTTATTTACATTGTCTGACTTTCTTTCTTTATTCCTTTGAAAGCAAACAACAAATAAACTTCAAACTAACAACGCATGAAAAGGCGAATGAATGCAATGCGATCTACAAAAGGACGACGATTGATTAAAGTCGGAAAAGTTCTTCTGTTTCTTTCGATGTCTTCACAAGCGAAGAAGAAAAAAATTACAGGATTGAAGAAAACGGTCTGAAAACCTGTTAAAAAGATAAATGGTTTTTATTACGTAATTTTGACACTTCGCACGCGTTTCAACGGAAGAGAAAAATAAGATTACTGACTAGCTGTGCGCCTAACTATCTCAAGCTCTAATGTATATAATTACGTTATTTACTAGCTTGTTTATGGCTTCCTAACAGCCACAGAACAGATATTGTAGAGAGACAAATAACTTCTAAGCATCTAGCGATTTAGTTGTGATATTAAAAGGGGGATTTGTTTCAAATACATAACTTCTGGGACATCTGGTCGGTCATAAAGTCAGATGATGAAGAAAACAACAACACAAAATATTGTCAATTGTCTTAAACATCTTCCTCGGAAATTCGCTAAAGTTTTAAAGTATAATCTGGTGACGAATCACACTCGTGGACCTAATACATCATTTAAACAAACATTTAAGGCGCATAAATCATGATTTTTACTCAAGAATGAGAAGGAAAAAAAATACTTGAAGCACAAGACTCACATTTGCTTTTACCTTATATACGGTTAAAAAGTCATTATATAATGTTAACTATTTTTAGCTTCAATGAACTTGAACTCAGCTTTATGTACAAAAGCCGTCTGAAAAAAATTTGTAAACACAACAAACTGTTTCTTGTTTATATTTTGAAGAAAAAAAAAGAGAGAAAATCTTAACAACCAAACAACAACCACTAAGTCGTAACAGAAGCCGTGGAACCGTGCAATAAGAAGGATTGTTAGAAATTGATTCAAAGAAATATTTTATAAATAAATATCTAGTCAAATAGATATTTAACTAACTTCTTGCCATGCCGTCGGTTTCAAGTTTTAATTGAAAATAATTTTCATTTCTTCTCTCCGATAATCAAATATTTTCATCATCGTCTTTGTTTAACTTTATCATAAGATTTTATTGATGAAAATAAGAAATGAAATATTGACGTTTTTCTTTCTCCCTTCAATCTTCTCATTAAAATTTTTCTACAAAATCTGACACATAAAGAAGTATTAACGGCATCATAGACACAACAAAAGTCTAGTCGATGTTCAGACGAGCGTAAAAAGTCTACAACGCTAAAAACATTTCAAATGTCCCCTCTTCATGCTCTGCAAACTCGTAATGATTGGCTGACGTCGAATAAATGACGATGTTTGTTCACATATTTTTTTTCTTTTCTTTTTTTATTATTTCTACTTCTGATGTTTGTGTGCTTTTAATTGTAATACTTATTCGAGTCGCCTTCAATGTTTTGTCCATAAAAAGGAAATATGAAATAATTAAGAGCCGCTGTATGTATTAAGATATCGACTTCGCCTCATTTACGTCATCCATGACCATAAGTTTCTCGTAACTTGTATGTCACGAAAAGTGGAAAACGAAAATATTGATGAAGCATCTGGCAACCAGATTTAAATAAATTACAAATAGACTCAACATGTAAAAAGGACCACATGCAAGTTCTTATCTTTTTCACATTCGTTTATTCTTCTTTTTCGCTTTCAGCCATGTTTCGATCAATAATTTATGCAATTTGAATGCTTTTAAGGAAGCCCAAGCAGCATAATTGGAGACAGTAATTTGATTCTCGACTTTGAAAAGAAAGAATCGAAGGAAACTGAAATGATATATCAAGCGACATATTGAAGCAAATATTCAAAGACTGTGAAAGTTAGACTTGCTATTTTACCAGTTTCTTTATTTATTGATTTCTTTGTCCTCCTTTTTTTGTATTTTTTTGATATTTTCTGACTTTTTTTTGCTTTTTATGTTTTTTTTCATAATATTGAAAAAAAAATAATAATAAAATTTTAAATTAATCTGTGTCTAAATGTATCACAATGAAAAAAACTTCCTTAGTTAAGTTTTCTTTGGGGACTCTAAAGGATGAAATAATTTTAATTATTTTTGAAAGAAAATAAATTTAAATGGAAATTTAAGATAAATTTAAGATTGTGATAGAAAAATAAATGAGGGATAAAATTAAAAAAACTTAATTAAAAACGTTTTAATCATTTAACAGAAATTATACTAAGAAATTAAAAAAAAGCTCGACGACTTCTTTTTGTTGCACTTTTTGTCATGTTTTGTTTTTGGCTATTGGATGAATCTTGCGTCAACAACAAAGATCGAACACAAGATTGAGATTGCATGCATCTCGCATTTATGTCTGTTGTTGTTGCTGATTCTGCAACATTTGATTGTATACTAACATCATCATGAAAAATCGTTGCTGTGCTTCTTGAAGTGAATTCATTTGTTGTTCCTGATTGTTTGGTGGTTCAATCGGTTGTTGATTGTTCGAGCCTCCATTAGGGGCGAAATTGAGACCAAGATTGCTAACGCTTGCTAGTGTACTAGCTGCAAGTTGTGATGCCATTGCCTTATGGAAAGAAACAAACCAATTAATCATAAGTAAATAGCAAGAATAATTCAACCATTGGCAATTATTCAATTCCTTAATTAACTCACCATCTGCAATTGTTGATGCGGAGATGGCTGAGGTGGCGGCGGCGGCGGTGGTGGCGTGTACTGATGGTAGCTTGAACTCGTTGAGCGTCGGCTACCGTCACGCTTATTATTCTCAATTGCAGCTTGTAATTCTAAATCGGTCGACAGATTGTATTTCTCGCACTCATATGGGTATAAATATTTTGTGTATTGTGTGCGTAGCGTGAAAGCTGCACTTGTTATGCTCGATGGTAAACTCAAATCTTTGATAATTTCTTGCCATAATTTCTTGTTGATAACATTTACGAGACCACCACGGCCAATCACCAGCTTATAAAGTTCATAGAGATCCAGAACAGCCTTTGCCATGATGGGAAGACGATTTATCGGTGTGCCTATGAATGAGTTAAGGTGGAAAGATATTAATTGGTGCTTTATGATTAATTCTTTAGAGTTGAGTAAAGAGTTTCCTTGACTTATGGAAATTATAAGAAAAATCATCGTTTGACATAAAACTGATCTCGTTTTTATAAATTGTATGAATTATGACACTTCAAGATGATTTATCATCATTAAAATAGCAAAATCTAGAGTTAGATACACACAAACACACACACGAAATAGTTCAGGCAATGAAAACAATCGTTTAATGTTTTCACCTCACGCTTGAGATGATCCGACAATCGAGTGGAGAAGAAACGATAAATAATTGAAATAATAAAGCAATTTGTCAAGACGCGAACAAAAAGGCGTTTTAAGACCGACACAGTTGTCCATTGAAAAATGATCATAAGATGAAGCTTACAATTGTAAGATGAACATTAACAGTTTGTAAATATCTATCTTAGATGGTAATCCTATCAAATGAATAAGCTATCAGATCAAATGCGTAAAATTCTATAAAGAGATTAATTAATTTTTTTTCCTCTTCTTCTTCTTCAATTCTTTGTCCACTGTTGGTGGTGGTGGGATGATTGAAGGTCTACAAAGGATTGACTGCTTCTTAATTATCACTTCAAGCTTCGACCTTAACTTATTCAAATTAAAACAAAGTAATAATAATAATACGATAAATATAATGAACAACAAGCTTCATTATTTCATATTTTTTGTCACTAATTTTTGTTGGCATTTCCCACACATCCACGCAAATTCGAAAGGAAAATAATATTTCGAAATCAATCAACATTTAATGACTTCACAAACGCACATCGAAGCAAGCAAGCAGGCAAGCAAGAAGTGAGGTGAGATACCCGCGATTGAGTAGTTTTCTGCGACACACAAATCTCAATGATGAGTCTTAACGATCGAGATTTCAATGCGATGTTCGACATTGATTGTTCGTCATTTTGAAATAAAAAGATCGTAAATTTAGATTTCTGTCTTTTTTTTCTCATCTTCATCTCATTTCTTTGTCATGTCACGCAAGCAAAAGAAGTCATTAGACACACAAACGAAAAATTCTTCTGAATTTATCAACTCGACATTAGTTGCTGATTGAAGTAAATTTGAATTTAAATTTCCTCAATGACAAAAACTTCTTTGGGCTTCCGAATGAATGAATGAAGGAATTATTTAGGTGAAGGAAATTTTTTATAAATGAAGGCAATAAGTGTTGAAATTGTGCTTTAAAAAAAGCATCAAACAAGTAAGCTTTTTGCTGTTCTTGTAACTAAATAATCATTATGGAAAAATAGCCCCGAATCAAATGCAAGAAGAAGAATCTTATGATTAATAATGTCTTACCTCGCTCTTTCATGAACATGAATAATTCATCTAAGAATTCTTTGCGCTTTGGATCGTCATTAATTTCGTAGAGCTGTAAGAAAAAAGAAAAGAGAAAAATTAAAATATTTTGAATGAGATGTGTTTAAAGCGAACGAATAAAAATGATTGCGTTAATCAATCAAAACTTGATTTTTTTTTGTTTGTGTCGAATATAATTGAAGATATTTTATTCCTTTTTTTTTTTGCTGTGCGTAGATATTTGCCGATCATTATCTCGCGAATTATTTTTCTTGAACATTTGATCGATATCAAAGTTCATGCAGGAAGAGTCGATCATCGTGCAACTTCGATGATCGTTTGTAATTGGACCTTATCACGGAGCTTATACCAAATAATTTGATGA
The DNA here is from genome assembly GCA_900005825.1 of Clunio marinus. Lineage (NCBI taxonomy): Eukaryota > Metazoa > Arthropoda > Insecta > Diptera > Chironomidae > Clunio > Clunio marinus. The sequence continues at coordinate 1,104,126 of CVRI01000075.1, read as the reverse complement.
AGAGAAATATTTAAATAAATGCAGCTTTTTACATTCACTAATTGCATTTCAAAAGTTTGCTCCAAGCAGCAGCTACCGAATGAGTAATTCAGTTGCACATCGAGGCAATCGACTCTAAAAAGATATCTCGTGATATGTCGGAAAACGGCTTCGATAGAAATTAACGTCATGCAAACATTTTATTTTTAATAAAATGAGCAATTTAGTTAAAGAATGAAATGAAAAACAAAAAATAAATGATAAATGCTTATGGCAAGAAGATGATTGGAATGCAAATTTCATCTCGTCTTTCACTTCATTCTTTTGACTTTTGTTAATAAATGTGATTAAAATTAAGTTCAAAAATAATTTTAATTAACCAAGTTTTAATTAACATAACAATCATCAATGGATTTCACATGAAAACAATTGGTGAGATAGTGAAAAGTCATCAACAACAGTCCATCGTTTTAATTATCGTCAATTCTTCAAGCAACGATTGCTTCATTTCTCACGCTTTTCCTCATCAATTTAAAATGTTAAACTGCTTTTCTTCCTACTTCTTTTCATTTCATTATTAGCCTAAATATCTATCACACAAAAATATCAAGTTCGATAATTGGAATTCACAATAATGATGTTGATGATACTCATCAATTATTCTTCGAATATCTCAATTAAGACTATCACGTGATGCGAAAAAAACAAAAGAAACTTCCTGATCCTGACCCCGATCAACCATTTTTCGATTAATTTCCAACATCACATAAAAACAAACTACAACCCTCGACTCTAAATGACATGAAAGCAGATGAAGATATTTTAAGGATGCATGAAGAATGCCAAACACATGTTGAGGCATCTCTTCAAATGGAGACAAAAAAAAATATCTTCTTCTTGAATTAATAAGAATGTCCTTAGAAATAAATTGAATTTAAGTTGAGATTTCATTAGCATGTTCATAAATTCTTAAAATGAATGAATGAATGAAACAAACTTTGTAACTTTATGAAGAAGAAAAAAAGTATTCACAACTGCAGTCATATTTGAATCCATTTAGAACGACGCGACAGGGAATTGATAGTATTTATAGAATAGCGTAATTAAACCGTAATTTGAGACAACTACATCTACACAACACAACAATAATAACAACAGAAACAAAAGCACATTATTTACTTGTCTAACTTGTTTAAATTGATCCTCGTAGTTGAAATTGTTATTGCTGTGGCTGTGGCTGCTCTTTTTCGATGCTGATGTTGATGAAATTTTTACGTCATCTTCGCCTTTTGATGGTGGTGGTGTGGGAAACGAGTATGAAAAGTCACTTTGTTGAGCCTCTTGTGCTGCTTGTAAGCGTCGTTGCGATTGCTCAGACAAATCAATGCCGGCATAATTAATTGGATGATTAAATGGAAATGTTGTAAATTCGTTTCTCAGCCTTTGGACATGCCTCTGGTAAACCTCGTGTTGCTGTAAAGCGTAAGCTTCTTCTGTGACATGAGGAGGCGACTCTTCAAGGTATCTTTCTGGTTCTGATTGTGGAAACTCTTCACTGTGCTTATCATCTTCCGAGTGAGGGGTAGAGTTTGACTGAAACGAAATAAAAGAATAAATTGCATGCGTTTATTTCACTTCCATCATGTCATAAACGTATCAATTATAGTCGAAAAACAAGAATCAAATATTTGTGGAGCCAAATGTCTCAGATTAACAGATATAGATATTCTTCTTTAAATAATATAAAATAAAACTAAAAAATATTCAAATTCTTGTGGAATTCAAATCATTTTATTGTTTTACAATAGCCTTGAAGAAACTTCGTTTTTCTACTTCTTTATCTGTTCATGATATTTTATGATACATGAATATCTAGGAAAATTACAGAAACATAAAAATTGCCGGCAAACAATGCTTGACAAAAGAATAACGGAAGACTCGTACAGGCTGAAGAAATTTGCCTAAATTCTAAGAAAGGTTTGATGAGGATTATTTTATTATCTTTTAAGGTTATGCATTCTTGTTCACATTTCTCCAATGCGTAATGACATTCGAGAAATTTCAAATTCGACTGCACTTTCTCATGCACAACGACTTACCATAGGTGAGTCATCATCCGAAAAGTTTTCTCGATCAATCTCCATTGCTTTTATTTAATGAACGTTTTAATTGCTTATCCTTCAAATTTAACACGTTTTTGTTCCCTATTACTAGTTTAACAAACGATTTGCAATTATATCTAGATATGGCTTTTTAGCTTTATTGCAAAGGAAATATAATTAATTATACTATAAGCTTCGTTCACGACAATCGTGAATGTTAATTAATGAAAAATTTGATTGAAAATTCCCTTTTCTTTTGATAAAATAACCTTATTTGTGAACCTCACGAGTATTAAAAAGCACAAGGCTGGGGAGAATTAAAAAAATCTTTTTTGTCCGCTTACTATCAAAGTGATACTGATTAAAATGTTAAAACTAAATTTATATTCAAGCACGTTCACATATGCTATCTTAGTGTGTGTGAATAAAAACAAGAGAGCAAATTGTGGTGGGGATGAAGTCTCCAATTCCCTCTTATTCAATCTCTTAAGATTCGAGAGAAATACTCGTGTTTTGAAATAATGTGGTAACTTATGACTAGATTTACATTGAAAATTCATTACTATTGCGTATTACAAAATAAATTTTAGAATTCCCCTCTTTTATTTCTGTCAATCTCATTGTTTTCTTATCGAATCTATCAAAACTTTCTGGTTTCTATAACTTATCTGTATTCTATTATACTTAACACAAAGTAATATGGAGAGATAACATTCTAATTCTAATTTGAATTTGCCATAAATGAATTTCAGAAATTCGGGGCAAAGGTTAAGGAAAACACCTTAGGTAGAAAATTAAACACTGAAATTAATTTTGTAGGCGGTTCGATTAATTTTCATATTAGATGAAATAAAACTTTATAGTGCTGGAACCCGCTAATAAATATTGATATAAATTGCTATAAAATGATTCATTTGAAAATTTTAAAGCCTTTCATTTAACGGTCATTTCTTATCAGTTCTAAGAGTAATATAATAATTCGCGATTCATATTGTTGAATCAATATTCACAATTCAACTGATATTAATAACATCTAAGGAAAGCATGTCTTAATAAACCATTATTAATCACAAGTCACTAAGATGTGGATTTACTACAAATCATTTTGTTTACCTTCATAAAATCAAATAACTTTAAGATAGTTGACAGTCTTCTTTCGATTATTAGATGAAGAAGTAAATTATGCATATTTAACATGTTCGTTAATTCTTTTTTAAATAAACTTTGACAGCTTATTAAATTCATCCTTGTAATTTCAGCTTTTTGTTGCTGCGCAACTGAAATTATCGAACAAGCAAATTTTGTTTTGAGGAATTTTTTCTTAAGAAACTTTTTCAATATTTAAAACAATTAAAAATATAAAATCTTCATCAATTTTGATATTAAAATATGGGTTCAGGTAAGCTCTGAAATTTCGTTTTATTATTAAAACAGTTCTATGATAAAAGACGAGGTTTTATTAATGTCTTTATCAAAAACTTAGAGAACTTTCCATTTGTCGCCAATAAAACTTATCAATAAAAATATAAAATAATTTAATAAGAATCGAAGTAATCCTTCCAGAATGTGGTTTCTTGTGAATCAATCGCCGTTTTATTTGCTACTAAGCTTTCAATATTTTTTGCAAAAAGAATCAAAGTCTGTTGGCTACATAAATAAAGCGATGTAATGTCGATTTCATGCTGAAAAGCTCTTTACATAAGACAAACGCGAAACTTATGTATTTTATTTCCTTTTATTATATATCGAATACTTCGATAAATGTTAAGTTGCAATAACTCGATTTTGTAATAGGAAATAAAGAGAAAACTTAATTAAAAGTTTGATTGAAGTGTTGGCAAGCAGGGAAAGAAATAAAATGAAAATTCACTTAAAAATAGAAAATATTCCTTCGCTATCCCTGTTTGACGTCTAAAGCAAAGTGAAAACTTCCGAACGATATTCATTCGTATTTGTTTTGATTCAACAACATCGTTAGAGATTATGAAGCATGCAAAATCAAGGAATGATTCTTAAAGTATGTTAAACAAAAACATTCAACTTCATACGATCATCATTCGTTTATAATCCCCGGGAAAATACAAAATGTTGATGCCTAGTAGACATTCTTCGAGGGCGCTTATTGCATGATAAATGACTCTCCCACGCCAACAGCCGACATAGAAGAACGTGAATTGCCTTTCCTAATCATTTACTGTGTGTAAGGGTTCGATGTGTGGAATGCAAGTCGTTGTTGCACCACAATAATTGATTTTATTCTATATAAGAATCAACCCCCTTGAATGATTTAACCCAATTATTTATTGCATTCTTTGCGACTTTTTCCACGTAAATTAGTTTCATGTGAGCTTGCAAACTGTTAAGAATGTTTGGCGAGGGATGCGATCCCTTGGCTGCAAGGTCTATGTATGAGAGAGCGGAAGGTGTTCATTTTGATTACTTTTCATTATGTTTTAAATTAATTTCACTTAAATTAAGTCATTAATGTTCGATGTTGAATTTCAGAGAGTGAAGATTCAGATGAAGAGGGAGGATTAGGAAACGTCAACCGACTAATTATAAGGCCAGCCGGGCACAGTGGAAAAGCAAAAAAAGGTTTCAAACAATTTTTCTTGAATCAAAATCTTAAATTTCTTTCTTATTTTATTTCAGGAAATTTATGTTTTGATGCTGCTTTTGAGACGGGAAATCTGGGAAATGTCGCATTAGTTGGAGAATTCGAATATGACCTTTGCTTAAGACCAGACACATGCAATCCCCGATATCGATTTTGGTTTAATTTCACTGTCGATAATTGCAAACAAGATCAACGTGTCATCTTCAATATCGTCAACATGAATAAGAATAATAATTTATTTAATCAAGGAATGACTCCATTAGTGAAGTCATCGTCAAGGCCAAAGTGGCAGAGATTACCAAAGCAACACGTCTTTTACTACAAGTCAACATTACATCAGAATCATCACGTGCTGAGCTTCGCTTTCATATTTGATCGTGAAGATGACATTTATCAGTTTGCATTGACTTATCCTTACAGTTACTCAAGATTACAGTCTTATCTGTCAGTTTTGGAACAGAAATTTCCCCTTCAACGTGAGTCTCTTACCAACAGCATTCAACGACGTCGTTTGGAACTCATAACATTTGATGATGTCAAGAAGCCAGAAATTCTCGAACCAGGAAAAAATCCAATTCGTGTTATTGTCATTTTAGCTCGCAGTCATCCTATGGAGTCGCCAACTTCTTATGTCGTTCAAGGATTAATCGAATTTCTTGCTATTGCAAATCATCCCATCGCAAAGTTACTTCGTGAAAATGTTGTGTTTAAAATCATTCCAATGATAAATCCTGACGGAGTTTTCCTTGGAAATAATCGTGTGAATGTTTTAGGGCATGATTTAAATCGTTATTGGAACAACATTTCAGATTACACTCATCCAACTCTTTCAGCTATTATGGAACTACTGAAGGAATATGATTCATCAGATTGCTATCAAATTGACTTTGTGATTGACATTCATGCCCATACAAGCTTGACGGGTGTTTTTATTGTCGGCAATGCTTACGAAGATGTGTAAGAAGAAAGCTTCTTATGACTTCAAGATTTACTGCCATTTTCCTTTCTCTTCTCATTTAGTTATCGCTATGAACGACATCTTGTGTTTCCGAAGCTTTTCTCCAGTAAATGCAGCGATTTCTCAAACGACAACATGATTTTCAATGCTGATGATCGAAAGCAGGGTACAGCACGTCGATACTTATGTAATCGATTAAGTGACAATGTGAATATTTACACGCTTCAAGTGTCAATGTACGGTTTCTACATTAAGGGAACGAACATTATAACACCATACACAGAAGCTGATTGTGAGATGATTTTGCAAAAAGTTTTCATGAATGATTTCAACAGAAATTTAATTTTGTAGATATGAAAGTTGGAAGGAATTTAGCTCGTTCACTTTTGGAATATTATCGATTCACTAATATCCTTCCCATTCCGCCATTAAGTGAGATTCTGTCAAGTCGAAAAGGTCGTCCCAACACTCATAGACATAGAAAGAAATTTAAAAATATTTATCCGACTCGACCTAAGACTACAAGGGAAAATGCTCCAATTAATTATACTGATTTGTCAATTTATTACGACAGCGACACTTCAGCTGAGTACTCATCACCAGCTCGTTATCCATTTCATAGTCATTTCATGTTGCAACATAATCGATTACGTTTTCATCAAACTCATCATCAAGATCCATTCTCACTGTCTTCTCTTAAATTTGGCAATCTTGAATTGAAATCGAGAGATAAGAAGAAAAAGAAAAACAAATCAAATTTATATAAAACTTCGCCAGTTAAGAGCGATACGCTCAACATGCCACCAAAGCCTTATCTTTCAATCATAGATTTTAATATGTTGACAAGAGGTGGCTTGGAAGAAGCAACAAATCGATCTGTTGATAAGGTTTGCCCACATCATCAATTGAAGTTGCGTCCTAAAACTTCTGACAAACAAAAGTAGAAATTTATCTTTAAATATTCATTCTAATCACTTCTAACACTTCAAAGACATAAGAAGGAGAATAAGATTTGTTGTTTCTTGTTATAATAACGATCGTTTTCATTTCCTTTGAACTTTTTCCACCATCCAATAAAAATATTTAAAAAAAGTGATTTTTTTATTAAAAATTCTCGTCAATAATTATTTCTGCACCACCATTTCAAAAAAAAAAATGAAGAAGAAAAAAAGTTCCATGAGAACCTCGAATGTGCAGTGGTAGTAAAAGTTAAATTTGTAATTTGCTTTTACGATTGCCAGGTAATTGCTGATATACGAAAATCGTAAAAGACAAAAAGTAATTTTGGAAGCACTTTGATAACGAAAGTTGTGTTGTTGCTGCTGCTACCTGAACAAGAGTCATTAAAATTCATCAAGGATTGCAAACATCCTAAACACAATTCACAAGCAAACAACTTACATAAACGTTTTTCGTTTAATCACCAACATCATCATGATGATGAAGAACTCTTATCAATCATTCTGCGAGAAGCAGTTGAGAAAGCTAAGCATTGTTGTTATTTCATTCATTTTCTCATTTCGCAAATTTATTTATCTTCATCCTTTCAGGGTTGGAATGTTTTTTTATTGGTTTCTCATTTAACATCATTAATTATTCGATAAACTCGAGGAAATTCGTTTGGCAGAATGAAATAGTATCGAAATAAATGGAGAAGTTTTTCACGCCCTTCGACTAAATTAATTTCGAAACAATTTTTCCCATCATTAATTTAAAAGCAAATCGAAAAGCTTCTTCGTTCTCTGTCAATTAATCATCATCTTGCTTGAATCGAAATTAATTTTGTAGGAATTTCTTAAACAGATGAAAATATGTGTTCATGCTTGCTGCTTTTCTTCTTAATTTTTTAAATATATTTAGCATAGATAAACAAAGTAGAAATCTTGTTTAAACAAACGTTCGATAGGAAAATTTCATCTTAGATAATAATTCTAGCAACTCATACATACTGTAGATATTTATTGATAAGATAAGTGTACATATTTCAATTTTAATTGAAGAAACGCATGATGTATGCGTGTGGCAAACAAATATAGCGAAAAACTACTTGGCCGTCCATGACACACACATGAGAATTTCAAGATCAAAAAAAAAATCATAAACACAAATGTTTATAGCACACGCTCTCAAAATTTAGCCGATTGAAAACAAAACCGTCTGGAAACAGAGAATTATTCGCCAGTTTTGCGTCAGACCTTGATTGAAAATTTCATTAAAATGGATTCGACTTTCTTGTACTATGCAATTTGTTTTCTTATTGCTTATTGGATTTATAAAACTTTCTTCAAGCAAGATGATTACTTTAAAATTCGTGGCGTAGATAAAGTTGTAGAAGGAATGACATTCACAGGCTTCTACAGATCATTTCGTGGCCTTGACGATGGAATGACCGCACCTCAAAGGCAATACGACTCGATGGAAAATGAAAAGTGAGATTGGATGAAATATTCTTTAATTAAATTTGATGTGAAATGTAATTTTATTAGAATCTACGGCGCATATCTGTTCACAAGGCCAATGGTTTCTCTTAGAGATGCAGATCTTGTCAAGCAAGTTCTGATAAAAGAATTTGATAGTTTCATGAATCATGATGAGTTTCTGAGCAAAGGTACTGATGGAATTTTCGCTAAATCTGTGTTGTTGCTGGAGAATAATCCCTGGCGGGAAATGAGAAACACTTTGTAAGATAATTTTAGACATTTTATGATATTTCAAATACTTATGCGATTATTAATCTACTCAAGGACTCCAATCTTTACATCTGCAAGAATGAAGACAATGTTTCATTATTTGACTTCTTGTGCCAACGAATTGAATACATTTATAGAAAACAAATTGAAAGACGAAGGACGACTTGTCATTGATGCAAAGGAAATGTTTGGCAAGTATACTGCCGAGTCAATATCCACAACCGCTTTGGGTTTTCGAGGCAATTGCATTCAAAAAGACGAATCTGAAGTTTATAAAATTGCAAACGCTATTAATGAAGATTTTACGGGATTCAAAGGAATGATGAAAATGGTTTGGACTGGAATTTTCCCAAGAGTCATGAAATTCTTCAATGTGCAAATTTTTCGTCAATCCACACATGATTTCTTCAAAAGATATGTAATCGATGAGATTGCGAGAAGGGAAAAGGAAGGAATAACGAACGTTAATGATGTCATTCAAATGTTGATTCAAGCCAAGAACGGCCAACTTAAGTTTGAAGGGGAAATTGATGAAGATTTGGAGCCTGCTAAGAATTTCATCGAGAGAAAGCACCTTGATTGGAGTGACGATGAACTCATTGCTGCTCAAGTTTTCATCTTTTTTGCTGGAGGTTTTGAAACGACATCAACACTTATTAATATTTGCAGTTGGGAACTTGCAATGAATCAAGACATTCAAAAGGAACTCCTTAAAGAGATCGACGAAGTGCTTGAATCGTTGAATGGTGCAAATATTTCTTATGAAGCGCTGAACAAAATGAAGATGCTTGACATGGTTGTTTATGAAACTTTGAGGAAATGGCCACCATTACCATTCGGTGGACGTTCTTGCAATAGAGATTGTACCATTAAGACCACTGATGGACATTTAATTGCTTTCAAGAAAGGAGATATTGTTCAATTTCCCATCCGCTGTATTCAGCATGATCCGAAATACTTTGAAGATCCTTCGAAATTCGATCCATATCGGTTTAGTGAAGAGAACAAGCATAAAATTGTTCCAGGATCATTCTTAGCTTTTGGTTACGGTCCAAGAGTTTGTATTGGTCAACGACTTGCTTTGCTTGAAGCAAAGTTGATTCTCTTCACGGTTCTGAGTAAATATTCGATCGAAGTTTGTGAGAAAACAGTCAAAGAAGTGAAATATTCAGCATCACCAATGCAGTTTCGAGACAAGATTTTTGTTGAATTAAAACCGAGAGTTTAAATGTTTTACTAATGAAAACAAAAATAAAATTTATAAACGAAAATTTGCATTAATTCAATTTCCAGTTATGGCTATCAGTGAAATTATAAATTCACTGATAAGCTTCAAAGTTTATAATGTCACGATTTATGATAACAAAAATGTAATCACATGTGAAAATTAACTAACAAATTAATCTCTTTATTAAACTCGAACCTGAAGCAAATAAATTATTTAAATATCATAATCATCTTTAATATCATTAACGAGTCCACCATCGAAACAACCTTTCTTCTTTCTGATTACATCACCCCATAAAAAGTTGCAATCACAAAGAGGACAACTTCCTTTTATGGGAATATAATGACCTGGCTCTAAACATATTTTGGCGAGACATCTTAAATGAGAAACAAGTTTACATCGTTGATTGATGCAAAAGATTCGATCATCTTCGAGATCTTTGATTTCCTCCATGCAAAGATGACATTCGGTTCGTGCTCTGACAGCTTCCATCAGTTCTCTATTGCCTCGATTAATTTTCTTAGCTTTAATTGGTCCATGACAAACCACCATGTGTTCAGGCAATCGACCAGTGGGAAATTCTGTGTAAAAGTCTTGCTCAAGCCATCGAATTTTGAGTGGAAGTCGATTCCATGGACCCAAATTAATCATCTCAGTGAGAATACGGAAATGATAGTTGAAGTGACTCTCGCCTGGTCTTTTCCTTTGAATACTTTGAATAGTTTTCAACCTTCTTGACGCTTTCGGCTCCTGCCATGCCCATTCGAAACGAAGTGCTGAAATGTTCTCAGGAAAGTTGTGAATAATCAACACCATCGTCCATGGACCTGGAACTCTCGATGTTTGTCCTGCACCTCCATACTTTTTGCCTCTGTTATGTTGATTTATTCTTCTGTTGGGATCGACTGTAAAGCCGACATAGCATCGACCATTAAATTTTGGATTTTCATTGTTATTTACTAATAAGTAAACTCCAAAAAAGTTTTCAATTTCTTGAACAACGTCCATACGTCTTTTGAATTATAAATTGAGTGTTATTTAATACTTAAATTGAAGCTTTTAACGGTATAGAAATAACATAAACAAAAATGTAAACAACACTGTCAGAATTTTTTTCGAGAAGTCAACATTTAATCAAAATTTTTAAGAGCGACATACCCTGTGGGGTTAAAATTATCATTTAATGATTTAAAAATTAAACGATTCTTTATAAAACGTTGATGGCATTATCTAATACCCTTTACATTTGCGTCCTAGGTATGATAACAAGGCTGGCATGTTATTGTGCGAATGAAGTTTTTCTATTTCAAAAATTTTGTTAATACAGCTATTTGATGATAAATCGACTTCTTTTAAAGCTGCGAAAAATAAGGGAATTTCAATGAAAAAGGTTTTAGGCACGCGCCCAATAGAATTGTTTGCTATAAAGAGAATTAATAAATTAGAGTAATATCATTATTTTTCTTTTTTATTATTTTACCCAAATGAAGATATTGTAAATTCAGCAAAGGGTCATATGCAGAATGATCTAAATGTACCAATTGATTATGATTCAAATTCAAGATTTCTAAACTATCCAATCCATAAAAAGAAAACACAGAGAGCTCTCCGATTTCATTATTAGCTGATGAATAATTTAAATAGATACTTGAATAATTTACATTTAATCTTTATAAAATATTCTTATTAACTTACACAAATTCAGTGTTGTTAATGACCCCAAATCTTTGAACTTACTGTACCCCGATAGTTCGAATCTTTGTAATTGATTTCCATTTAAAGATAAGGACTTCAATTTCGTCAAATAATACAAAGAGTCTTCATTAATCCTACTGATTTTATTATTTTCTATAAAAAAATAAATGAATTAAATTGTTATTATAAAAATTATTAAATTAAACTATCATCTCAATTCAATTTTACCAAGATGAAGATTCTTTAAGCTGTTTATTTTGCCGAATAATGTTGAATTCAACCCCATGATATTGTTACTGCTTAAATCTAAATCTACTAAATCACCCAAATCTTTAAAAGCGCTTGTTTCAACGTATTCAATTGCATTATCATCTAATCAAAAATGACAAAATATTTTAATTTGTGTAAAGCAGAATGGTTATCAATAGAAACTTACTTAAGTATAATTCTCGTAAATGAATTAAACCTTCAAAACCGTCGCCATTTATGCCTTTAATTTGATTTTGATCCAATGAAAGTCGAAGAAGTTTTGAAAGTCCATTGAAATTAAGTTTTTGAATTTCCAGAATTGAACTTCTAGAAGCATAAAGATTTTCTAAATTTGGAAACACTGTTGAAATGTTATCAGGCAAATATTTTATATTTCCGTTGTTCCTTAGTTTTAAAATTACGACGTCAGAATTGGAAGAAAAAATCGTTGTTCCTTTTTCATGAATCTGGCCATCAATATAACAAGTAAAGCTGTTGGTAGAATCTCGACATGTTACCCAATCATCTCCAGAAACGAAAGTTATAGCAAGAGCACACAGTAAATAAATTACTTTCCTATAACACAAATTCATAATTATTTAATTAGCTACTTAGATCAAATGAATTATTTATTATATATTTTTTATATTGCTAACTATTTATTTTAAGTCTACAGTCAAAAGGCTCACTGACAACTGAATAAATTCAAGTCTGATTCCCATTTTTATATGTTTTACTGAAAAAATTAAAATGTTATCAGACATGTAGAGAGAAAAATGGAGCAAACAAAAAAATTTGGTTATCAGAAGTCTTTATCCTACTGTAATTCTGTAACTTATAATTAAGCTTCCTTGTCCTTATTAAAGTAAGAAATGTGAAGCGCAACTTCAAATAGTTAAATATCAAAAGTCTCCCAACAGATATCGAGATGTCATATTGCTGTTATATTAGGAGTCATTAAAAAATTTAACTGAACATTTAAAATCCTATGAAATTATTTTTTTCTCAGTGTAGATGAGTTTTCGCGCGATTTTGTTTTGTTGTCATAAACAAAATAAATTTCTTCAGAAAACAAGTAAACACCTAGAGTACGTTAAGCTTAAATCAGTTTAACAATTGAAAACATTAAAGAAATGAAATTTTATTTTTGAAGTTTAATCATGAAACGATTTCTCGAGACAAACGATCAGCAATCGTCATCGAAAAAGACAAAAACAGAAAATTCAAGTTCGGATTTTGTTATTTCAATACAAAATAACAGATTAAAAACCGCTGAAAGTATTAGAGATTTCAAGTTTAATAAGAAACGAGTGAAGATCCTCTCAAAGGTAATTTTTTTTTGCATTTTTATTTCGAAACTTCTTCAAAAATGAATTTTTAGGTTGAAGATGTGGCTGAGAAATCAAACGGAATTGCCTACTGGATGGCTCGAGATCAGCGAGTTCAGGACAATTGGGCACTTCTTTTCAGTCAAAATCTTGCTATTAAAAATAAAATTCCTTTACATGTTGTGTTCTGCCTTACTGACGGCTTTCTTGGTGCAACAATTCGTCACTTTGACTTCATGTTGAAAGGACTTGAAGAGGTTGCAAACGATTGCACCACTCTTAACATAAATTTTCATCTTCTTCGTGGTGAACATACAAAAGAAATTCCAAAGTTCATTAAAAACAACAAAATTGGTGCTGTTGTTTGTGATTTTAGTCCTTTGAGAATTCATCGAAGTTGGGTTGATGGAATCAAGAAAGAACTTCCACCTTATGTTCCTCTCGTTCAAGTTGATGCTCATAACATTGTCCCCATTTGGATTACATCAGATAAACAAGAATATGCAGCAAGAACGATAAGAAACAAGATCAACAGCAAATTGGGTGAATTTCTTACAGAGTTCCCTCCACTCGTCAAACATCCTCACAAATCCACTGAAATGCCAGATAAAATTGATTGGAAGAAAACTTTGCAATCACTTAAAGTTGATGAAACTGTTGGAGTTGTTGATTGGATTAAACCTGGTTATAAAAACGCTGTTGAAGTTCTTGAAACTTTCATTAATAAACGATTGAAAGTGTTTGCAACCAAACGAAACGATCCAACAATTAACGCACTTTCAAATCTTTCGCCTTTCTTTCATTTTGGACAAATTTCTGTTCAACGCGCGATCATTGAAGTACAAAAGCATAAAAGTAAAGCCAAAGACAGTGTTGATGCTTTTTGTGAAGAAGCAATCGTTCGTCGAGAACTCAGCGACAATTTCTGCTTTCATAATAAGAATTACGATAATCTCGATGGCATCACAGACTGGGCTAAGATAACTTTAAACGCTCATCGTAAAGACAAACGTCCGTATTTATACACAAGAGATGAACTCGAGAAATCTAAAACGCATGATGATTTGTGGAATGCTGCACAGAATCAATTAAGAGTCGAAGCTAAATTGCACGGATTCCTACGAATGTATTGGGCGAAGAAGATTTTGGAATGGACAGCAAGTCCTGAAGAAGCTTTGGAGACGGCGATTTATCTCAATGATCGCTATAACTTAGATGGTCGTGATCCCAATGGCTATGTCGGCTGTATGTGGAGCATCGGCGGCATTCATGATCAAGGTTGGGGCGAGCGAGCTGTCTTCGGCAAGATCCGTTACATGAACTATGAAGGATGTAAACGCAAGTTTGACATCAAAGCTTTCATCGCACGTTATGGCGGAGTTGTTCATAAGAAAAAGTAAACAATTTTTGCTCAATAAATTTATTTCAATATTTCAAAATTACAAATTCAACGCTTCTTTTTATATTCATTAGATTAAAACTTTTACAGTAGAAAAAAACATTTTTAGCAACTTTTGTAACGAGTAGACAAGAAGAAAATCTTTTTAAAAGTGGCACACAACAAACGATTGCACGAGTAACGAATTAAATTCTAATTTTTTTTACTTTTCTTTAATTTCTTTTTAAATTTCTCTACTCGAAAAATGTGAATAAAGTCAATTTTTGATTAAAGTACGAGCAACATTTCCTAAATGCTTTGTCTTCTCTTCTTTAACAAAATTCTACGGTTTTTGGTCGTCATTCAATGAATATGCTTTAGATATTGTAAGGTAAGAAAAGGAAGAGGAAATTCTTACTGAAAACGACCAAAAACTTTAAATACATGATAATCGATTATATTCTGCGACCTTAAAGGCTAAATTTGTATTTGGTTAACCATTGAAGGTTGTTGAGTACAAATAATTAAAAGAATGTCTTGGTGTCAAGTTTTCCAACTTTCTATCACGCGATAATTTGACTTTCAAGTTTCTTATGCTTGAATGACACGAATTTTCCGTTCAATTGACGCTCGACACATCGGACATTCGACGAGACTCGTTGAGCAATCAATACAGCAACACAAGTGACCTAGAACAAATAAATGAAGATGAATTGACGAAAGATAAGAGAATTAAGGAAATTACCGCATGGTAAGAAGATGACACGAGTTTGAGCGTCCATGCAAATAACGCATTCGATAGCATTGACAGCATCTGCTGGGTTTTCCCTGGTGATGGATGAGGCACTTTGAGTTGGACTCTTATGCGTTGATTCTTCTTCCTGAGGAGCTGACGGAGGTTTGCTGGGACCAGGAACATCGTCAGTAAGTTTTTTCGAACTTGTTTCATCGAAACTTGGATTAATTGCCAAAAATTCATGAATCGCTCGAAGGATTCCTTGTCGGTCTTTCGGATTCTTAATTCCAGCATTTCTTAAGTCTTCATCGGAAACTTTTTCCAATTGAAAGTCTTTACGTTGCCAGATCTTCAATAAAAACGGCACAACATGAATGACGCCATTAATTAAAAAGTTATAACCAAGTGAAGGGTCAATCGTTGCATGCATTGACTGCATAACTCCACGTGAATCGATCAGCTTTTGATATTGAAGAAGCCAAAAATCATCTTCCGTCTTTTGATTTTCCATATCGAGTAAAGTTTCACGTAATTGTTGTTTGCGTTGATCTTGCTGCTCCATCAAATCTAACAAAACCATCGTCAGATTTATTCGCTTGTCAGCAACATCGTTGAAAATCTCATCTTGATTGATTTTCTTCTTATCAATCTCCAAATTTGTCATCGCTGCTATTTGTGATTCCACAATCTTGATTTGCTCCATTAGTCCCCAACTTCTTGCATCGTTCTTAGCAATAAGCGCAGCAACAGCCGATTTCTGCCAATCTTCATCTTGATTTACTTTCTCAATAATTTCTGTACGATTTCTGTCATATTCATGAATGACGTCATCCAATAAAAGATTCGTTTTCGTTTCATTCTCAAGCAGAACTCTTGATGAGAGTGAACGTTCATCTTGATAGTTTTGAATCAAACTTAGTTCTTGTTCGAGTAATTGTGACATCGCTGAAATGACGTCTCGTTTGCGTAAATCGTTTTGTTCGAGGTGTACCTGAAATTAAAATATTTTTTTATAATATGTATTTATTAAATTTCTTCTGTTTTATTTACTTTTTCCAATAAAGCATCTCTTGCTTTATCTTCAAGTTCCAGTAAAGCTGCATCAGGTCCCTTCTTCAATGATAACAATTCATTTACAACTAAAGTTGATGATTCTTCATCTAGATAGAAATAAAATAACATTATAAATCATTTGAAATTCTTAAAACTAAAATAAATGCTTACATTTCATAATATCATCGATCAGTTTCTTTCTTTCTAGATCTTTTTGCGATTGAATTTGATTAACAGCACTTTCAGCTTGTCTTTGTTGATCAAGAAGTGATTTTAACATTTCTTCTTTCTTTTTTTGCTGCTCTTTGTGAAGTTTTTCCTCCAAAAAGTCATCTTGCGCCATTATAAACTTTTCTTTCTCCATAAACTTCATCGTTGTGCTGATTGATTTATCATCCATGATGCGACTTGATGTCTTTTTATTTGATTGCATTAACATTTTATCTTCGGCAGCTAAATCATTGGTCGCTGATAATTCTCCAGTGCTTAGAAATTTCAGAATGTTTTGAGGTCCGGTCGCCAAGACATCGTTACTTGGACTTACAATTATTTCAATATCAAAAACTAAATCATGAAGACTCTCACAGGTGGCCAATTCAGGTGGTAAGATTTTCAATTGTTTATTACCCGACACATTCAATATTTTCAATTCTGGCATAAAGGAAATGCAACGAAGGTCTGTGATGTTGTTATTAGAAACGTCCAATAACTCTAATTTCTTGAGACGATTGATTGTTGATGGCAACTGTGTTAACAAGTTATTAGATAGAAATAGTTCCTATAAATAAAACAACAACAACGAAGAGAAGAAAAAAGAAATAATGAGTCACGGGATTGCTTTGTCGTCACTGTATGCTAAATTGATTTGTGTGAATTAATATTTCATCAATTTGCTTAAAACTTACCCGCAGATTTTTTAAAACGCAAATTTCTATTGGTATCACTTTAAATTTGTTGTAATTCAGATCCAAGACTTGTAGTAATTCTAGTTCATTAAACTGACCACCAGAAGCAAGCGATTTTAAGCGGTTTTTAGAAAGAATAAGAATTTCTTTTCGCAACACTTTGATCATAGAAAAGAGCGAATTTCCCGGCAATTTTTCCAAATTACACTCTGATAAATCACATATTGGTTCAGGTGTTTCTTTGAAAATGTATAATTTCTGCTCTAAACGGGTTTTATAATCAGCTTCTGTATACATTTTTTCCATTGCATCGATATTTTCAGTGACAGGAATCGCATTCTCTTTTGAACAATTTTTTCCCATTAAACGACTCTCTTATTATATTCTTTACGTCTTTTATCAGCTATAAGCTATTTTCACTATAATTTAAACCTTCATTTGTTGCTAATAAGAACAGGAATTAATAATTTTTTTATTGCGACTAACAATTCGAAGAAATCAAAACAAAACCTTTGTGCAAAACTATGTTAAGTTGGTGATAACAGAAATGACCAATTTTTAAGCGCGAAATTTCAAAAATTGTTATAATCAACAAAGAGATTTTTGAAGAAGTAACATTTAAATCTGTAATATAGCAATAAATATAGTCTGATTGAATTCATATGTTAATATTTACTTTCCTAGTTAATAGTTCATCATTTTATCCCCATTTTATGTCAACAAGACTTGACACAGTTTTGCTTAAAATATTCAACACTTCGCTTCTTTTCCACCAATTTCACTTAATCTTGCTTCTTTTGTAAATCCACCAGGCGGCGCCTGTTTCCATACAAAGTGGGTCCGCAAAATTTGTCCGAAGCTGATATTCAACACAAATAATTTTCCACCACCAATTATTTAAAAATAATTTTTCTTCAATCAAGAAAAGAAAATCAAGATACTGATAAAAATTAATTAATTTGACGTTCATTAACATCTTGCACAGTCTCTCAAAGTAACAAAATGGCTTCGAAACTTCAAGAAGCTCAAGAACATATCCAACAAGCTGAAAAATAGTGAGTTGAAAGTGAAATCATCTGATTCGTTTACATTTTTTCTCTTTTGTTTATCGATTTTATATTTCCAACGTAAATAAAATTTTCACTGACAAAAATATTACTCTTAAAATGTCTTAGTCTTAAAACGTCACTTCTGAAATGGAGACCGGACTTTGATAGTGCAGCAGATGAATATAATAAAGCTGGTAAATATTGAAACTTTAATTGTTAGTGATACAAATGAGTCATTTTTTATCTTCAGCGATGTGTTTTCGCAACGCAAAAAGTCTTTCTGAATGTAAAGAATGCTTGCTAAAATGTTCTGATTGCCATAAGCAAAATCGACAGCTTTTCCATGCTGCGAAAGCTCTTGATCAAGCAATTCTTGTCAGCAAAGACCTCAACGACTTCAACTCGATCAGAAATTTGGCTGAAAGGGCTTGCCACATGTATCAACAACATGGATCTCCCGAATCAGGTGCAGCTTCACTTGATAAAGCAGCAAAAATTCTTGATTCTAATTATCCTCAAGAAGCTCTGTCTTTGTATCAGCATGCGTTAGACGTTTCATTGGTAATTTCTTTTAATTTTAAAATTAGTTAAATGTTTAATGAAATTTATTTATTTCAGATTGAAGATTCAAGCCGACAAGCAACTGAATACGCGTCAAAAGTTGCTCGAATTCTTGTCAAGTTAAACATGTTCGATCAAGCTGCAGATGCAATTCGTCGTGAGATTGGACTACATCAGCAAAATGAAAATTATGGATCGATTGGACGTCTTGCAGTTGCTCTTGTGCTTGTACAATTAGCACGAGAAGATTATGTAGCAGCTGAGAAAGCATTTAAGGAATGGGGAAATTGTTGTGACGTTCAAGAAGTTCAAACACTTGAATCACTTCTTCAAGCTTATGACGATGAAGATCCTGAACTTGCAAAACGTGCTCTGTCATCACCTTTTATAAGACATATGGATGTTGAATATGCCAGGCTGTCAAGGGATTTAAAACTTCCCAAAGGAATGGTGACAGCACCTAAAGCACCGATTATTGAAAATGCAACAGCTTCTTATGTTTCACAATCAGCTGGTGGTGCTGGTGGTAGCTCAAGTGAACCTGGTGCAAGTGCAAGTGCAGGAGATGACGAAGAAGAAGGCGGATTATGTTAAGCATTTAAATAAGCTTTAATTGTGATTATCTCGCGGAATTGTTGAATCATTTGAATTTATTTAGATGAAATTCTATGCACATCGACTTTGTATCGGGTGAACGTTTAAATTAATTTTATTGCTTTGTGATAAAGTTGAGAAAAGATTAAAGAAAAAATTTTATGTTTTCTTTCATAAATGAAATTTATATTTTAAATTCTTTCAGTTTAAGTAAAAAAAGTATTTATTAATTAATTAAATTAAGAATTGAGGTCTGTTATCAATGAAAATTTAATTAATTTCATTTTTTCCGTCATAGAAACGAAAAAAAGCTAAAAAGATTTTAAAGTATATTTAAAGAGTGAAGAAATGTTTTTAAAAAGTTGCTGCTATCCACTTCTTCTAGTATCTAATAAAATTCCATGATCTATCGCAATGTGAACAACTAACTCTTATTAATAATGAAATGTCAAGTCAAAAGTGGATATTTATTATTTACTCAATGATAATTATCATAATGAGATCAGATTGTAACATTATTATTGACAACCAAACCAATCAAACTTTTTCCAAATCAACGAATATCGCCAGCTCATAAGGATGGCGAAAATTTTTTTTCATTATGTAAAATTTAATGCTTCAAGATGCATTTACGTTTTGGAAAGGGATAAAAATTATAATTTTGTCTGTAAAGTTTTAAGATGAAATGCTTCAGAAATTAATTTATCGTTGATGATGGGATGTTGGTTTTCATTGCTGGTTTGATTAACTTTATCTAACTAAAAGAAGAAAAAAATAAAGAAATATATTCCATTAGTTAAGTGAAAATAAATATTTCGGCCCATTAATAACAAAAGAAAAGAAAATTTGTAGATTTATTGCAAGCAGATTCCAGAAGAAACTTCAATAAAGAAATGTACTACATATGAATGTTTCACTTACAAAGCAAATTGTGTTTATAAAATAACTTTTAACATCAACAGATCGAATCTACACTTCTTAATCAATATTTATATTTTGAATTTGAATTCATTGTTTCTGTATCGGGTTCATAGATAGAATTTTAACCAAGTACTATTTGCTCAGGAGATGAAGTAACAGGAAATAGTGGATTTCTTTCAGCAGCATCATCTTCAAAATCCATATCAGCTACCCTTCTGAAGTTTTATTGTCTTCGTCATTTTCCACAAATGAAAATGATTGATTGCTTCTGATATGCTCTATTATTTGGAACTTAATGGTAATAAGAATTTTTGATTCATTTTTATTTCAATGTTAAAGAAAGTCACCAAAAATATTTTTTAATTTATTTTCTTATCTCTTATTCTATAGAAAATTGTGCAATTAAGATAATTTTTATTCCTTCATGGTGTTTAGCGTAGACTTTTTCACTTCATATTCTTTCTAACACATGTAAAACTACTCAGTTTCATTGTTATTTGATCGTTATCAGGTTTTTATCAGTTTCAACTTTAAACTGTTAATTGTTTCTGTATACAGTGAACTCTCGATATAACATACTCTGAAGGGTCCGTAAAAGGAAAATGTTAGGCATATCGAAGGAATTTTGTTCCAGATTTCAAGCAAGAAATGTTATATCGAGAGGATGTTACGTATATCGAAAGTTCACTGTAATTTCAAATGTTTTTTCTCTCATTTGTGGTGGAACTGAAATATCATTTTAGTCTTCATCTTCAAGTCGTGGCTGTAACACATGCTTCAAAAAAATTAGGTAAATTAATTAAATTGTCTGAATTTAGGGAAAAGTTTCAATAATTGAATTAATCGACAAATAATTAAAAGTTATTCAATTGATGTATTTTTTTATTCATATTCAGACCTTGGCTAGTGAATTTTGTGTAAATCGAAGTGAAGAACCATGTGGTACGAAAGTCACGCCTGTTGGAATTCAAGATGGTGTTAACCCCATCATCATAACCTTTGCTACTTCGGTAAGATTTTCTAGAAAATATATTTCTAACTCAAAATACGCTTTAACAATTGATCTCTTTTAAGATTGCTAATGCAACTCAATCATTGTTCTTGAGAAATTGAATTTTCTCGCAGACATTTCACAATCTTTAACAAATTCGATTTGCTGTAGATGACACCATTAGACAATCTAAAAGAAAGGTATAAGTTATAAATTTATTTAAACATATACATATATAAATATATTTTATTGCATGAAATTTCAGATTTCAAAATTCACTTTAACATCACTTTGAGTTTGATCGCTTAATCTCTTTTAAGATTGCTATTGTAACTCAATAATTGTTCTCGAGAAATTGAATTATTTTTGATTTCTTATATATAGTTCCAGTTTTATTTTAAAATGCGTATCGATGAATGAGTCCTTTCTGGACCTCCTTTCATCATTATTTTCTGTCGATGATGTTTTGATTTTTACTGACTTGAGGACTTTGTCTTCAAGGTTTTTTATCACAAATAACAACTAAACTTTATATATTTCAAACTTTAAACTTTTATCTCGCGGCGTTATTGCTTGAGGATCAATGTCACATACGGAACAAAATTCATTTAAAACTTCAATAAAGAAATGTACTATGAATGTTTCACTTACAAAGCAAATTGTGTTTATTTCTCAACTTGTGACATCAACAGATCGAATCTTCACTAAAGGCACACTTGTTGGTGAAAATGCCAGCAGTAAAATAATAATGATCACTAGAAACGCGATGATTCCATCAACGATTGACGTTCTCATCATAACCATTCCAGTGACGAAACGTAAATGAAAGAAAAACTGTCGAAACGGAAATCTGAACATGAAAGTTTTAGTCATTGATAAGATAAGAACGATAAGACCGACCATGTTGATGACAAAAACAACACGAAAAATCCCAAATGTCTATTTACCTTCAAATATTGACTTATGAGAAGTCGAGTGATGGTCAGAACGAAGCATCAATGAACATTTTTTCGTGTGTAAAATCTGATTTAAAACTTCATAATTGGAATCCAATCTGACTTTTCCAAGACACTTTCTTATCAGACTTTAATTCTCCGATTTCCAACTATAAATTTACTCTTTTATGTGTACATAAATTGAAGATAAAAGTGATACATAAATAATTAGTTTACAACACCAATTTACACGAGTCTCATTAAGTAAAAACCAAGTTGAAGTAAAGAAGAAGAATAGTTAATCACACGAAGATTTTACGAAAGCCGCATAAAACGATAGAACCATAAAACAATAAAACAAAAAGTCATCAAAACTGTTCCCACTTCATACTTACGTTCAATTCGTCGGGTAATTCAGTTTTCAGTGAAACGCTGACAAAGCAAGTTGTGCTTCAATTTCACAGTCGGAATTTTTAATAAAATTAAAAATCGTCTCTTTAATCTCTGCTTAAGATTATTAAATTTATTAAGAGGCAATGTGTGAACCAAATGAGTGAGTACAAAGATTTATTTATAATTAAATTGATAATCCTGAACTGCAATGCTGATAACTTTCGTTTTCATTTGACGTGATTTATTTGTTTGATTAGGAGTTTGATTTTCTGAGTTATTTTAAAGATTTTTTATTGCTTCGAATTTCTCATAATTTCCAGTCAGCTGTGGTTGATATCGACTTTGACAAATTTGTTATCAAAATAAAATCCCTGGAAAAATGAAATAAAATAATTAATCATTAATGACATTTTCAACAAGGAAAAATGATCTTTGATTATAATCTTTTAATTCCATGAAATGAATTTTATAAATAGAAATTGAAATATAAAGTAAATTGAATTTAATGAGTTCTTATCTACAAGACTTCCGTCTTTTTAATAATCTTTATCCTTTCAAGTACAAATGAATTAAAGGATGATTCACGAATTTACTTTTTATCCAACTTTTTGATAAGAAATTTAAGTTGAAATGTGTTGTAAAAATAATTGATAAGAATTTACTTTTATGTAAATAAGTGGAACGAAAGCGCTAAAATTAAATGAATTAAACTTCTTTAAATGGTTGACACTTAAACGTGTTTATCTCACTTACGTTGCCTCGTATTGTGTCGATATCAATGATATCAAACAGCTGTTTCACTCGTAAAGATGAGTCCGTTTGTATTAAGCTTGCATCATAATCTACACATGGCCTTGTGATAAGAGTTTAAGCGGGAGAGTCAAATAAATTTGTAGCATCGTGGTGAAGAGACTGTTGATAAGATGAACAAGGTCTTTGCATTATCAAAAGAAAAAGGTGAAAAGCAGAAAATAACGCATGACCTAAAATATTTCTTTTTTATGTTGCTAACAACTGTGTCAAGACCGGCAATTGTTGAACTCAATTCTTGCTTCTGTTCATTGTTTTTATAGTAAAGAAATTTAAAATTTAGAATGTCATGAAGTGCAGTATGATGAGTCATTCTGCAGGAGATTTCCAAATTAAAAAGTTGCAAAAGGAATTCCGCCAACTCATTTTTATCTTGTTTTAAAATGCGCAAGCGCTCAAAATTACTATGAGAGTGGCGATGATAACTAAGACAGAAGCTTCACAGAAGTAGATAAGACTTGTTCGTCTATCAATCTTTTTAATTGTATCGAAGAAAACCGATTCGATGATGTTTTTAAAGTTCAGTTCTTAAAATAAAATCAACTCAATTTAAACTTCACAAAATGTTCTTTGAAAAGAAAATTCTCTTATCCAAAGACAGTCAATAATTAAACTAGAAAATAGAAACGTGATCGCTTTGTAATCTTAGATACAACATCACGAAAGTGTGACCGAATATCAGCTGTTGGTAGACTACTCAATCTGTTAATTTCATTAAAAACTGTTTACACATGACTGCTTTCAGAGATTTAGCACATCTTCGCTATGTCATGCTTTTCCTAACTAAAACTTTAATGAAAATGTCGAAAGGTGAACTTTAAAATAATTGACAAATAAAATTAACAACAAGGAAGGGAAAGTTCTTCGTCTCTTCCTCTAAAGGAAGTTTGCTAAAATTTGTCGTCGTTTTCGACTTCTCTTTTAAAATTGCGCAAACGTAGAAACATTTTTTATAAAGATGTGTTGAGTAATGATTGTAAACAAAAAAAAACAGATAAAGCGGAATAAAACTGCAGTTTAGAAGATTTCGCATGTGTATGAGGCAAAGCAGAAACACAAAACGACGGCACAATCAGTTTCGTTTTTAGTTAGTGCTACGACGCGTCTATGTGAAGTAGAATATTTCGTTTTGTCCAATGTTTTTATGCAGTAAAAGAAAAATAAATGTTAGAAACCTTAAGATTGTGACATTAAAGTAAATAATCGAGCAAGAGTTAAAGTGTGACGAATATTTTGCGCAAAAGTTCTTCAATTTTGTTTTTCTCAAATTGTTTCTTCATTCCATCGAATTACAAATCTAATTGGAGCATTGTGAATTGTCTTAAAGTTCAAATTCATTGCTTTCATCTTTCAAAGTTCCTTCAAAGAGTTGTAAGGGAATTTCAGATGCTGTTGAAAATTTAAAACATTTTTTCGTGTTATCGATTTTTTCCTCCTCTCATTTTCCTATCTGATTTTCTTTTTCTCTTATCGACCGTCAAAAATATTCTTTAAAACAATTAATAAAATGTTGATACGATGTCTACATTAAAAATCGAAGTCAAAACATTTGAAATTTCCCCAACGCCCTTTTCCTTTTTCACCCGGCAATTGATGAAGCATTTAGAATGAATAAAACAACAAATTTTCATTTTCATTGCCTACAAAATGTTTCTGTGAACAAAAATAAATACACGAATCCGACACAAACAAAACCGGGTGGGTTGGAAAATTTGTATATAAAGTGAGGGGATGAAAAATCTCATTTGGTGGGTGGAAGATGGAAGGAAATTTAAGAGATGATGAACAAAAATGATGATAAAATCTCGTTACGTTATTTATGCATGCATCATGTGGTTAATCATTCAGTTGGAATTAATTATAAATAAATTAATCAAAGGTTTGAGGTGTGGAAGGAAACCATTCGAGTCTAAATCCTTTGGGTTCTCATTCAACCAGCTTCGTCATACTTTAAGTCAGAAAATCAAAGTTTCGTTTAAATGAAAGACGTCAATTCGTCGCCACAACTCATTCAATTTTATATTCTTAAAAATAAAATATAAAAGCTGGAAAGTTTTTCAACAGAAATGTTTTAATGGAAAAAATCTCAAAACAAATCAGATTTCAATGTTCCATAAACCTTCATTGTCGAACAAGAGAAAAGTTCAATCAGCTGCCAAATGTCTTTCCTTTCAAAGAACTCGTAAAAGTTGCCAACAATGACTGATTTGTTATCGTTACAAATTTTTCAATGTTCTTGTTGTTCGTGAGAAGTCAATTCATTTGATAGTTTACGATTCAGTCATTTGACAACTTTTGTTTAGATCGCAAAAGTTGTCTTTGATTTGACACGAAATGTGATAAGAATGAGTGGAAGTTCTTCGAAAGAACTTGTCAACTTTTAAGTCAATATATTGACATGTATTGGAGGTGTTAAGTAGGATTTAAGAAATAGAAGCAAAAGAAACTTAAACTCGTCATCGTTCGTCAGTGTGTCAACTTCCAATGATGTGAAGATAATGTAACATTGAGTTGCTTCGACTGCTTTTTAACACGCTTCAATGGATAATTATATTGCATAATGACTTGATTAATTGTGTCGAGATGCAATTAAGTCAGTTTATTGCTTGGGAATAGCCTTGGATTAGCATCTGATCATTAGATTGCAATCTATTGGAACAAAAAACTGTATGAATGATGAACAAATGCAATCTCACATTATGTTTCAGTTTTCTTTAAATTATTTCTTCATTCATGTCACTCTCGTCGTGAGATATTTATTAAATGTTTAAAAAGTGAAAACAGTAACAAAAAGATTCATCAACATTGTCTTCGAGGCCAATTAAAATGAAATGAAAATCAACAAAAGCTTTTTCTTCTTCTCTCAAACTGCGTTTGCAGAAACTTTTGCTTCACAGTTTATTAAAAGAGTTTAATAAATCTAATGTGGTTTTGATCATCTTAGTCTGTATAAGAACTATGATCTAATTACGTAAAACAAGGCAAGCCTATTGTTTGTAAATTAACATCCGCTCGAAATGGTCAATGAAAATATTTGTTTTCAAATATTCCCTAATTATGTTCTCTTCATTCATTTGCTGTCGCCGTTTTGATGACTTTAAGCTTTACTGATGGTTATTTAAATTCGCGACATCCATTGTTTGTGAATAATATTTGACTTCTGCTTTTACCGGTGACTGATTCGAATAGCGAATGTGTCATCAATCTTGTGTAGCGATAAATTCAACTCTTACAACAATAGCATAGCGTACACATGTTGCTTTGTCTTATAAAGACATCAATAATGATACTTACCATGGTTTCATGTTAACTTGTCAAATGATCAATTCATTGTATTGTCTCGGTATCGTTGACATTTGTCGTATATGAAATATGAGAAGAAATCGATTGGAGGATTCTTTTCAAATGTTCATTACATAAAATTTGAGACGTTCCTCAGATCATTGTGGATTTTTCTTATTAAATGTTTAACTGTTTTGCGCAAATATTTATTAAAGTCACACGTCTTATTAAAGTATTTGATTAAGTGGCTCAAGAGATTATCTTTTTTTGTGTTAAGAAAGTTTACAGTTTCATTTGATTTTTCCAGAACAAATTTCGTTAAATTTCTCGCATTCGTTCTGTGTTACATTCAGAAGCAAACATTTATCTGCAAAATAAAAAAAAAAACTCTTTGACTAATTTCTTAGCAAGAAACGCTACGAGTATGACAACAAAGGAATCAACATTAATGAAGAAGTGAAAAATAATATGTGAAAACAAATATCTACTCCGTTTGCTGTTTAATTATCGTACATTTTATATGTATTGTGAATCTATTTATAAAGTCGTATAAAGATACTTAAAACTCCGCAGATAATAATCATCTGTTAATAAAACTGTTCGAATTACTTGCACTTGAAAGTTGAAACGAAGTGAGTTCAAGTGCTAACATTTAAACTCATAAATTAACTATAAACAGAGTGATTGACTATAAGCATTGAGAAAATGGTTGATGTTTGTTGTCTCCGGATGTCCGCAAGATGCTCGAGGTAAATATTAATGGAATTCTCTGATCACTCTAATTGAGAAATGGTGTGATGATGTGTCACTGATGGTGTTGTTCAGCTTTCTATAGTTTATTTTAATAAGACAGAAAAAGATGTGGAAAGAGAAGCAAAAACAGAAGAAGAAATCAAGCTATTTTAACAATTTTGTAATGGAACAAAAAATAATTCACTTCATCCCGTAAAACAGAAAAAACTGACGACGTTTTTATTAGAATTTATTGTTTCAATTTTCCCATCTAAAACTTAATCGTTCACTTTAATTTTACACCATAAAAATAATGTTCAAGTATTCTTTAAACTGTTTTCAGATCGCGTGTCATGCTTCAATCGTTTACGTCAACAAACTTTAAAAAACTTCATTCATGTCTCGTCATCATCGATTCTGAATGAAGTTTGTGCTGATAATTAATTCCAAATTTATTAGATTTAATTTAAAATCGATTAGTGTCAGTCGAGATAAGAAAACATTTTACAATTGTGTAATAAATCGACTATAAATAACTCAGCTAAAATTCCCTAATCAATTTTATTGTAAATATAAATTGCAAACGTATATCTTGTGTTGCAGCCTTCTAACTAATTGATGATGTAACGTGATCTAATTATTAAATTAGTTTTTAAGTACTGAACTCTTTTGTTACTTTATTTTAAACAACATCAGCGGAAATTAAAGTAAACTTAATTGACAATGATTTATTAGAGAATTTACCTTGAAATGTTTCCTTTGAAATTTGCATACAACTTGCATGGTAATAAACTAATGAAGGGAAAAGTTTTAGTTTTGGTCGACACATGAAAGTTATTAGAATAATTAAATCTTGAACGAACGAACAATAATCGATATGCCTTTGCATTGGCGTTATCGACTTTTTCCGACTCTTTTCACGTTCACGACAAATAATAAAAACTTTTATTACTGAAATGCATGTTGAATTAATAAAATAATATTTCGCAAAGCACGCAATTGATTTCAGGGTTTAAACTGATAGACAACAAAATTTCTAATAATTTTTCAATTTTTGATTTCACGACATAAATTGTCATCGAATTGTTTGTCAAACGAACATTCAAAATTATTTTTTGCTGGTCTGCGTTTTATTAGGGTTTTTATGACCTTTTGCAAGGCGGATAAAATTAAATTCATTAGTCTTATAATCTTCCATTGGATATCAAATTGATAGAGAAACTTTTTATTAGCACTCACTCAGTTTTGCGATGGAAATGGCCTTGACTTTCTATCGACAAAGAAAAGGCAAAAACAATTCGAAACTCATGCACATGAGAAAGTTCTCGTCAGTAATAAATCAGCATAAAACCAAAGCAGACGTCAAAGAATATTCATAAATCTTCTTTTTCCTTCTTCTTCTTGTTGCAGGCCAATTCGCTCGACCATGAAGGATATTACAAAACTTAGCAATGCTGGATCGAATCATGATTGTGGTTCACTGTCGCGTGTCGTGATGGTGCGGAAAACTGATCAGCGTGTGATAAATCACAAAAATCAAAAGGTAAACACTTAAAAACCATGAATAAAAAATGTTTATTCATTTTATTATTAACATACAATAGGATCCACAGACAGAAGTCATCACAATGGAAACAATTTCTACTTATCGTGGTCATCGTCCAGATAGAACTGTTGTGATTAAGAAACGCGACTTATCTGCAAATGCAGTTCTGTCAACTTCAATGAGTGAACGAGATCATGGCTATTCATCACTTACACCCAGTCGAACAATTAAATCAGAAATAAGCAAAGATTTTAGTTCGTTGAGTCTTTTAACACCTGACGATGCAAACACACTTAACAATAGTTTGAACAACAGTCCGAATAGTAATCCAAGAAAAACTATTCTCAATGGCAATGGAGTTCGAGATTCGAATAACAACCCTTATGGGACTCCAACAATGTATGCAAAACACAATAGAAACTCATTGAACACGCGAATACAACAAGAAGATCGAAGTTTTTCGAAATCTTCAACTAGTCTTAGAAGTTCTCCAGCACTTAGAAACTCACCAGGACTTCGTCACTCGACGCCATCGCCCTGTAACAGAAGATCAATTTTTAGTGACTTTGAACTTGATTGTTTAAAAGCTCACAATGAATATCGTGCTAGACATGGAGTGGCAGCCTTGAAACTTAATAAAAAGCTTTGTAAACATGCAGAAGAATGGGCTCGAATACTCGCAAATCGAGGAATTTTATTGCATAGAAATAATTCTATTTACGGTGAAAATATATTCTGTTCATGGAGTTCCAACATACACAACAATCATGTGAGTGGTCGAGAACCAGTTGACAACTGGTATGCTGAGATATCGCATCATGTCTTTCATAAAGAACCCACGACACTGAAATCAGGTCACTTCACACAAGTTGTTTGGAAAGAAAGTCGAGAGTTAGGCGTTGGAATGGCAAAAAATCGGTCAGGAGAAGTGTTTGTGGTGGCAAATTATGATCCAGTAAGTTCATCATCATCATCAAAATAACATTAAGATCTAATTATTTTCTTAATTTACATTTGAATTTTCTCACAGCCTGGTAATTTCATTGGGTCATTTGAGAAGAATGTTCTCCCAATATTAGGAGAAGACGACAAAATGAGAGCTTCCATGGAAAAGTCTGATGAAGAAATTGATGAAGTGGAATATTCTGAGGAAGAATACGAAGCGTTTGCACAGAAAATATTAAAACATCACAATGAATATCGGAAAAAACATTACGCACATGAATTGAGGTAAATTCAATGCCCACATGTAGATGGCGCCACAATTTCATAAATGCTTTTCTGATAAATATTTTTATTTTTACGTTATCAGATTAACCAAAGAACTAATGAATGACGCACAACAGTGGGCAGAGAAGCTAGCAGCGGAAGATAAATTTACGTATCGACAAAACTCACAATATGGAGAGAATTTATATTGTTTGTGGAGCAGTGACAGAGATGCATGGCCCAATGCCAAAGACGTTTGCAAGTAAATAAATATTTATGAAAACAGTCGGAAACAGAATATTTTATTTATCTATACTGCAATTTCCTCCTTCTAGATCATGGTATGAAGAAGTTAAGCAATATATTTGGAATGTAGAACCAAAAACGTCATTTAAAGCTGGTCAGTTCTCTCAATTGGTTTGGAAAAGCTCAAGAGAACTTGGTGTTGGTGTAGGTCGAACTAAAAGTGGAAAAGTGATTGTTGTCGCCAGTTATTGGCCTCGAGGAAATATCATCGGACAATTTTTACAGAATGTTAAAAAAGGGAACTGATTGAATATGAAGGCTGATGAGAAGAATAAAGATTGAACACCAAAAAGTAGATTTTGTAATGATAGTCTTAAATTATTGGAAAAAATAATTCTTTGAGCACCTTTAACCTTAATCAAAATAATTCAGGTCATGATTATAGAGCCTTAATCTCTACTTACATACCTTTTAAAGCCATAAAACGTCCATTTCCATTGTTAAATATTTGCAATTTACATAAATTAAAATATAAAATTTTTAATCTTCGCATTACTTTGGATTTTGTGAAATCGTTAAATTCGCACATTAAATATTTGCTTGAACGAAAACTGAAAGAAATTTTTCGTAAAAAGTATTAAAATACAGATGAAATGGAGTTTTGATTAGAAATTGCATAATTTTAATGATAAGAGATTAATAAATTATTTAATTTATTCATTAATATTTATTTATTTGTTTCACTGTCAATCGATTTTCTTTCAGATTCAAGTTCACATCCACTAATTTATTGTCAATGTAATCTTGCGGGCGGAAACCTGAAATATTGGTTTTAATTTAATTTATTTGTTATGATAAAATATTTGATTTAGTTATTATTATTACAAAGAGCTTCTTGCCATTGAGATCATATTACCTATATCATTTAAAATTCATTCAATAATAAAATTTAAATTAGATTTAAGTTTATAGAAAAGTATTTCTGCTGAGTAAATACGAAATCTTCGTAAAGCTTTTGATGGGAAGAAAAGAGAAAAAACGGAACAAAAATTGAAAATGATTCGTGAGATGTGATAAGAATTCAGCCAAAAGACATTTGCACAAATTACTCCGGATAACTTCAATTTATGACTAAAAATGATTAAATTATTCAAAATTGATGGGAATATAAAAATAAAATGGTCATCATCATCATCTATCTGGTGTAAGAAGATATATTTAAAATATCCACGAATGCTTTAATACCTTTTTTTATCTTAAATATTTTTTACAGCTTCCAAAGGTTAGCTGTTCGTGTATTCATTCAACACAATGGTTGGGAATAATGAAAGTCCATTAATCACACAAGAACGTCTTTTAACGTTGAGTACTTAAAAGGGTATAAGATTTAATGGGCGGAACATTTTCCTGTCGACTTTGTCATACTTCTTGCATGCTTTAAGCTGTTTTATACCGTTTTATGGCATTCGGATGGCATTTTCAGCCTAAAATTCATCCTCGAATCCCTAAAATCTTTCACTTTCAATCTTTATTCTGATTGGGATTTCGGCCGTTGGTTTCAATGCTTTTGTTCACAAAAACTAAACGGATTAACAATGCTTTGACATCAATCACCTGAAATTCAACAAACGAGAAGCAGTTTATGTGTGTGTCGGGTGTTTGATGTTGGGTTTTGTAACACAAACCGTAATTAAACTTTCTTTCATTTAAAACTTCAGGATCCGAATAAAAAATGATTATAAAATTTCGTATCAACTTTCAGTGAAAATTCAAAGTTGATATCAACCAAAAAATCAAATTTAAATTTTCTTAGATAATTCTAAAATGAATGCTTACGTATTCGTTATCAACATTCCTGCATTTTGTCATACAAATTGTGATCGCATTTCCAACTTCTTTTTTTTTTGCTGAATATTTCTGAAACTATCAGGAAAGGCAAAATAAAAAAAATTTATTGGAAGATGTTCACACGTTCGTTGATTGGACT
Organism: Clunio marinus; assembly: GCA_900005825.1. NCBI lineage: Eukaryota > Metazoa > Arthropoda > Insecta > Diptera > Chironomidae > Clunio > Clunio marinus. The sequence goes on along the minus strand of CVRI01000075.1, from coordinate 1,071,952 downwards.
TTTTTATGGCGCTATTGATGAGGAAGAGCAAAGATTATAAAGTGTGAAAAGACGTTTCCTGAAACACAAAAACTCCTGTAACAATACTTTCGAATAGTTCCCGAAGTCGCTTGCTAATAAAAACTGCATAAAAAGTCGGCCAAAATTATGTTATCAGATATAAATAAACGGATTAAAAATCTTATCGTTCCAACACTATCGATGATGTTGTTATTTTATTTATTTTAGTTTTTTTTGTAGCTAAGCTATCAACAATTCAAAAAAAAATAAAAGCATTGTGCAAAGCATTTCAATCTCTTCGAGAGAGCGACTGAGTGTCGCGTGTGCTCAGTTATGTCACTTTAAAGTAAGAAGACGAAAAATAAAAGACTGTCCAGCTGGTGAATTGAGACGCTTAACTTTATCATTTAGAAAGATGATTCGGTGAAGAAGAAGAAGACAGAAATAAAAGAAGAAGACAAGAATTGAGTAATCGGTTAAGAGACAAAAATCAACAGCTCTTCTAGCGCTCTATAAAAGATCGCGAAATGAATGAGTTGTTTGTAGTTGGATTCAGTTTATCGCGACTTGACGATCTTTATCAAAATCTGTTTAAAAATGAAATTTTTGGTAAGTTTGTTAAGTTAACTTCATCTCATTTGATGAAATTCAATGAAAATTTTTCCTTATAGATTGCATTTGTTATTTGTGTTGTTTGCACCATGCAAGCACAAGCTGATCAGAACGCTATCGTCTTAGAACAAAATTCTGTCGTCAATCCCGATGGAACTTACAGTTATGTATGGAGAACATCAAATGGAATTAACGCTGAAGAAAGTGGAATTGGAGGTGTAAGTGCTCAAGGCTCATACGATTTCGTCAGTGATGACGGCGTTCCAGTTTCAATCCAATACACAGCTGATGAAAATGGATATCGAGCAACAGGAGATGCCATCCCACAACCACCTGCAATCCCTGAATACATTCTTAGAGCTCTCGAGTACATCAACAACAATCCACCAAGTTCCAAATAGTTTCAATTAGTCAATCAATTTTATTTAACTCTTCTGTTTCCCTTCCTGCCCACCCATACCTGTCCTTGTCTTAATTGTATCCTAATCCATAAATTCATAAGTTTAAGTTAAAGAATGCGAAACAGAAAACAAAAAGGAAAATGAAAATAAATGATAACGCTTTTGTTATTGAAAAAACATAAAATCAAAATCAAATGAGATGATATTTGGATCGTTTACGTTGAAAGATTAATGTCATTGCCATTGAACCATCAAACAGAGCTTAATTTATGGTTCGATAACATAACCTTTATTGGAGCTCATTATCAAAGGCGATTGACCAATATTTCTTTGCTCTCACCTCCTTTTTCCTTCATGCTTCAGACCTTTTTACACTTGCTACTTCATCTTATGTAATTTCATCTTCAAAGATGAAAGTAAACGCCACCGACGTGTTATTGCCCCTGTCGAATTGAATCGCTTAGTTTTTGTTTTCGTGTTCCGACATGTTCCAATAAAGACAAGTGAGAATTATTCAAAGATTTATTGTTCCACGGAATTCCACGGATACGGCAGTAAAACCATTGATTTTTACGATCATCGAAATTTGTCTCGTATTGCTTACCGAAGAAGCAGCGGCAGATATTTTGATTTACGATTTTTTTGCTCAATCTGAATTTATTTATTTTTTATCATCTTTTAAACAAAAAGCGATGCTTTTGCTTTGATTTCTTTTGATGGCCCAATATCTAGATCTTAATGTTAATTTAATGTCAAGGTTGTTGTCTAACTTTCCATTGATTAGCATACATATATTGATCAACTTCTACTCATCCGATTATCAATTCACGGGTTGATTGAACGGTCAATCCCCTGAACAACAAAAGCTCAGAAGATATTAATTTGCATATGATTATTGAAAAACAATTAATTAACATAATTATCACGTTACAATTTTTTTGCAGCACGATTGAATGGAAAGAAAGAAAGAAAGAGAAAAAAAAGATTTCGCGATATTGAACATTACCGTCGATTGCCAACAAACAAAAATTTGCTTGGGTTGTATTTTCATTTGAGTCTGTTTAAAACAAACTCCACTGGCAATTTGAGTGAGCCACTCCCGTGTTGATATTTGCCAATGAACGTGAGAAAAAACAACATTGAAAATTAAGTGCTTCGAACTATTTGCTTCTCGGAAAATGCAATTTATTGATAGTAATCAATTTTCATTCGATATCTGCATAACATTGATGAAAGTTTTCTCTTTGCATTTCATTGAAAAATTGTTTTCCTAATCATCGAAATTTGCATGCTTTTCGAGGGAGAAATAAAAATCATCACGGACTCGAATCATTGACCATGAACTTGAAAAGACGTTGTGACACTCGACAAATCTCCATCAGCATAATCTCTTTTTATCTTTTATCATTTTTTATTCATAAATTTTGAGTAGCAAGCGATACATCTATCGGCTGAATGACGATACTCTGCACGTCTCGTTCGAATGTTATTTAAATCGATTCGTTTGATGAGAAGATGAAAGAAATCCACTTCAGCAGAGTGTCAAGTGAAATTTGTCATTGGTTTGACAGTGAAAGAATCTCAATGATGTTCGTGTATAAAAATAATCGTCAATCGATTAGTTAGTCGCTCCCACGATTCTCATTTTCGTTCTCGTTCTTAATGGCAGGCAACAAATTTTGTTGGTCACTTTCTAGTGTTTTAATTTCCCTTCTTCATATGTTTTTATGTTGCCCTTTTTTTATTTTTGGAAAAGACTTCCATTTTCTGACACACAACATAGAGAATCGTGCTGTGTCACTTTGAGTAAACAATGAATAGATTTTCAAGCATGCTGAGTGTTTAAAGTGGGTGAACGTGAGAAGCAAAGATAATTGGCTATCTGAAGAGTCTTTCGTAATGCATGCATGTAAATTCAGTCAACTCTTTTATGCTACAAAACTTTAAAATATTTTGAAACCAAAACAGCTGCGAGATGGTGAAGTTTGAAGATTTGAAATAAAATTGGCCTTTCCAGTTGTTTTTGTCACCACTCTGGAACTTTCATCATAATGATCTTTATAATGTTAAAGTTTCCTTTCCCCATCTTCGATTGATAACTCGAAAATTTTATTGATTTATTTATTTTTATCTGTTGAGATATTTGAATAAGAAATGGAATAAGCGAAAAAAAGTTTTTCTTTTCAATAATTCTTAGATAATCGTCTTTTAATCTCAATTTATCTTTGTCTCATAAAATTTTCATAAAACACTCATTCACACAAATAAAAGCTTTCGATGGAGAAAAAAAGTCGTTCGTTGTTTACTACCAACCAAGTTTGCTTCGACGAGTAAAGCTTAAAGATAAGCTTCGAATTATATCGACTTCAGTGAATCCTTCAGCATTTGCTTCTTCTGTCGTAAACAAGAACAAAAGCAAGTTTCCTTTACAAGATTTATCCACTTGGGTGAGAATTTAAGAGACAACAATGCTTCGTAATTCTCTAAATATGTTTAAAATAATTAATACATAAATTCTTTTTCCATTTCATGATTTTTAAGATTAAAATTTACAGAAAAGTTTTCTTTCTAATTATCTGTAACTTCAATTGAACTGCGATAAACTTTTTTTTGTTTTCCGTGAATATGTCTGTTGTTGATATTTCTTCATTATAGTTTCCAGACGTCACGTTGACAAAAAAGAAATTATAAAAACAGAAAAGTTGCATATACAACAAGACAATGAAACTTTCATGTCACGTCACATGAAAAGGAGTGTCGAGTTGAGTGAACAAACGATGACGTTGGAATGTCCTGCAGCAAACAATTGTTAGATATTTTAATAAATCATGTTTTATGTGGTGGATAGAAAAGAGTTTTGTATCGTGAGAGAGCCGCGTGTGAAAATGATATTAATTTTGATGCTGTGGCAAGTTTTTAAAACATTATCACAAAAAAATGTAATTTTCAATAAATCAACGTCAACATTTAAAGCTTTCTCATGTTCTTTTAGCATTTTTCTTCAATCTCTCTAATGAATACAAACCAATAAAATGCAACCAACTGTCATTAATGAATACAGCTGGAAATCTAGACGAATTTGGCTTTCGTTTATTCAATTTACAATTTACAAAATGTTGTCATAAGGCCAGACGTTCTCAGAAGGAAAGTGACAAAAATTGAATTCAACAAATCTCTTTATAACCGCATCAACCAAAGCTAAAACAAATTTTAAATTTCAATTAATCTCAAATTTTCAACATTTCAATGTGACTCAACCAACTTCTGATGAATAAAAATAGGATTTGAATGTCGGAGTTTCCACAATTCTCGATCGATATGAAGTGAAAAATTACATTTTCAGAATGAGATAAATACAATTCAGAGCGGAATTGAGGAAAAAGAAAAGCAGGAAAGAAAAGCGTCAGAAACAATAAGCAAAAACGGAACGAAATCCGGAAGCATTTTCCTAAATGGATATTAATTAATAATTAGCCTCCGATTAGGTCGTCGTCATCCCATGCTATCATTTCAAATGCTTGTGTGTGTGTGTGGAAAAAGCCTTTTCGCATCGGTTGGCGGTCTCTAATTTGATTTCAAAAACTCTGTAAAAATCAGTCTCGTAATCATGAAATGTACGGGAAAGTTACGAAAGGCATAAATTACATTACATCAGAGTCGAGCGAGCGTCATTATCTGCGGAGGGTTATGCCCGAACTCAGTTCGAATTTTTGCGATTAACATGATGATAATTTCTCATGGACATTGCACAATGTAAATGGCGAATGAGAAGTTTAATCACTTGTTGTGTGGCAGTAATAAGCGTTCGTGACCATAATGAATTTGTTATGTGCAAATCTGGGCATACCAATCGATTAATTAAATATCCAACTCTCGAATCACTTTTCCTCTCTACATTAAATTAATGTGTTTCCGTACAAGTTATAGGACGAACGAGAATACGTAGCTACCTTTTCATTGAATGTGAAGGTTGAAGCAGAAGGTTCATTCAATCAGGATGGAAATGTTTTACCTGCGACGCATTTATTGTGGAGAATCTCTCTTAGAAAGTATGTATAAATAGTTAATAGCATTAAAAACAGCCCAATTGACAGTTTGGGGCTGAAACTTTCTCTGCCTAACGTTGTGGAACGTTGCTAATGGTGGGAAAGCTTTATGTTAATTAATATCCACAATGTTACGAAAATATATTTCATGAAATGGAGCAGAAACACATTTTTCCATCCAAAACATTCATTCCCACCCTCCCTTCAATTCTGTTTAATTGAAATTTTATTGGTGAACCTTCTCTCATTCTTAAATGTTTCAATTTTTCTTGGCTGTGCTTTTGCTTGCGACAAAAGACGTAATATAATAATTGATGAAGGTGCCATCAAGCGAACGAAACGAAATGTGTAAGTAAAAAAGGCTGGCGGTTGATGTTAAAGTAGTGAATGGAATTTCCGGCACATTTTCTTTAACAAGCTTGATGAAAAATGAGAAGAAGTTGGCGAACCGCATTGTGAAAATATATGTCAAGCTAGAATGTTCAAAATTTTACATTCTCTCTACAAATGTTTAGAAAGTGTCATTGCACGATGGCATTTGATCAAGAAGTAAATGCGAAACACAACAATTCTAGCGTTTCTTGTTATCAGAATTTTGTACCTTGCGATGAAAATATGTTTGTGACATCGGAATGACACAAGAATTACAAGGAAAGCATTTTTCGTCAGACACATTCGGTGTTATAAGTTGTAAGTAGGAAATTTAAGAGAGGGAACCAGGGAAATAAATTTCCTTCATCCTGTTTCCACGGTGGAACATGTAAATTGAAATAATTTCATGAACGAGAGATTTTGAGATTCAGTTGAGTTACTTTTCCATCTCACCCACGCCACGTAAACATCTTATTAAAATTCAAAGTCTCGGAATAATATCATGAATACGTAAGATGAACATCTTTTGCGTTAGGAAATTTTCTAGCATCTACGATGATTAAACTCAATATTTTATGTTTTCTTTTTTATTTTATGAAGACATAATTTACAAGAAATAACAAGGAAAAGCAAAACGATTTATCTAAATCAATCGATTGAAAACAGAAAAGGATCTTGAACATTTATGGTTGTGAAAGTTCATAAATCAATTCTCTTTTTCGTGGCTTATTAAACATTTTCATCACAACAGCAAACCTAACATCGAATAAAGTTTCCTTTTTCCAACCTTACCTCGTTCTTCGTTTTTCGTTTTCTATGCATCAATCTCCTGATAGAAGTTGTAAAATTTGACTGAAAATTGAATAAATGGAGCATGTAGAATGAAAAACATATTTGCCTTCAACACATTTACTTGTCGTACCTTCTGTTTTGACAACGTAGGTAAAATATATGAAAACATCACATCACCGATCAAATGATTCGAACGTAATATTTTATTCCTTTGAAAATGTTACATTGTGAGTTCACGATATTGCGTAAATACATACATTAGATCTACACGTTTCCCTAATTAATCATTTTACATTTCATTACATTTCCCTTTGGAAAATCTGTTGCCGATTCTCGCTTTTACTCACATTCCATTCCCACTCAAAAGTGAAGCTTTTTATTTTTTTTATTTTAACTTTTAACATAAAATATTCTTTTTGTCGAGTTTTTATTGGATTTTCAGCATCTGTCGTTTTATTCCTTTTGTGTGGGTTCACGAATTCATTCAATGGTGACTGGAGTGAGCTGGTGATTTCTTTTCTCCTTCGGTTAGAACATTGAAAGAGCACAAAAAGTTGAAATATTTTCTTATCACGGAGAATTTCGACCTCATTTTTACGGTTTTTTATTGCCAATCGAGAATATATATAAATAGGTATGAGGAGGGAAAGCAAAATGTTTATTTTCCTCAGTTTTGTACTTCATTTTGTTAATGTCACACACAAAACTCCAACACGTCACCTCCTGCGGGTTGAAATGTTTTGTTCTTTCGATTATGTTGTGTTTTACAATTTATAGTTTGTTGTTGTTGATGTTTGTTCAGGAAAATACTTAAATTAATGTTTAAAAGGTATTGAAGCTTTCAATGCATTCGACGGACATGTAAGAAGTTTTGCTTTTCATATCAAATCGAATGCTTCAAAATTTTCTCATGGACATTGATAAAATTCAGTCTTCATTAGTGAACACTGACAGTATCACAATATTGATACTTTCCTTCTTTCTTTTTGTGCTTTTCATTTCGCAACAAACAAAAAACACACGAGAAAATTTTCCAATAAGCATTTCCTTCTTTTCAATTTTTTTTTCTCTCAAATTTCCATCACGACACCATCTGCGCCTGTCGTTGAGCGCAAAGGATTCACTTTTATTCCGTGATTCTCTCAATTTACTCGCAAATATTTCTCATGACAACAGAATATAATCAACAACGTTCTGAGAAAATCTCTTCAGTCTTCATTGGTTGTGAATTGTGTTAACAACGGAAGAACGAACGCTTGAGAAGTAACTTAAAGCGTCATATAAGGCTCCATTTTGTGTGGAAGTGTCAAGAATTTCATTCTGTGTGTATCTGAAAAAGAAATAAACTTCTGCTTCTTGCACTTTTCAGACAGGAAACAAGAAAATATAAAGCTTATCCTTTCCATCCTTAATTGCCTTCGAGCGCTCTATTTTGGCAATTGCTTTTCCCTCTTCAACACATCTCATATTGAATATTAATTCATTTTTTTTCGATTGATCAGAACTGTGCAAATGAAGAAGGGAAAGGAAAAGTTTCTGATTGCCGGTTCTTGGGTGGTTTAATTGAGCATCTCAAGCTATCTGTTGGGTATTGTTGGAGAAATGAAACTTAGGCCTTTCCTAAGCTTCTCTTCAATTCCAACTCGACCTGAATGCGAAATCTTTTAATTTAATATTCTAACAGAATTCAATTAGATATCTTTCTCATCCATAAATTCATTCATCTCATTCGACTCAATTACAATTTCAAATTATTTTAATTTTCATTTTCAATCTTCTTTCGTCGCTATCGAATGAACTTTTATGTTGATTGTTTGTTATGTTGAAAAGCCACTTTTTGTGGTGCGTTTTAATTATGAAATTTTATTATGTTCGTGATGGAAATGAACTGATGAAAGTAATATGAAATAAATATTCGCAACACTAGTCTCTAAGGAATGCCGTCGTGAAACAGTAGAAAGCTTTTAGATTTTAAATTTTAATTTTGAAGCGACAACTTAACGAGTAAATTGTAAAGTTCAAAGTGAAAGTAGCAATATTTAACTTAATTAAAAGCTTTTGAAAAGGAGTTTAATATTAATTTCAAAAGTTGAGCTTTCAAGCTTCAAAATGAGATGACGAGAGCGAGTGGTAGAAATTTGAATGTAGTAACTAGAAATGAAACCAGAAGGGAATTCCGACGACACATGTTGAAATGAGATTTCTTTCTTACCAAGCGTAAATTATGACTACCGCTGACATCAACTCAAATTCAAACTTCAAATTAACGTGAACAGCTTTCAATTCAAGTATGTTTGGGAAGATATTTTCACGTTGAAACGAGAAAGTTGGTTTTATTATTTTCCTTCAAAATTAAATCCTCATCATGAGAGTATGTGAAGGAACAATCAGCATACTTAATGGGTGAAAACTTCTTCAAGCTTCCTTTCAAATTAAGAAAAGAAGCAGCGTCTTTAAATCGAGTTGGGTGATGAGATGGAGAGGGTTGAGGGAATTACAAACAAAAGCTTTATTAAGTTAGACATTTCGTTTGAGAAAATTGCGAGAACAAATGTTCTCAGGATGTTAAATGATTTCATGTGAAAATGCGCGGATTTTTATTTCTTTTCTTTTTTTAAAACAATGAAAAACAGACGACGACGACGACGACGTCGAGTAGAGTAAATATCCTGAAGTTATCAGATGCGTACATGCTTGAAATATTTGCATAAGTGCTGACACGACTTTGAGCTTTGAATAATTCAGGAAAAAATAGAAACAGTGAAATTCAAATGATCGTCATGTCGAATGAAACGTGTAGCGAGAAAAAGTGTTGGAACCATTAGAAAGCTTGAATAAAAAAAACATCGGATTTCAACGACAATAAAGCATTCAGCTTTAGATATTAAGCAAATTCTTATTTGCATAGATATATGGAACATTTTGCTTCTTTCACAAGAAAGGGATATTCTCTCGCTTACCGTTCGTACTCTGATAAATAAACAACTTCTAGTGTTGCAGTTTGCAGTTTACAAGAGAAAGAAGAAGACTGCAATGAAACTGAACAATTTGCCACCGAATGGTTTTACCATTCGACTGTTACTTATCGTGACTTTTGCATCGCTTATATATGCTGATGAAACGACAACAACAACAGCTGCAGCTTCAACGACAACAACTGAGCCAGGTAATAATCATTTTTCACTTGAGACATCTCGATAAGATTCATTTTTATGATATTTCATTCGATATGAACGAGTCGGGTGGGAATTGAAGTTAGGTGTTGTGAATGAACTTCGAAACCATTTTACTATGTCCCAAAACACCTTTCAGTCGCTTTCAGCATAATTTTCAACTGAAGCTTTTTTTTTTACGATATTTTTCCCTTCTTTCTTATGCTTCACTTTGAAGAAGATTCAACTTTCAAGATACGAAATGATGTACATTTTTATTTCTTTTCCCAACCTTTTTTTCCCTTTTTTTATTTAGCTTTCAATGTAGAAATTATTCAACAGATGTTGAATGAATCAATTTTCAATTGCAAATATGTTAGCAGCGAGTTGAATTGAAGGAAAAAGTTTTGAATCGTTGCTACATCCATGCATTCGTTGAGGTGTGAACATCAATAAAAGAGAATGCAAATGAAAGTTGAAAAGTCAACATTTTTCTTTTCTTTCTTTTTTAATCAGATCGCTCAGTTTCATCATTTACATTTTAATCACAAAGATTGACTCAAATAATTTTTCTGTCTTGTGCAAATTTAATCGTGCAAGTTGAGTAAAAGTTTTAAAGCGTCGTTAAGTTGTGGGATTAATTTGTAATCCAAGAATATGAAAGACTTTTAATTTCTTCCTCGCAGTGTCTCATTAGTGAGAAAATTTATTGAAAAGAAGACTATATAGAATACGTTGCTTTAATTAATATTTTTAAAGACAGAAAAAATGAAGTGAAAAAAGATTTTCTCGTTAGTTGAAATTATCAACATGAAATCTCTGACAGTAATTCATTGAAAAATTTACGATAAATGACGTTGCTCTCAGCTTTCCTTCATTTAACGTTCTAATGGAGAAAATATTTAATTTAGATCACATTACTGAAGTAAACAGGCAAAAGGCATCTTAAAATAATGAAAAATCATCACCATTCTTAAACGTTGTTCACTTTCTACACCACCGCCCAGTTAGGAAATTCGAGACAACGAACGGTGGGGATATTTCAGTTTCTTCGACGTTAAACAAGCTTCGCTTCAGAAGCAAGCATGCACTGTGCTGTCGCTGTTTGAAATACTTAAACAAGTCGTACCTCGAATACTCTCCCCCTTTAAAATCATTTGTTTATTTCCACTTTCCACCCACTAGACAACAACAGATAAAAGCTTCACATTTCTTTTCACTACCACCCTCTGCCATCAAAAAAGGAAAACTCCTTTTGTAGCTGAACAAAACATGAAAATGAGAATGAATATCTAAGAAAATGAAAAACGAAAAAGGGAGAAAATCTCTTTTTGGCTAAGAAATTCTTTTTTTCGTAAAATATTCCAAAATTCTTTCTTTTCCATTTCGCTTTCTAACATTCCACTGCCGCTTCCGACTCAAACCAAAGAAGAAAGAAAAAAAAACTTCCCCTTATCAACACATAATTAAATTTAACATAAATTCTCTACTGCTTATTCACTTCGAGCAATTCGCGCCATTCTTTCTCAAAGCTTTCTTTGAAAGCTCTTGGCAAAAGCACTTCATAAATTTTGCTTTGTTTCAAACAGCGGAAAGCGATTTAATGATTTAAGTTGATTCTTTTGTTCTTTCTTAGATTCATTATTCCTTCTCGCTCCCTTTCTGTTATATTTTAACATGATATTCATCGAGATACTTCAAAATGAAGTTAATGCTTTGATTTTAAGCTTTTCAATTATTTTAAGCAGATCAAAATGATTTTCTCATTAGCAGTGATTTCAAGAACTTTTTTTCGTTTTATATTTCAAAATGCTTAAGCTCTGAAACTTGCAACATACTTTTTTAATGTTTCTGTTTGAATGAAAACTTTTCACATAGAGTGCAAATGAACATCAAGGAAATGTCTGAAAACTGAAAATCTAGCAACAATTTTCAATAAAAGTCCACATAAGCATCAAATTTTATGTGTTTGTATGCGAAACAATTCACTCTGAATTTTCAATTATTCAATTGCATATGCTTTTTGCATAAATAATTAATGAATGAGTGTATAACGAAACACTCTACTCGACTTATTTGGTTTGTTGAAGGGTTTAGATTGTGGTTGAGTCAAACGATACAATTCTTTCAATGGCAGTGCAAAGCCGTCTCTTTGTTTATTCGATATTCGTTTCCATGCTCAATGATTCTTAAGGAAAATTGAAACAAATGAAACATTCTGAATAGAGAAGTGAAATTCATGGTTTTCGTAGACTGGAGTGGTGTTTTATGCGGTTGAGCTGCAAATTGAGGATATGAAAAGCCAAAACTACCACTCAGCCAGCCTCTCATATCTGAAAATGGCAAAATTTAATTTTCCATGAAAAAAGCCACACTCGGATATGTTGGTGAGAATTAAACTTTAACCCTAGATAAATATATAAGGAAAGGAGAGAGAGAAAGAATGAAAGGGATTAGCATGACAAGTGGAAAACATTAAATGATGAGAATTATCAGTAACCGAAACGTAAATATCTGATGATGATGTCATCAGGAGAAATAGAAACATTAAAACCTGCTTGACCTTCATTTTAACCTTTTTTTAACACCCTCGAGTATTATGCAAATTGCCTGTTTTTCGCTCTTTCCCTTTTTGCAAACAAAAACTGAAACTTTTCATTTATGTATCTTCATAGATATTCATTTTTTCCGGATCTCCCTCTAAGTACTTCTATATAAAACGTCTAAATGGATACCGGAAGGCATAAAATAATCTTCAAATATCCTATTTACTTTCTCCTGCTGTTACCATCACGACGTGTAGACGAGTAGATATGACATTTGTAAAATTCTGATCGTGATAGGTGTTGAAAATAAAAAATAAAAAAGAGAACTCAATCACAAGCTTCATTCACGAATCAATAGAATTTACCACAACAAAACAATGTTGCCACTTAATTAAATTAATAATATGCTATCAATTTATTATAATTATCTTTTATGTTAAGTAGTGGGCTGTGACATTGTTTCTCTTTCATTCTATCAGAGATTAAGTGGCGAGGATAATTGATTAGATAAACCATCAACAACAAGAGTACTTAATATCAAACCACAACACAATTTAACACTTACACGAGCCTTGTCATCATTAAAAATTGCAGCAATTAAAATGTATTTTGCATACAACCAACAGCCGTCTCTGGAGAGAGGGAAAATATTTTTTGCTTGGATGATTTCATAATAAATTATTGCAATTATTCTTCACCCATACTGTTTTCACATTGAAAATGCAATTTTAATACGACATGCTGGCCGTTCGCTGTTTACATTTTAAATAAACAATAAAGAATGATAATTAAACAGTTTATGAAAGATTTTCTTCATATTTTGCTTCATGCTCACAAATGTTAAGAGCTTAAATTAATTAACAAATATAATCGTTGAAGTTTCATTGTGAAATGAAATTTTATGAACATCGTCGAAGTGATTTCAATTAAATTTTAACGATGTCAAAGCACTGAAAATTGAAAAGGCTTTGTTGAAGATTTTAATATTTAATTGGCAATTGGAAATTTCGTCTCATTGTCAATAAGTTTTGAGCATAAAAATAACTTTTTCTGTATGCTTTCAATGGAAATTGGAAATTTTAATGAAGTTCTTTCCATCTCTCTCTCTCTCATTTTTGGTTTCGAAGCAAATGTAAAAGATGACAAACATGGATGGAGAAAATTTCTCGGGATGTTATTCTAGGACACTTCGGAAATGTTAAGAGCAACTCAAACATTATTTTCCGATGATGTGGAGCTCTAAAAACAATATGAAGCAAATTAGTACATAAATCTCTTGTTATTAATGTGCCAATTCAATTATTTACAACTGAATGAGTTTCCGTCACCTTTTTCATTATGTTTACATTCCTTGATCTCATGAGAATTTGTCAAACATGAAAGCAAACATTACCATCGAGGAAATTCCCTGAAGACGAGTTCTAAAAGCCAATTTCCATAAACATTTCTCATAAATATTCTCGATGTTAAAAAGCTTTCCGTTTCATCTAACATCGTAAATTGCCGCACTTCATTCATTATCACTGTCAACGTTACTAATTAAAATTTTACACTTGTCGCTTGGTTCTCTCAAGATTCATTCACTCAGCTCAGTGAATATTCGTTCAGTATGTTCATTAACCTGTTGTCACAACCCAATTCACATTGTTGTGTTGACTGACACACAACATGTTTTCACATTTTAACTTCTCTTCATTTGCTAACTACAAAAGGTCGCATTACGAATTCGTAAAGTTAGTCGCGTACATGATTCACTTTCAGAAATATAAACTGTGGCGCATTGCCACAATTATGGAATTTATGAGATTTTGTTCTTTACTTAAAGTACCAACAATTTGTTTTTATCACTGACTAACAACCCACTCGGAAGTAGAAAAAGAAAATTTCTGGTGCTTAAAAACTTTTCCCTTCGTGACTTTCTTATCCATGTTCACGTCTTACTTCCTGAATCGGCGGTTTTGCTGCGAAAGTTGAAATTAAAACAAAAATGCGACGGAAAAAAAGTTAATAATGTGCTTCGTTCCCTCGAGCAAAATTTACATTCAAAATCATGCTCTAAAATTTTCGGCATGCTTTTAAGATCGTATAACGTAATTAAAAAAATAAATTATTTTATGTCTCGCTGATATTTTATTTTCTGCAATAATTCCAAGAATTTTTCCTTGACTTTCCTTCCTGTGTGGATGGATAAGATTTCCTTTTTTTCTTCATTTCAATTTATCGTCGTTAAGTAGCTTAAAGGGAATAACTTTTTTACTAACATTTATTGCTTGTTTTTTCTTCCTGGAATTGTAGAAGGCGTTACTGGCTGGCCACCACCCCACTTCAAAGTATCAAGACCTAAAGGAAAATCTCTAACCACTGAACAACCATTTGTCACTTTTGAAACGACGCAACTTTATCTACCGCAAGATTTCACGACAATTGACTTGGAATTCGTTGATAGTAAACTCAAGCCTAATGTTGCTGAACAAGTTGATCGAAACACACAAAAAGACTTACCGAAAGTGAAAGAGAATCCATTCTGGTTTGAGGATATTATTAAAGACACTGAACAGCATTACAACCACCCGGAAAACGTCCAACATCATCATCATCGCTATAATAATCGCGCTAAAAGAAATCATCATAAAAAATCAAAAGCATCGCGTTTTGCTGACGATGACGATAAGATGATGTCGAAGCGTAGCGTCGAATACCAAGAAGAAGATTATCCACAAGATGAAGTGTTCAGTGCTTCTGAAGTTATTGGAAATATTTTTAATGAAAATGACACAATCACGAAACTTGATGGGAGAAGAGATAACGGTAAGGAAAGAGTTGTTGGCATCGCTACAGAAATAAATTTACATAATTATCTTAAACAGATCTCGATCTATATGAGCTTGAAGATATTCTCGCTGAATTGAAAGAGCTGGAAGCGAGAAATCATTTCCAGGAAGGTGACATCATTTCCAAAAGCAGCAATAAACGAGTGAAAAGGAAATCCGGTAAATGGCATTGAATCATTGATTTGTTATTGATTCAAAATATAAACATAACATAATCGATTAAAATGACACTTGAATTAGCAGGAAAAACGACATCGGCACTTAACAGACCTAAAAGTTCATCGGATTCGAAGAAGTCATCATCTAATCGTAAATCTCATGGCGCCATTGGTGAAGAAGAACAATTTACAATGGATTCGGAAGAAGATGAAATGCCATCGAAAGAGAAGGAAAGAGATAGCGAAGAGATTGATGAGCCACCCGAGCATACTGTTTTCAGAGAGGTCACAGAAGTTCGCTTCCCAGCTGAAGTCGGTCCACTCGGAACACATCGATTATGTAAAATTAAATGCATCGATGGAATGTGGCAAGGACCTTTGTGTGCTGCTCCAGATCAAGAAGAAGCTGGTCAATTGAAGTTTGAGCCATTGTACAAACGTTGTGTGGTCGATCAAATTCCACCGCATCTTCTTCTAAGCTATAAAAATGTTTCAGTGGTAAGTTTAAGAGTTGACAATGTTTGAGTTAAGATTTTTAAGCTTTTTATTACAGACAATGCATTGGGATTTACCACATGGACACACTTTACAAGCCCGTTGCGAAGATCTCGGATTATATAAACTTGTTGGTGAAGCTAAAGTTTTATGTTCAAATGGATTGTGGGCTCCAAAACTCCCACAATGTGTTCCTACAACTCTCTTAACAAACTACTCGGATGATAGTCCGCCGTCAATCAGAATTAAAGTTGGAATTGGTTCAGCTGCTTATGAACCTTCAGGTGTTCTTGCTGTTCTTCCATCATCAACGCTTCATCTTGATTGCATGTATCCACGTCGAAAAGGAAGTCCCGAATGGACTTGGACTGGATGGTTCCGACAATATTTGACAGGTAAGAAAAATTTTCAACCAATTTTCTTCTTTATCTTCCATCTTTTTCTTATCTTTGTTGGAAGTGAGATATTTATTTAGTCATCAACTGGTTGTGTTCTCGATTCCAAATTGTATCCATTCACAGAACTAGTTTTCAACCCCATTACCAATTCTTTACCCACAGGTTGGAGTGCTGTTCCTGAAGAAAAAGCGTCACGTTATCGATTATCGATTAAAGATGTTCAACCACAAGATTCTGGAACTTACACCTGTGCATCACCACGTGGATTAACCAATAGCATTATAATTATTGTTGCTGGTAATAAACATTTTCATCATACATATGTACATCATACATAAAATTAAAGTAATTTATCATCTTCATTCATCCTTATCTGACAGTTTCACAATGCCCGACATTGACGGAGCCGAACATTCCTTTATCGTTAAGACTTGAAGGCATAAAGTTGGGTCAACGAGCAATCTATCGTTGTCCTATGGGATACATCCTACAAGGAACGGCCAACGCAACTTGCTTAGCTTCAGGTGAACTTTATTTTTAATTTATTCGAGAAGAATGATTTAATGTTGGAATAAAATTATCTAACAGGAAATTGGTCATCACCAGCACCAACTTGTATTCCTATTCAATGTCCACCATTATTCTTGGAAGATCCACATTTAAGTTTGATTGAATTGAATACAAGTGCTTGGGGTCGTGCAGTGTTTTCATGCTCTTGGGGATATCGTTTAAGTGGACCAGCAAATCTTGAATGTTTGGCAAGTGGACATTGGTCGGGACCGATTCCAAGATGCAGAGGCAAGTTACAATTTCAAAGATTTTTTTTTATTTCAAATCCCAATAAAGAAGCAAAATTGGGTCATTTAAAGAAGGGAATATTGGAAATATGTTTTCGATAACAAGAAAACTAAATTCTCATAACTTTCTCATCATCTCTAGCCATCCAATGTCCCCAACCTTTGATACCATTGAATGGCAAAATTGATGGTACAAGTGGAGCATTTGGTCAAAGACGTTATGCTGTTGGAGCATTACTCACATTCAGTTGCAATGAAGGACATTTATTGGTCGGTGAAGGTTCGATTGTTTGCACCGAAACAGGCTTTTGGTCGCATCCACCACCATTCTGTAAGTTTTGTCGTCATTTCAGTACACCAAATTTACATCTTTTTCTTCAAAACCAAATTGACAATAAATTTCATTTATTTTATCAAAATAAAAAAGGCCGAAGTCAATGTTCGTACCCTGGCGATCCACCAAATGGTTTGATAGCACCATTGAAATTCTTTTATGATCCTGGTGACTTCTTAACTGTACAATGTCGTCCTGGCTTTGTCGAGCAAACAATAAATGGACAACCACCTGAACGACCTAAATGTTTACCAGATGGCAACTGGTCAGCTCAAGTGTCACAATGTAAAAGCTATGAAGAAGTTTAAAAGCTTTTCTCGCTTTCGATTAAACTGTTTAAGTTGTGAAGAAACTTAAGAAGAAAAAAATGTTTTGAAGAATAGAAAAGTAGTGGAAAATTTTCTGTGTAAATATTGATTACCATTGTACTCACCCTATTACCACTATGCTTCTTCCTTCCCCCATCCTCAATGCCCCATTCAATCTCTAAAATCATTTTTAATGGAAAGTTAACTTTCAACAAATTTCAACCGAAGAAAGTGAACTTTATTGATAAATGAAAACTTTTACGAAACTGAAAGCTGAAGATTAAACCGCATCTTAAAAAAGGGAAAAGTTTCATCTTCTTCTTCTTCTTGAAATATTTTTTCGATACTTGTAAAATTCATCTTCACTGAAACATGATACAACTTTCAACATATCAGAATAATCCTTAGGTTCATCCCTTAGAGGTTTAATCAAAAGTTTTGTCTGTCGAGTAAATAATATTGTTGAAAGTGAAAACAAGAAGAAACTTTATTTAATTATAAGATATTTGATTCATCTAAGACTTCATAACCGGATAATCCCCTTTGAAGGAAACAATTATCTCTCTTTTCCCTTTCAACAGACTCAACTTATTCTATCTACTTTCATGCAATTAAAACCGTTGATTGTTCTTTGAAGAAAAATTGAAAAAAAAAAGAGTTTCTTGTGAAATTGTTACATTTATTCCTGAAGAAATGAAAATAAAGTGAAACTTAATGAGAGAAAATTTATTTTTGACTTAAATCTTTTAAGTTTTATTTCAGTGCAATTATTCACATTGAATTTAGAACAATTCATGGGAAGGAAAATGAAGATTAATAAACGCGATCTTGATAACTGTTGTCTTGTGGTCGTTGAGCGATTGCGTTAGCTGTTTGTTGTTGATAACGATGCATCATCTGAGTGGAACGGCGTGGAGGAGCAAGGAATTCGAAGTTACTTTGCGTTAATTGTGATAACATCTTTCCAAGATCTGAAGGCATTGGATCAGTCCAAAAGAAGTCGTGCATGAGTGCATCATCAGCATTTATTCTTTTCTCCGGATTAAGGATTAGCAATTGATCGAGAAGATCAACTGCATGTGGATCTTTGACATATGGTCGCAATCTCTCTTTAACCTTTCTTTTGTGATTGAGCGGCAATTCCATCTTAGGATAAAGATCGAGTTTATCTAAACCTGGCCATACTTCAGGCGTAAATGACCCACAAAGTTGAGCACAAAGTGTAAGTTGTTGTTGTTCTGTCGCACCTTGCATAATTGGCGATCTTGTCCACATTTCAGCCATTATACATCCCGCTCCCCACATATCAACTGGTGGTCCATAATTTCTATCACCAAGAAGTAATTCTGGTGGACGATACCATAAAGTGACGACTCTGTTTGTATATCGATTTGGTTGGCCACTCTTTGAAATGCTTATTGCTCGAGCTAAACCAAAATCTGCTAGTTTCAATACACCAGTCTTTGTTATCAATACATTTGCTGCTTTCATATCTCGATGTAGAATCTTTTGAGAATAACAACAACAACAACTGTGAGTTTTTTGAAAACTTTCAAAGTTTAAGTCAATTTTTTACCTTATTCGAATGAATGTAATAAAGACCATTCAACAATTGTTTCATAACTTTTTTAATCTCTCCTAAGCTGAATTTTACATTGACATTTGATAACAATCCGGCCTAATGTTGTTAGTTAGGAAGAAATGATTGAATATGTTAAAAATTAGAAAACTCGTATTAAGCTAAGCTTACCAAATCGTGTTCACAAAAGTCAAAAACTAAATAAAATATTGATTTGTAATTATTGTTTTTGTTAGCTTTCGTTCGACATATTTCTATCAGATTAACAACGTTTTCATGTTTCAAAAGTTGAAGAATACGAATTTCACGTAATGCTGTAATGGGAAACTAGAAATAAACAAAATGAGAATGAACGAAATATATTAATTAATTATAAAAATTTACTCCTTCTTTCTCATTTTCCATGAGGACTCTTTTCATAGCAACGAACTTAGTATCGTTTTTAGCTCTTGCTTTGAATACCTCCCTAAACGGGAAGAAAAAGCATTCCATGTTTAGTTATTTTTATATCATAAAATCAGAAATATAAAACTTACCCGAACGTTCCTTGACCAATCTTAGCTACTTTTTCATATTTAACAGACTCATCACAATAGGGAAAGTTATCTGATAATAATGACCGAGTTATAAATAACAATTTCTTTAGAATGAAATATAAACTTACAATATGAAATATATTTCATACGACTTTCCAAACTAAACGCGGAACTGGTGCTATTTGCTTGTGGAGTTGATGACTGAGAACCTTCTGGTCTAGTCTGAGACATTTTTAATCACTTTTAAGTATTTTAATTACGATAAAATATGGAAATAAACGATTATTTTATTTCGATGAGATTTCAGGAAATGAAGTAGTTTGACAGTCCGACAATTATGAACAAAACAATTTGATTAATGCCCAAATTTCAAATTTTAAAAGCCGCTGCGAAAATTTGATTTAATTTTTTTCTTTCTCTTTATTTTTTTACCAATTAACACTTTACAAAATTTTATGTTTATTTTTCATATTGATAGGTAATATTTTGTAGAAAATCATCTGTTTGTTTTCATGCTTAACTTGTAAATAATTTTATAATAGCAACAAGAATAAATTTGAAAAGTTTTTCATAGTTTTACTTCATTTAATTGAAGATTTAAGGCATTTTTGTAGAAGCACACGAAGCTGTTGCTCGAATAATTTAATAACTTAATAGAAATTTTTAGTATTCGCAGTCTTTGAGCGTTTTTCAATATATTCACTGTGCCACAGAAAAGAAATTTATATAAATTGCTAATGTTAGACTAATCAAAAACTTACTTAATGAGTGATATCAAATATTCATTTTGTTGCTTCTGGATATTTAAATCATTTGAAAGATTTGTTATCACCTCATCTTTTGCCTTAAGTTGTAACTTAAGATTAGCAATCATTTCTTCTTGAGCTTCGAAAATAGCTTTACACTCTTCCATTGATTCACTGTACATCGGAGGATCATCTAAGCAGAAGAACTCCCGAACAACAGCACAGTTTCTTAATTTAGAATTACCCAAAATATCATTGATGAATGTTTGTAATCCCGTGATACGCGTGTCTAAAAATCCGGAACTGAAATTGTTACCAAACCACTTCTTCTTTGGCAGAACGAGATTCACATCTGGGAACATCGACTTCAACTTTGTATGCAACCTCGTAAAGTCAGTGAAGCGTCGAAGAACAAGCCAAAAGTTATTCTTCTCATAGTTTTCTATTCGTAATTTGAAAATCTGAGAGTAAAATTTAAAGTTGATAATAATAATTGAAGAGATTTTAAAATTATTTCATCTTACAGTAAACCGAGATCTTTCTTCCATCACTTCATAACCCACGATGGGAATTTTAATTTTATCTCCATCAGAGATTACACTGAAGTTACAACTGATATCCATGACGTTTTCTTGAGATGGAGACACGGGACTTGGTGGGGTCAAAAGATTGCTATAAGGTGTTGACGTCGTGAAGTTAGAATATAATGTTTTTATATTCCTTTCTGATTTCGCAAGACGCTTCAAATCACTCTTTGATGGTATAACATCTCTGAGGTCAGATTCAGATTTAGATCTTTTCAATGAGAAACTTTTTTTTACCGCGATACATGGCCAAGAACTGAACAAAGTGTCGTCTTTGTTTATATTTTGTCTTTGCAAAGATTTCCTTTTTATTGCTCTTACAGAAGTCATTCTCGCTTATTTTATCTTTTATAACATATTCTTGAATTATTCTTAAACTTTAAAGAAAATGAAATGGATTGAAACTAAAATATGAAAGGAAAATTAAACAAAACACGAATTATGATTCTGCAAAGACTTTTGTGATGAATGGAAAAACGCCCAAAACAAATTTTTGGGCAAAACATCTACTAATGAGTTCTACCATGAATTTTTACCCCTTGCTGTTGTATTGCAATTTCATACCCTTGATACAGAAAAATGTCAATCGCATTGTTATCTAAAACTTTTAAATTGATTTCATTAACAGCTCCAGTGACTTCATCAGTAATTCTATCAAGGAATTATGCTTTCAAGTCAGATCTTAAAATTTATTGGAAGAGACCTGTTAAAGTTCCTTCAATATCACCGGAAAAAAGCGGCGATTTGGAAAAAATAACATGGCCAAAAGAAAACGAATTGATGGAGAGCTATGAAAAATCTGAAGAGTTGAAAACTGCTGACGATTTAGTAAAAGCACAGTTTACCTTTGCGTTCAACAAAAGAGGAGCAATGGTCAGAGTGGTCACAAATGAAACAAATCAATTAGTCAAAAGACATTGTCTTGATACCGCATCTCACGAGCGCTTAAGTAATTTTAACATGCAACTTCTTTATATTCTTTAATAACTTTCTTTCTTATATTTTATAGTTGCAGGAATGACAACAAAAATACGATCATTGCAGGATATTGTTGAACAATTTCCGAGAAATAAAGTTGTTAAGAAACAACTAAAGGAGCTCATTGAGAAACGAAAAAAGTATTTGAGACTTTTGCGTAAATGGGATTATAGAAAATTTGAATGGATTCTGGATCAACTTAATTTAAAGTATAAACCTTATCCTGAAAAGTTCCATCCCATAACAAGAAAAGATGGTTTAAGAAAACTTACGAAGCTTCACTGTGAAAATCTTCAACAAGAGAAACTCGATGCATACAGAAAGGAACTTGAAACGAAACAATTAAGTTTCCTTGAAGATAAATTAAAAAATCTAGAATTTATTAGAAAGGAACAAATTGAATGTAGAGTTCCGGTGTCTATCACTACAGATGAAATTGATGCTGTTAGAAAGCAATATAAAGAACTTAAATCGAGACGCGACGAGGAGGCAGAAATCATTAAAGCTAAAAACGTTGAAGATGATTACGAGTTAAAACTGTAAAACATGAACATAAATTTAATAAACACACATGTAGTTAAAAATAAAATCTTTTTTTTCTTTTATTAGAAATGAAAATAATAAAATTAACATCGTAAACATTGCTTATTAATATTAAATATCTAAACACTAGTATTCTGTCGATATGGCTGTGTGTAGGCTTTTGGAATGAAACCATATTTACCACATTTCTTTTGTGCTTTTGGAGCGAATGCCCAAATCCAACCATCAACTGTTTGAGCATTTAAATCAGCGTAAATTAATTCTCCTCTTCGAACACTTAAATCGTCAGGAGCTTGAGCTTTATAATCATAAAGCATCACAAGTTCAGTTCCGTGATATCTCGAATCATCGTTTGGAAGCATTTGTTGTGCAGGTTCAGGTGGAATTTGAATCGCTTGACATTGTTGATTATTGTTATTATTGAGATTATTTGCTGGCATGAAACTACCGCCACTATTATTGTTCAGTGTGTTGATTTGAGTATTGTTGTTGAGTGATAAAAGATGTCCAATATTCGATGAATTATTGTTCACATTCTTCATAGCTGTAGCTGTTGTTGATTGACTTGTCATGCTATTAATTGGATTATGTGGCGTATCTTGGTTTTGTAAGATATTTTCAGCAGGATAAACAAAGGCACTTGGCACAAATCCTTCCTGACCATCTGTTCGTACAATCCAATACCAATCTGGATCTTCTTTGTTTAGAACTTTTAAGAAAATAAATAAAATTTAATTGAAACTTAATGAAATCATTTTTAATCATTCCTTACCTGTTACAAATTCACCCCGTTCAACGGAAACATCGTTTTCATCGCGTGCAATGAATGTGTATAGTACGATATATCTACCACTGGGATCCTTAGAGAATGGCAAGTAATCTGGCTCGGAATTCAAACTCGCTTGAGAATGTTTTAAATTATTCTGTAATCCCACCATATCATTTACTTGATGAGATTCCACCATGTCATTATAATCACTTAATTGATTATCAACACCAGGAATGCTACTATTTCTGGGCAATTTCTTCTTAATGGCTAAATCAGCCAAATGAGTATTATAAGGTGCACAATAAGAATGTGGAATGAATCCTTCTTGTCGCGTGTCTTGTCCAATTATATATACCCAATCGTTTTCACGATATAAAATATTCACAATCTGTCCTCTTTTCACTTCAAGCTCATCGTCAACACAAGGCGTGAAGTCATGTAAAACAACCATTTTAGAATCTGGACTTAAGCCATGTTCCTTCTCAATACCAACACGAACTGCAATTAAAATTATCAAACATTTTTTTAAACCTACAAATTAAATATAAAGCCTTCACCTAATGTTTCGATAGATGCCGATCCGGTAATTCTTCCCATTCCTATTGAGTTGTTATTGGAGTTATTCAGATTTTTCTCATTATCATTTGTTGCTAAAAAGAAGAAAAAAAATTGAGAGCATGGAAAACTGTGCAATTATCGTGCGATGATGGAATGTGCAACAGGTAGAGGATTTTTTTTATTTTATGATTCTCATGAAGAAAAAGAAGTTTGATGACCCCAATATGAAAATAAGTTTAAATTAAAAATATCACTCAACTAACATTTTTTCTTCTTTCCCCGTCTTGTTATGGGACACAAAAACATTTTGAGATTTCAATAAGCTATTCAGTATCAATAAAAGTTCAGGTGTTGAGTTAGAAATATTAAAAAAACAAATCACGATTATCTTGAGACTTTATGATGAATTTAAAAACTTCGAAAATTGGCCTGCAGATGTCGCATACTTCTGTTTAAGTTGATTCCATCTAAAAATGAAATTTCCAATTACGATTTACGTTTTAGAATGCAAGTGTTAAAGATGGAGTGAAGATAAATGGAATCTGAATTGTTATTTTTGTATATTGGAAAAAGTTTTAACATAAATCTATTAGATTAAATTAAATTTACAATACTTTTATATGCACATAAGAATTTTGGAATGAATTTAATGGCTTGTGTATGAAAACCCTACAAACTGTACAGTTTTGAACAATAATTTTTCTTCTGAATTTATTGATGTTTGGCAAGGATTTTTAAAGTGGATAAAAAATAGAAAACACACTAAAATTCAGTTCAATTTCGAATAAATTATATTCGCAACAAGAGATATTATTGGAACAAGTTGGAATATCCAAGAATTTAAACAAATTTAGGTGAGAAAATTTATAAATTTTCTTTTCACTTAAACAGAAATGATATCTTACTCTATGGAACGTTTACATCCCGTGAAATCTTTAAAGATCTGAGCTTCCAGAATATTTTTTCAATCTCTTTCCGAACATTGTCAAATAGATTATGTGTATATTACTTTAAAGTATTGATGCAGATATATTCGATGAAAGTAAAAGTTTATCATCAATCTTCAAAAAATTGTATGCAAATAAGTTTATATGCCGCTCACACCCTTTTTCCCTTCTTATCATGCAATGTCATGTCTTAAAATTAATTACCAACTTTATAGTCGCTTTATTGAAAAGATTCATGAACATATCATTGCACAATTCTCGTTAACAAGAGAAGTTTTCAAATATAAGAAAAATGCACACAATGACCTGAAAGTATGTTATAGTTCATTGTACATTGTTTCACGTTTCTTAAAAGCGAAAAAGATTCAATTTGCATGTATTTGCTTAAATAAAATAGTTAGAGATGCGGAAATAAATTATTTACAAGATATAAAACTAGCGGAAGCCAGGAAATCTGAGCGTCAAAAATGAAAACAAGAAACGCAATAAGAGCAAAGCTAGGAACTTTAATTCTTACTTTCCGTGCAAATATCTCATATAAAAGTTTGACCTTCAAATCTTATTGCTTGTTTCCTCTATTCATTTTCGCATTTTGAAAGGGAATTCTCGTGACAAAAGTTAGTTCTGTTCTTAAAATCTATGTTTGAGAAATCTTAGAAAACAATAAAAACAGAATTAAGTGATGCAATTGGTCACATGAAACCCAATTTCGCGGTCGTTGATTAAACAATAACGAACAATTAATATTCACTCAAAATCAATTTAAACGTTCTATAAATGTTTTGATTGCTGTTCTGGAGACGGGGAAATATTTTTGGGGTTGATTTCATATCGATCTTTTATCTTTTTCTCTGTCGGTATCATTGATACTCGCCCGAAAAGCACGATTATGAATTACAAGCTTAAAAATTTTTAAAGAAGACACGAAGTATTTACAAACTACAACAATTTGCTGCGCAAACTCGTAATTATTGATTTGTTCTTGTTTTGCTAAAACCGAAACAAAAAGACGAAAAAACCCTAAAATTGAAATTCATTCTTGCATTTGCATTTGCGAAACACTTGCATAAACGTTCTCAACAATTTGTTTGATAATTAAAGGTATAAATAGTGCAAAGATAATTAAATTCATAAAAGAAAAAAATAAATAAATTCAGTAACTAAGTAGGAGAAATGATAAGAGTTGGAACTTTACATCTTCAGCAAAAGAGAAAATAGATTTAATCTAGTTTGATAAACCATAATTAATTCCTTGTAAACAATATAATTGTATCGTCATTAAAATCATTTATCAACAATGAAATTCTAAACGTAAGCAGTTCAACCTACAAGTTGTCGTTTAATTTGTAAATTCCTGCTTACGTAATTGTACAAAATGTACTCGCTCAATTCAATGACAAAAGTGTTATTGCACTTTTGTTCCACATTTTCCACAAACGTTTGATTTTAACGCGTAATTAATGTTTTTGTTACTAGAAGAGTCATGAGACTTTCAAGATTTGATATAGAACAGACTGGTTGCTACATGCATTTAGTGTTCAGTAATATAATATTCATGACGATTAAATTAACAATTATTGTTGCTTCATTTGCTATGTGACTCAGCAATGTAATTCTTCGCAAAGCCAACACAAATTTCTCTTTGGATTTTTTTTTATTATTTTGTTTACTTGACGAAAAAATAAAATGAAAAATGTTGTTTTAAAGTTGTAGATGGAGTCAAAGACCTCTGCGCAAATGTTATGTGAATTGTGAATGGTAGAAACAGCAAAAAATTAACTCGAAATGGAACAAAGTTGGTCAAGCACGGAAATTTTATTTTGGTTGAGTTTCAATGCCGAAATTTTAATGTTTTGATGGCAAAAACATTTAATTTGTGAACTTTTTAATGAACTCTTCTATGGAAAGTTTATTCATTTTCAAACAGCGAAGGTCTCACGAAGCTTTTCTCGATATTTTAAATTTGCTTTCTCTCTAAGCAACAGCTTTGTTTACAAATATTCATGGAAAATGTCCTCGAAATCGTTTATTGAATTTTCTTTAAAACAAACTTTGTTGAGATAGAATTACATTTTCCGTTTGTCAAGTAAAAGTTTTCTAAAAGGTCGTTTTGAAATTAGCATTTACTAATATCACTTTGGAAGCGGAATTTGCTGTCATAAGTTATTACAGCAGTTAAAAATAAAATGTTTATTTGCAGTTCACTTTATTGTTTACATACAGACAAACCGTCAACTTGGCTTTGCTTGTGAATAATGTTTACGTTTAAGAAATTGCAGATGTTTGACATAATAATGTGATGACGAATCGGTGTGAAATGTTTTTTATCTCGAAATTAATTACTCTCATTATGATTAATTCATTATCAATTCCTTTAGTTTATGTAAATTTATATTGCTTCAAAGTGTCGGTGAATTTCGCTAATTAAATTAACCTTGCAATATTTATTGAATTGTTCTAAAAAAAACTTTTATAAGTCAGTAAATAAAATTGTTCTTCTACACATAGGCACGGCTTTGGCTTCGTTATTTCAAAGCTCAGTCTTAAATTGACCATTTCTACTAAAACGTGCTTCAACGAAGAGTCATAGAACAAGTTTTGCGAAACGCAATAAACCCAAATGAGAGAAAAAAAAAAGTAAATAAAAATTCTGAAGGTCATAATTATAAAAGCCGGCTAAGAGATACTGAAATGAACGAGCTGATAATGTTTAGACAGACTGTAATCTTTTCTAGGCACGTTCCACTTATAACAGATAACACGAGAGTGAGAAAGAAAATCAAAGAAGCTAACAAATCACACAAATGATTAAATATTCATCTAATCATTTTTTTTTCTTATTTTGTTTTTTTTACAGACGGTGAAAGTAGAAGATAAGGAAAATTCTTGAAAGCATTGATTGGAGTACAACACAACGTGTTTACATTGTCGAATAAGAAATTACATCAGATTTTACATTCTTAAATGTGTTCGTAAAAACCTTTCTATAGAAGAAAAAATACTCACAGTCACGTAGACATACCGGAACGATATCAAAAAAAAAAAAATAGGAAGAAGAAAAGAAAACAGAAACTCGAAATATAAATTCTTCTCTCTCCTTTTTCTCTCTTCGTTGAAATTACGAGGAAAAACAGGGAAAAGTTTATTTTCTTCGTTTCTTTTTTGCGAAGTTTAAGCCGGTGATTGTAAGAGAGAAAATTTTGTACTTGAGAAAGAAAAAGAAGCAGAAACTTGCCTCGAAGGAAAAGAAAAGTAAAGCAGAAGGAAATTTCCCACATATCGAGAGTGAGAGAAAAAAAAAAAGTTGATTATAGCGAAGCGTCTTGGTATTTCAAAACTGCGTAGTAAGCCACCAATAAAAAAAGAGCAAAATTGACAGAAAAAAAAGTTTCACCGTGAGAATTTCCATCTCAGTGTTCGATAACGAAAGCTTAAGTAGTACAAGTGATAAGATCTATTAAAAGAAGAGAAGTGAGCGAAGAAGAGCTTGCCAATACACAATAAGAGAAAATTTTCAATTTGATAATAAGAAATAGAATTGAATTTCTCAGTAGACGAAGTGCTGCAAGCCAAGGAAAAAGTATCAACAGAGAAGCACTGAAGACAGAGAGAAAAAGAAGAAAAGTCCGCGCCTTTTAAGAATATAAAAATACAAAAACTTAGTGCGCAATAGATTCAAAGCTTGACGAATCTTAACTAAACAGTTTGTAAGAGAAATTAGCCGGTTCACATGTTAAATTATCGACTAGTGTCAACACATTTCTTGAAACAACCATAAGAAACTTTTTTGTGGGTATTCCGAGTTCTTGAAAAGTTCTTCGAATAAAATTTCATCATCAAATTGTCGAGTTAGTAGAGAAGAATAGAAAATTAAAATAAGTGAAAATG
Organism: Clunio marinus; assembly: GCA_900005825.1. NCBI lineage: Eukaryota > Metazoa > Arthropoda > Insecta > Diptera > Chironomidae > Clunio > Clunio marinus. Next base: position 1,043,582 of record CVRI01000075.1, on the reverse strand, counting down.
TGCAGAGATCGCGATATGCTTTACGTAGTGAAATAAAAAAATCTCTTTTTAATTAATCATCGAATATAAACAAATAAGTAAATATATATATAATATCAACAAAGGAATAGCAAGCTTGAGGAGATAAGGCTATTGCTGTTTTCATATCATCAATCACACTACTTAGATAAGCGATTCATCATCCCGAAGCGCACTTCCCTATTTCTTGAACTTATCTACAATTTGTCTGATGACCACAACATCTCGATTACTTTAAAATCATTCGAATTCTTTCATCAATTTGAGAGTAAAGAAAGAAAAAAATTCATCGAAACTTTGGAACAAAGAAAACATAATTCCAAAGTTGTAAACAAGTGAAATTTTTGTTTACCGACAAAAGAGCAGCCAAAAAATATAAAAGTTTACTGATAACAAGTATCAGCAAAAAAAGAAGCAGCAGTTTGCAAAAAAGAAAAAACAAGAAAATAAAAACTTCGACAGTAACAACGCTTCGTTCGTTGATTATTTATCGTTACAACGGAGGATCAGCAGCAAAAATTTCGTTCAAAATTGAATCACTGGCGAAATCTTGTTGGGAGTCAATTATTGCGTGTGTGGTGAGTAGTTTATTTCAGTTTTTCTACTGTAACTTTTAAACCTATTTGTTTTTGCTAAAAGTTTGCCGGAGATTTTTTTCTTTTTATAAGTGAAAATGTAAACATTGCAATGCATTCATGAATGTTTGTGTTTTTGACACTTTAAGGGGAAATAAAAGCAATCATTACGCTCCCCTCGGGCTTTCAATCATATCTCAGTACCCCCCTCTTCTGCTCAAGCAAATTTTAATTAAGCAAGAAATTATAATAACTTTTTGTTTATTTAATTTTAAAAATGAAAAATAATATCTTAAACAAATTGCCTCGAGTCTTGTTGATGTTATTTTCTTAAAATAGATGAATCGTGTTTAAGCTAAATATTTTGCCGTCTTTGGGAAATTATTGAGAAGGAATGAATTGGAAATGATGTTTACATTCAAAAATCTTCAGTGATCAAAAACTTGACATTTAATCTTCTCTCCGATTCTATCAAACTCAACTTTCTATGAACACTTTGAAATTTATTTAACTTTGAAAATTATCCTTGAACAAAAATCATTCAACTTGATACTTATAAAATATCTTTGATAAAACATTTTGTTTTAAAAATTAAGTTGGATCTAAAAATAAATCGCAATGTTTACATTTTCTGAGATTTCTCGCTTGCATAAACTTGTAAATTACCTTTAAGTATGATAATTGGTTTCCTTTTATTTGCAAATACAATTTTCTTCTTTTTTTTGACGTCATTCAAGCCAAAATTCTAACTCGTGTTGTTATGTCTCTTGTATCATTGCCAAGATTAAAATTAATCTCGTGTTATATTTTAAGTAACATACGAAGAAAATGTCTCTTAATCACTTTGAAAGTTTTCTCTCGAAAATGTTATTCCTTTCTGTGGAACTCAAACATTTTGAAAACAAATTTATTCAAAATTAAGAATGGAATAATTCAGAAATTCGCAAAATAGCGATCAATGAAATTGTCTGTTTTGTTCTAAATAGATATCTGTAAACTCTCGTGAACACGTCACGCTATTTGTGTGGCATTTGAATGAAAAAACAAATGACTGAATTCTGTTCAATTTGTCTTTCACGTAGATAAAAAAGAAAACGTTGCTACTGAAATATTTTTGTTCGTTGTTTGATCAATTTTCAAACATTTTTGCATGCGACTATAATGACAGCTCATAATTCAATGAAGAAGAATTGAACAAAAGTCATGCAAATATGAAAAGCTTTTATGTTTTATTCCATTTCAATTGAAGTCGTACAAATTCTTAATATTATTGTTGTGAAGCCACATGAAATGAACTTTCATTCTATGGTCAAGAAACTTCTTCATTATATCGAATAAAACAAACAAAAACACGTTTATTGAAATTGATAGGAAATTTCCATACCAAATACCCTTCTTGCTTTTAGCAAAAGCTTTTCAATTAACAACCCCACAATCAGACGTGCAAACCAACACGAAGAAACATGACAATGGAAAAGTAATCTGATTTCTTGATAAGAGAGATTTGAAATCTTCAAAGAGAAAATAAGCCTTTGATGTTTCTCGTTTGTATTGCACAGAATTTAGAATAGTATCGATTGCTTTATATATTGAATAAATCTTTATATTGTCACTATGCTCTTACTTGTAAATGAAACGACAAATAAATACTGTTTAGGGATTTATTTTGTTTGTTAGATGTTATTTTCTACCCACAATACAAACAAAATTTTAAGCTTTCAATTTGATTCATTCATTCAGTCGTCTAAGTAACTGATACTGTGGAAAGATACAATGTGCTGTGTGATAAACATTCATTCATTGACTCATTCATTATCATTCTAGAGATGAAAATGATATAAGAAGCTGTAGTGTCAGAGCTTTCTTTCAGTTTAACTTCAGCCTTCAAGAGCATCATTTTCAAATAAATCGTGTCAAGACAATAAATTAATTGTGTTACTAACAAGTTTACGAATACTGAAAGAATTTTGATATCAAGAAAGAATAAGAAATAAGAAAAATTACTCTTATTGTCAAGCTCACTGTTATAAATTTTCAACGGCTGGAGATAAAAAAATTATTAATAAACTTTATCATTTTAATTTTTGGTTTCATTCTTCGGTAAGACGTCAAGAAACTTGCAAGTACATAGCAACAAATAAATTGTTTTATTTTAAAATTCGAGTGCTTTATTTTTGTCATGAAAATCTTAAAGTATTGTAGGAAATTAAGAGTCAAGTTGACGGTAAAGTGCCGATAAATCATTTTATATCTTATAATTGTTGCTGACCAAAACTCAAGACTAAAAATAAATTAAAACATTCTTAAGTGAATTATCGCGTGAGTGGCTTATCGGATTATTTAATTGCTGTTTCGTTTTGTGGTCACAAAATTATCTGTTTTGTTTTTATTATTAGATCATTTTGTAAATATATCAATCAATAATTTTGTGTTAACGTCAGCAACAAGCTTTATTGTCAATTGAATTTCAGATGACATAAAACGATGAGAATTTAATAATAAAAAAAATTTTTGATTAAAAGCTTTAATCATCACTCACCTGCTAACAGAACTAAATTTACTTTTGTTAACACTTAATAAACTTTTTTTCCTTTTTTTCTAGTGCGGCATGCGTCGTCCATCAACTGAGCAAACCGAAGGCGATTTGAATCGTCTCACCACATCAGCGTCAATTCGAAGTAGCGAAAGCTTGAATTCGACACATCAAACAATCATTAAGAAGACAAACGTCAATAATAATGATAATAATAATAACAAAAGCAACAACTCATCCAATTATTTGCCAAATATCATAATTGCAAATGCTGAATATCAACAATGTCGTAAGCGTAAAGATCGACATGATAGCATTTCCTCATTGACGCAAGATCGTAAATTAGTTCGATCAAATAGCGAGGAACATGTGCCGAGTTGTCAAGGCGAGGTGATGCGTCGCGTGTCATCGCATGAAGATTTCAAAAAGCCCTCGCCACTCAAAGAACACAACGACAAAGAAGAAAAATCCGTGAATGACGACGTGAAATGTTTACAATCAGTGAAAGAAGAGAATGCAAATGATCAATCAAATTGTGACGAAACGACGACGACAACGGCATCGACTAAAAATAAGTTGATTGATTTGTCGCCATCGCAGCAGCAAATTCCTTTACGATTACCGTCAAATAATAGTATTGGAGGTGATTTGTTGGATGAACATGAACGTCGTCGCAACACGGAGAGATTCCTCAAAACGAAGTCACCATCAGGACGTAAATCACCAAGAAAGTCATCACGTAAATTATCGCCAAAGCCATATTCAGATCATGATGAGAATGCTTATCGATTATCGCCGTCATATTACTGTGATGATCAAGATCGACGTGGACGTTCCGATACCTCAGAAGATGAAGTTGATCAAATTACGCCAATGACACGAACACTTTATCCATGGGAACATTCCGATGACAAGCCTGTTGTTTGTCAAAGATTTGCTGATAACACATTTGATCACGTTCATCATTCATCACTCACGAAGTTCATTAAGCACGATCATGATCCGATCGAATACACTGCCATTATCGACGACGACGACCACTATTCGACCATTAACAACAATCTTTTATTGTCGTCAGTCGATAAGAAACAATATCGAAATTTCATGAATGCTGAAGACATCAAGACGCGCGACATCATGCAAAAAAGTCATTCACCTGTTGGTATTTATCAAACACCTGATGAACGTGTTCGTCAAATAAATAAACGTTTGACATCATTGAAGAAAAAAGTTTCCATTTATGAAGAAGATTTTGAAGAGAATTATGGTTACCGGCCATCTCATGCTGATAAGGCAAATGATAAGAATATCAAACACTACATTGCAGAAATACATAAACTACGTAAAGAGAAAAGTCAGATAAAAGTGGATCCGATAACCGCAATGGGGTATAAAAATAAATTTGATGATTCAATTCCAGCGGAGAAGAAACTGACGAAAGTTAAAGATACACTTGAAGACATTGAAAAGGTAAATAAAAGATAAGATAAGAATGAGCTTTTCTCTTCATTGTTGATCTTATTTAATTGCTTTTGATCTTTGGTTGTTATGAAATAATTTCTTCTCTTACAATCCCCTTAAAGTGCTTTAAAATTTTGCATTTAACATTTGTCCTCGATACAACACAATTTTTATGTAGAAATGTTTTTTCCTCATTCATTAAAAGTTAATCCACGATGTCAACAGCGACAGCAATTCAATGAATGAAGTTTAATTAAAAGTTTTTCTTTCTCTCTTGTTTATTTTTTGTAGCGACTTGAAGAGAAGCGGAACGAGGAACAACGTTCTGAATTAATTGAAGACATGACCCCTGATCAATTGGTGGATGAAAAGACGTCAGTTCAACGTGCGCTTCTGTATTTTGAGTCATTGTTTGGGAGACCAGGAACACCTGATGAGCGTGATGCAGCGAGGCCATTGTACGATCGTTATCGGCTATTGAAACGTCTTGTTAGTCGAAACAATTCAATATCGGGGGCGATTTCTGATTTACCGACGATAATGGAGAATGAAGCACTTGCTTTGTCAGGAATGGTGTCACCATCATCGACAGATTTCTCGCCACCTTCCGTACACTCAACATTGCAATCCCCATCTGATAGTTCAACGTCAACATCAATTGACACAAATCCGAACATTTCAGTGACAGCTTTCCAGGAAAACTTTCAACTGCACTCGATGACGGTGAAAGAACTTTATGCACATTTCGACATGGTTCGTGAAGAGAAAAAGCAGTTGAGACGAATAATTAAAGAATTTGAACATAACTTTGAGGAAATTAATGGTCGGAAAATGTTGAAATCAGACAGAAATGCTATCGAAGATACTTATTTATTGTACAAACAGAAAAAAGCTAAATTACGACTTCTTGATGCGCTCGTTAAAAAACAAACCGCAAACTAAGCTAAAAGATTTTTTTTTATTTACTTTCGTTGATAAACAATTGAAATCCCTTTTCTTACATTGAAATAACGAAAAGAAAGAAAAAAGAGGAAAACTTCTCAAAGTCGTGTCCCTTCTGTGATAATTTGACGATTAAACAGACCTCTTGAGTAACCATTTTCGAGCCTTTTTCGCTTTTCATTTTTTACTTAAAACACAGAAAGGAGCAAAAAAAAAAGAAAATTTTCAATGTTGAGCATGAAAACAATCCGAAAAGTTAAAGTCACGTTTCTGTGAAAGAAGAAAAAACAACAAAAAATTTTCATGAATTTTCATTTCTGCTTTATTAATAAGTTTAATAATTATTGAAACATCAATTCGGAAAGTAATTTTTGTAACTTTACAATAAAATTTAGTCACAATGAAGGCTTCAAATGAACCAAAAGTTTAAATAAATATTAATTCATTGAGAATCAAGTCGATATTTTTACACTACTTAAAACAAATTAAATCGTGAAATGAGAATAATTAAAATTATTAAACTTTTCTTTTTTAATTCTATATTTAAAGTCACGTAACATCTAAAAATATACGACCAGAAATCACTACTTAAATATTTTATGAACATCGTTACTAACTAACGTAAGAAGTCAAACATTAAAACATTCTAAGCTTGGAAAAGGAAAAGAAAATTGAAAATTATTTTGTTTTCTTTTAAAATGTCATAAGCGATATTAAAGTTAAAAAGTTTTTCTTTTTGTTTTTCATTTCTCACTAACAAAGTTGTGCAGTCATTAATTTGCAAAAATTTTAATTGTTTTGTTTTGCGGGGGCGCATGTGAGAGAAAAAGGTAAAAATATGCTACAATTGTGATTGTATCATGCAATAAGTTCTTCTTTAAGTTTTCTTGTCTGATGAAGGTTTTAAACTATGAGACGATTATTGGAAACTTTTATTCTTTTTATCTTCTTTTCATTAAAAATGACATGAATTTTGTTAACAGTTTCCTTACTACTTACATACTTTCAATATGATATTTTTCTTTTTATTAAATTTAATATTATTACTACTAGATGCTACTATTATTATAATTATTATTTCAGATGTAATCTAAGAGTAAATAAATAATTATGTAGTATTACATCTTACACATATATATTTGCATCTACTTATGCCTCTAGAGATTGATTTATTGTAACAACATCAGTTAAAAGAAAGAAATCAATTTCCTTAAAAAAAAGACTTAGAAAAGTTAATCAAAGAATGCTTAAAGCATCGAAAAAAAAAAAAGATATTCACAACATCATCATTAAATGATTTAAAATAAATGCAGAAATTTGGGATAAAAAGATTGACTTAAATATAAAAGTTTATGTTTTCTAATGCTAGTTTATGATGGTACATAACAATTTTTAATAATATTATCACCATGGAAAAGAAAGATTAAAATGCGCTAAGCGCAATAAATACAAATTTAGAATTAAGGATTTAACAAACATCATAAAATTATTAAGAATCACTTGAAAAATTTAATGTCATGTAGAAATTTCACTTTTTTTGTCTTTCTTTTTTTGACTTTAAGCGATTACAAAATTGATTGTCTTGTAAGAGTGTCATTCAATGCAATTCAAGTTAAGAATAAGTTTCGCTCTCATCATGACGATATTTATCTTAAAACTTACTCGTGATCGAAACGTTTTACTCAAAAGAAAAAAGAAGCGTGAAAATTTCATTAATATTTTTGCATTAAAAGTAAATAAAAAATGTTCATCATTAATTCAAACAGCAAATGATACGATTTTTATGGATGACATTAAATGTAAACTTTATGGTCATTTTTTTGTAATTGAAGTCAAAAATACTTACAAAAAAAAACAAAAATGTGGAAATAAAAATTTAATAGAAAAAAGAAAATTGTCAACTTAGTTTTTGATGTTTTATGGTTGAAAAAGTTTTTCATTTATGAGTATCACAAGGTTGGATGTGCTATTATTAAGAATATATTTGGGAAAGACGAGGTCGGTCTTTACACTTCTAAATATTGATTCAGAACCTTCTAAAATATCTTCATTAATGAACGAGAGGGTTTGCCTTACTTAAATAATCCTATCGGCTTCTCAACTTGCTTAAAAGCTTCCATTCTTCTTCATCATCAAAATTAAATTTATTTCTCTTTTCGTTTCGCCCTTTTTTCTATCTTCCAATTGAAATCGATTGAAAACTGCGAGATAAGGAATTTCTTTCTCCTGCCGTTCTTCTTTCTTAATGTATTTTCAGAATAACACGCTATGTCTTTAGCTACATTCAGCTACATTATTTTCATCAATAAATATTTTCTCTTTTTTCTTCTTGTCTAATAACGACGTTTAAGGAATTGAGGGAAACATGAAAATTTATACGACGCAAAATTCTTTGCCTAATATTTTTTCTTTATTTTTCTTTTACATTTTCCAAAATTATTTATGTAGATGAAAGGAAAAAAAAGAACCATCAGAAAGACTTCTTGGTAGCTCAAGAGAAATAAATATATAAACAAATATCAGAATGTGAAGACGAAAAATCATGTTAAGCATAAAATCCCGTGTTATTCTTCTCATCCATCTATTTTCCACATCAGTAGTCATTTGAAGATTGCTACAGCATACACCAAAGGCTTTTACTTCTGTCATAAAATGAAATAAAAAAGAAATGAAACAAGAGACATATTTTGCTTAAATATAGCAAGACAATTTTCAAGTATTATAAATATTTGCTTACCTTAATACAAAAATTCAATTTCATGTTCACGAACTGCTCTCGTCGGCTGTCAAGTCGATGAGCTTAAAACAAATCTGAAAAAGAATTTCTTTCTCATGACAAGGAAATTGCAAAAGGATTTTCTGCTTATTTCTTTCTTCTGTTTATTTAAATCATAAAGTTGAGAAATTTTAATGTTCTACATAATTAATTTGGTGCTACTACTTAATAATACAAAGTAACAGATTCAAAAGGAAATACAAAATAAAACATAAATTACAAACTAAATAAGAAGTCATCAATCCAATCGATAAGAAATTAATTCAGTGATGTTGATTTATGTTTGACTAAGATAGACATAAAATTAATTCCAAGAGAGGCGGGAAGTCTTCGAAGTCATACAGGCAGCTAGCATTGTTGACCTTGACTCAACATCCCACATAACTCAAACACTTATTTCTTACATGATAATTTATTAAACAAAACATATATCTAAATGGAATAGTAAAAAGGATGAGCATAAAACTTATTTTGAAAAGAGGGAAATCAATTTTCCTTCTAAATTACGGACAAAAAAAAGATACAAAGCGATAAAATATTCATGGAAAGTTTCTAGAAAACTTTACGTTTTCATAAGTGCTTGAAGGAATGGAAAAGGTGAGTGAATGATAGGGGCTTGAACAAAGGCTATGATAATATCTTGAAAAGCTTTCCTTGTATTAAATATCATCCTTTGAAAAATAAACTTTGAAGAATGTTCTGCAAAAGTTGAAAACTTTCTACAGTTCTGTTCTCGAGATAAACTCATTGGTTTGTTTTATTAGGCATGTCACATAGTCAAAGTTTTTGATTGTTTGAGATCATAAATTATGTAGATGGATAAGATAAAAGAAACTTTATTAAGTTAACATTTAAACGAGAAGAAAGAAGACTTTGAGTGACAGAATTAACAAATGATTTGTTGACAACAAGAGAGAAAATCTTTCATTGAGATATGCAGGAACGTGACAAGAGATCTTTCTTATTTTTCTTTTTATTAACTTTGGACTCATCACTCATTTTTGTTTCGTGTTCATGAAGCTTCTGGCTCTGAAAACTACAAAAGTTACCACACGACGCTCCATCAAACGATAAAGACTTCAACGGTAAAGTTTCAATTTTTTTCAAGTTACTTTTTGTCTGCGAGCTTTTCATTGATTGCTCTAAAACTTCTCGTATCAAATCAGGTTGATTGTTTTCAAGGTAAAGAGAGCTTGTGTTGTGTTTATTAAATGTTGTAACATGCGGGAATGAATGGGGACGAATGGAAACTCCTGGATACGTACCTCCAGATCGTTCTTCCAAAAATTCATCTTCATCTGATGAATTGATTCGATCTTCAGCAAGCGATGAATGTCTCGATAATGACTGTGACGAAAATTTCTTTTATTGGAAAAAAGTTATAGAAAGTAAAATCAATTTGAACTGTCACCTGATTTAAACGGCGTCGTGGTGGGGAACGTTTGTTCCACAAGGCTTCAAGTTGATCGAAGTGTTGTGATTGTGCCAAAGCCGCTTGCTCAGGATTACCAATGTTCTGCTGTGATCCGATACTCTTCATTTCAGCTATTTTTGAAATTTCTTCCATACTTGTTGACACAGAAAATCGTCGTTTGAGTCTCTCGTCAACTTGAGCCATCATGACAGATGATGTCAAGTGGGCATACTTCTTTTGCCATGAATACGTGTCGAGTGACAATTCCTTCTTTAAAAGTCTTCTAGCTGGTCGTTTAGCTGCAGCGGGTCGCAAATCTGTAAGCAACAATTGCACTTTATTACTCTCTACATCATGTCAAGTGGATTCAACCAACCTTCAACATCTCTAGCTGGTGCTGAATATGTCGGAAGCTTGATATATTGTGCTGGGGAGTTATGTAAGCAGATGATAGGGAATGAGGGATTGTCAGTTAAGTGAACAAGAATTCGTGAACATTCCAAAGAAATATCGAAGCGAGTAAATTGCACGTGAAGTTGAAGTGACGTCAAAGCTAATCCTCTTAAAGTTTCCCAGACAATGATCGTTTTATCATCACTACCAGAGACTGCTGTCGTACCTTTGTTATAATTAAAACATCAAAAATTAATTTCACTTTGTAACAATTAAAAGTTTTATTTTACCATCAGCTGACACTCGGACACATGTCACAGGCCCCAAATGACCAGCCAGTGTATGAATCTCTTCTCCTGTATGTAAATCCCACACAATCAAATTACAATCCTTCGAACCAGATATCACTTGACTTTTATTCGTCACCGAAACAGCGACTGTCAAAACAGCATCGGAATGACCAACAAGAACCTTTGAAATGAGAGAAATTTTCCATCATCTTCGTGACTAAGAAACATTTTAATGAATTTATGAACAGTCGACAAGATAATAATTGAGATTTCTTTAATTAAGACTTCATTGGAATTTTCCATTATTTTCCATTCACGAATTTTATTTCTCACTCACCTGTGCCAATTTGCCGCCTGTTGCCTGCCACACCTTCAATGACATGTCACGCGATCCCGTGATAACGTAAAGCGAGTCGGCTGTTATAACAAAGCAAGTTATTTCATCGGTGTGACTAACGTGATATTTCTCGTCTTCACGCGTCAGTGACCATATCCTTAAACTGTTATCGCCGTTAGTACTCATCTAGATAACAATAAGAAATTCATAACATTAAAATAAAACGAATGAAGTGGAATGCTTACAGCAAATTTCATGTTGTTCGTGACAGCGAGACATTTATGTGGTCCCTGAACAGTTTGAAGAATTGTTCCATTATCAGCGAGCCAAACATGAGAATAACCATCACGATCTGATGAAACAATTCGACGGGAGTCCATCATAACGACGAGACAACTTATCGCAGCATTATGAGCTTTGAAGGTAGTTTGAAGAATGCCAAATTGAAGGCCCCAAACCAAGACACTTTTGTCTTCTGACCCGGTGGCGACGAGTTCACAATTGGGCGCAAAATGAATGCAAGTTATGATCGCTGTGTGTCCTTCGAATGTCTTTGCCAGTTCCGGTGTATTCAACTGCCATATTTGAATGCCACGCTGAATTGCTACTGCAGCCATCGTTGAATCTCGTGAGATATCAAAGCAGCAAATTGGATGATTATTTGAATTCAAATTGAGACGATTCGTTGACACCAATTGCTTCCGATTTTTACGTTTTTCCTTCTTCTTTGGATAGTAATTAACCATGGAATCTTCATTTCGAAATGAATAGAATGTTATTTTGTTGCCACCTGCTGTTATTAGATAGTCATCTTTGGCCATCACGAAAATAGCTGACACTGGCCCTGGATTTGGTGGCATCTGGCGATGTATAAAAAGAGAAAAGAACAGACGACAATAATGAATAATTTCCTACCGTCGTTGCTACTTCTCATCCCATGCCGTGCGCCATTACTAATTCATTCATTTATGTAGATACTTACCGTTCTTATAATTTTGCCTGAACACATGTCGAAGATTAAAGCTTTCGTGTCTTCACAACCAACAATTGCTCGTTGACTATCAGCAGCTATGCTAAAAGCCAAAACCTGTCAAGAAACAAACGATGATATATTTAACTTTCCTTCTTGTGCGTGATAATAAAAATTTAATTTAGTTATGTTGCTCGTTTTTAATTCAGTTCAAAGGTGATGGCGAAAGGGAAAAATGGAAGGTGAATCGACTCAACTCGATGTTCATAAATAACATAAATTTAATGTTCTTTCAGATTTTACCGGGACTAACGGTTAAGTTCGCCAGTTGTTGCTCATAAATTAACTTTTTTTCTTTTTTCTCTGTTATTATTAAATTGAAACGCAATTCTAAAGTTGAAAGCTTTTCTTTTTTTGAGGATTCTCTAATTTTTTTCCCATTTTCATCTTCATTTCCATGGGTCAACTACGAAGAGATGAAACAAAAACAGCGGCAGAAGAAGCACTCGGTCCATTAGAAAAGCTATTAAGATATAAAAATTCCCCAGCGCAGACTTTTTAATTGTTTTCTTTAAAAAAAATGTAAGAAAGAAGTTTCTTTCTTCGGTTCCTTTTTTTGCGTGTCATCATTCATTGTAAATACAAAGTAAGACCTGAACCGTGAGCAGCAAATTTCATTCTCGTGATGATGAATTAGTTTGGGTTATCTCCTTGTTCAACATCATCTTCAACATGAACTTTGAATTATTCAAAAAGATTTTTTTTTCTTTTTTTCTCTCCTTTTTATCGTCTTATGCTCGTTTTTTCGACAAGTGAGTAGGAGGAAGGAAAGACGTCCAAGCAAATGTAGATGTCAAATATTTACGTTTATATTTACCTTAGATTTGTGACCTTTGAGTTGATGTAATTCTGTTCCGGTTGCGAGAGTTCGTAAATATAGACCGTTGTCTTCACAATGAGCAAGAAGAAAAATCTGAAAACATTAGCGAGAGGTTGTTAAAGAGTTCGTTAAGTGTGCAAACAAGAGCTTGGTTAATAGCCCTGGGAACTTACAGAATCGGGCGACAATCTAAAGTTAAGAACGGGACTGTTAAATTGAAGTAAATTAAGAAGCTCGTAGGTTTCCAACGACCATAAGCAAATAGTTCCATCTGTGCTGCCTGATACCAAAACCTCGCTTGTTGAACTTATCGCTACACAAACCACTGGTCCGCGATGATGATCAATTTTCATTACCTTTTTATGGAATAATCAATAATAAAGAAAGAGAGTGAGTGAGTGAGTGAGAGAGAGAATGTGTATTGTATTTGTTGTTAAACGATAATATCCGCAAACCTTTTCACTTGAAGCTGAAGCAACAGGTTTGTGTATCTACTTAAATAGATAAACTTTTCTCAGCTTTTCCTTTCTTTTTTTTATCTCAACATTAGAAAGCATTTTCAATCACAACAATCTTTTCAATGCTGAAACAATTTCCTATCGATAACGACGACTTGACATTAAACTTCGGAAAAACATATCGAAAAAATAATAAATTTAATTTATCTAAGCCGTAAATTCACTTCACTTACACAATTTGTGTTGATCAATAAATTATTGGAAAAACACTTTTGGGACAATATCAAAGATGAAGTTTAAATTCGTCTTTCTCTTTCCTTTATGCACGAAAGTGAGCCTTTAAGACGGTTTACTTTTCATTTCCCAAGGAACGACACTGCTAATGGAAATTAATGAATGTTTACGTAAGTTTTCTTTCTCCGTTTTTTTTATCAAGATTTGTCGTCGTTTCTGTTGTTGCTCGTCAAAGATAAAAAGAGAAATTTAAAGTTTTCGGTCTTTCTTTTCTACCGTTGAGGTGATATTGTCGGGATTTTCCTTCGTAATCAATCAAATGTGGCCTTGAGGAGCATTTTGTGAAAAAGATAAACAAATGGCTGGGAAAAAGGTAAGGAAGGGTGGATATCAAAAAATTACGTCATGCTGATATTGCTCGATCCTAAAACACGATATTTTACATTTTTCTTCTTTCTTTAGATGGGTGAAAGACGGGAAAGAAAAGCTGACACTAACAAAAATTGTCATTCACTTCACATTTTTCTTCCATTCCTATCTTTGTCATCGTAATTTTTATTAAGCGAAAAATGAAAATGAAAATGAAATTTCTTCGACAAACACAATTTTCATATTTGATGATTTCGTTTATTCATTGTAACGATTGACGACTGAAAGTAAGATCTCAAAGATAAAAGATGTCAAGGAGAAGAAAGAAGGAAAGTTGTTGATAACAAGATTGGTGAATCTCGTCTTTATTTTACTTTCAATCGTTCTTCTATCAAGAGTTTCCTTTCACAATCTTCTTCCTGTCGTTCATTATAGAAAATAAACTTTGACATATTCTTCGCCCAAAATGAAAGAAAGAAAGGAATAAAAACGACCGAACGTCGTCGAAGAGTCTTTTTGTAAATGAAAAGGCCTCGAACAATTGTCGCTCTAAAGACTTGTCGTTGTTATGATCCTTGACATAGGTTGAAAATCATCCACACAACAACTCACATTTGAAAAGCTTTCAATGAATAAATTTAGACCTAAATAAGTCAGTATATGTTGTTGTAGCGAGGGGGGAAGCATATCATAGACACTTTGTCTGTGAGTGGACAATAATCCAATGTTTTCGTAACTTTATTTGTTTATGTAGTAACGATGAATATGTGTGAGGGAAATGTGAGGGTTACAAACATGAAATCCCATCGGTAAATATTAGATCCAAATTGTATTTTTCCCTCCATTAAGAATTTATGATGTGGTGCAACTGCCAACTTTCGATTCATAAGTAAGTACTAAGCTACTTCATTTTTATTCCATTACATGAGAATGTTTAGAATGAAAATAGAAAATTCTCTCATACTATTTCATCGCTCAACTTCACAATGAATCAAAGTGAATTCTCTTGTTTTCATATGACGACATTTCACTCTTAATAATAAGCAAATTATTCACAACATAATGAACGAAACAATGTGAAGAATTTTACTTTTTCTCTTCCATCTCATTTTATTTTTCATGAAAGAAAAAAAGGAAATTGAGTTAAAAAGTTTTTCACCTGGGAAGAAGTGCAGAAATTTGAAATTTACACCGAGAGCGGTAGAAAGGTGAGATAAATGAAAAGGCGGATAAAATTGCAGAATTTACCATCGTAAACAATTTTGTTAAAACGTAGACGAGTAGGAAAACATCATTTAAATACTTAGTCTTCATTGTTATTTTCATCATACTTAGAACTTCGAGTTTCAACGTTGAACACTAATTTCTTTCCTTATTTAAACTTTTAAATAAGACAAACTCGAAAATGATACACAGTAAATAGACAAACAAGAAGGCAAACGAATATATCAACAGACATTTGTATTATGGCTCATTTAGAGTAGGTAAGTATAAAAGCTTTCGAATCATTCATGAGATTTGTTGAGGAATGTAAATTTATTTAAAATATTTTGTTGATGTTCATAATACTCACAGATTTTCCCGTCAAATATGATGATATTATTATGCTTGAATCATCTCCACCGCTCACCTTGTTAATACGAGAATTTGCAACATTGCGAAGTATGTGAGAAAGAAAGAAAGAAAGAGAGAGAGAGATAAACATAAGTACATGAATTCAACTTCATTTAACGTCACCCCAATTGTAAGACTTACCACTAGAGTATTGTTCATGGCACTTGTTACACACATAACAGCGGCAATATGCAACCTTTTGAAAAGACGAAATGAAGACGATAAAAATAATTTTACGAGCCTATCGCGTGCTGATTTCTTATCGTAAATCTAATCATAAAATAATTTTCCACTTCCCACAAAATTTGTCTTGAATTTTTGACCCGGAAGAGAAGCAAAGAAACACTTTTGGAAATTTACATAAACTGCACCCACGCAAACATTTGGTTTTTATGGCGACATGACGACGTGAGAAACTCTTCCTTTTTCGTATGGAAAACCACACAGATATTTGGTTACTTGATTTATTCCCCACGAAAATGTTTCGGAGAGAAATCTTTCCTTACGAATGATGTCAAAATTCTGAGATGAGGGCATTTTAATGAATGACGTCAAAACTTGAGTATAAACATAAAAAATCTCTAATATCTAATCATAAAAAGTGTTCTGAACATAATTTATTTATAGCTTGTAACAATTCAAGTTGAAATGAAACCCGCAAGGCAGGTTTACTCGAGTCTCGGTTTTTTTTTTAAATAACGACGTTGTAGCAGAGAAAGAAAAATGTTTTTCCGATTTATATTCATTGTATGCGAAACAGAAACATTCATGTTGATTATTATGATATGAATTAGACGCAGAGATTTTTATTATTTCCCCAAATTGTACGCACAATAAAATATAAGAAAAATGAGAATTTTCTTTTTTTTCTATCATGTTTATTTATGGTTGTGTCAGGTGCAAAAACAATAACGAATGACATACGATTTCACAAGAATTATTTGAATCATTTAGAAGCTTTTTTATGTTATAAATTTATAAACAAAAAATGAAGAAGACGAAAAGATCAGAATATAAAATTAAATCTCACATAATTTGAGCTTTCAACAAAGTTTATGAAGAATCTCAGCCAGCAACAACAAAACTGTTTAAATATCCCCGCATCTCCAATTCATAAAAAACGTTGTCGTAAGCATCCATGTCATAGAAATTCCCACTTGTCGTTTAATTGATTACTTTTTTTTCCCTCTGACAACAGCTTCCCATTTCCCTCGTTCTCGATTCTCTTCTTTCACGGTATGAATAATTTTATATGAATTTTTCACCCTCGATAAACCACAATGTAGGGAAAAATAAGAATCCAGGATGCGAATGGAAATGGAAGATTCAGTTCCGTTTTCTGGCATTGTGAAGTTGTGAAGGCAAAATCGCGCGAGTTTGCCTTCTCTCAAAACAAAGAGAAAGCAAAGCGACGTATTCACAATATCGCCTCACTACGCTGTGATAAATTAAACTCATCTCATATCTTTTACACCTCCCTTACACTAAGCTAAATCCATTGGGGGTGGTAGGAACAGTTGAAGGTAAACGGTATAAGAAATAATGAGCGGAATACATTTAAAACATTATCTTTGCTTGCTTCTGTTGTAACGAGGAAAAAATGAAGCTTCATCATCGTCAGCCGTCGAGACAAGAAGATTTTTCTCACATATTTAATTTGCTTCATGGCGCAACGTTTCCCCTTGATCGATAAATCACGTTCATTGTCAATTCGTGGAAGTTTTAAGGCGGAAAGAATAAAACCCTCAATACTCAAGTTTGAAATGCAACAAGTGATAGAAGGAAGAAAAAAGAACGAGAAACTTTACTTTTTATCGCGTTAGCAGACGTAGAAAAAGTAGAAGTTTGATTTAGATTGAGACACAACTTCAACAGCTTGAGGGGTAAAGTAAACATAACAACCTTACCACAATCTTGTCTTGACAGCTTGTGTTTTAATGTCCCACACTATGACGCTTGTATCTTCCGATCCGGTCATCAAGTGATTCGTATTTTTAGGCACCATCATGCATGTTATCGAGCCACTATGTCCTAGAGAGAACAGAGAGAAGGTGCAACAATATGTTAGTTACATAAATTAATCATTATTAAGGGTCGAGTTGTGGACATGTGAGAAATTTTAAGTTTGACTTTTATGACGGTAGGTTATTTAGAAGTCCAGCATGTGAAGCAAGCTTTATAAAGGAAAGGAAAATAAATACGTTTGTTTGAAAAGATTTTGATAATTAATGGTTGTTTTGCCGCACCCCTGAGATTTTCGGAAGCGACATTAATGCAAACTGTGGACCTTTTCTTATTCACAAAAACCTTTCTCCCTTCTCCATGCTCTATCACGAAGTTACATTCACTTATTGTCCAAAATGTTCGCCTCCTTATGTTGTTACTCCTTCCTTCTCTTCCTTACAACACTCACTAATCTTCTTAGTCACTGTCTCAAGGGGAAGTCTTGAATTAAGAAATGTTGTGAATTTAAAAGCTTTTAAAAGCTCTGACTATAAAGCTCCAATGGAGATAGCTTACGATGAATATCAGCACTAAAGAATCATGTTGCCGTGGTTAGTTTATTTTCAGAACTTAAATAAATATTTTATCTCTCAGCATTTTCCACAACAGTTTTCATGTTATCCTTCGCCCAACCGCAGATTTACAAACTTTATATCAACAAAACTCTTGGATGTTTGAATGAAAAAAATGTCTCTCTCCACCCACACCCGCAATTTAATATTTCAGTTTTCTCATCCTTCTCGGTTTTTGTTTTTTTAATATAAAGAGTTGTTGGAAGAAAAAATTGTCACGAAATGTTAATCCGCTTCACGAGAATTTGAGGTAGAAAGTTCTAACGACAAATGTTGAAAACTTCTTTTGTCTACAACTTGAATTATGTTGTTCTAAATAGGCAAGGTTCAAGATGATATTCATCCCTTTTTAGGAACTTTGTAGATATTTTCTTTTTTTTATTTATCTGGAAGAAGCTTCAGGCGATGGTTAATACCTTTAGCAGCATAAGAATGCTATTCCTGAAACATGTTGACTCGTAAAGCAAAGAAATTTTCCTTGTAACTTTTAGTAAAACGAGAAAGTTTTCCGTCATACTTTTTAATGTTCGAATGCTATCTTGATATTTATGTGAGTACTTCTTTCAGTATGCTCACGCAAACATAATGTAAGACTGAAAATCATTAAAAAATGCTTTTAAAATGTTCACCATAAAATACTTTGTACCATTTTGTTGAACGTGATTACATACGAATGACGTGATTGAGTGAGAATTTTCATTCCAACTTTTTTAATTAATTTTATCTGAGATTTAAACATTAAGATAATTACTTTTAAAGTATCATCTCACATGATGAACAACATATCGATTATGTTTCCTTCTTGAAAAGTTCTTTAACATATCAACTTTAACACTTGTTATAAACTCGTGTTCTCAACATAATAATAAAACTTTCAATGACGAAAAAGCTCTCAAAAAGTTTATTTTTCTTAACCATGTAAAGTCGTTGAAGAAGGGATATTGAAGAAAAATTTCCATATCAAAAGCTATTTCTTAACTAAAAAAAGGTCAGTTAAAGAAAATATTTCCATCACAAGACCATTAGCAGATTGAAAACTCCTTGACGGAGTTGAAAAACGAGAAAAGTTTTTCTTTTCACTTCTCAATAACTAAATTGAACTTTAAGAGAGGAAAATATCGACGACTTGACTTCTGATTGAGTAAGAAAAATAATAAAGTAATTTCCAGTTATTTCTCCATTCACTTCCATTTCTAATTCTTTCAATGCTATTTCCATTTCTACATTTTATTATAAATGTAGGACAATCTCGTATCTTTCAGTCTTTGAAATCCTTTTTCATTCCTTCATGTCAAACTTGAATGAATGATGAAGAAGAAAGTAAAAAAAAGGAAGGAAAAAGACTGCCATGGCAGGGTATTCTTTGTTCGTTAAAGATCATTGCATCCGAATAGTCAATAACTACTGAGTGGATGAAGAAAATCTCTCATAAATAATTCAATACTTCTCCCATCGGAAATTACATTCAAATCAGCGCTTGAACAACATTACAATTCAATTTATCTCCACTTTGATATTGAAAACAGTTTTTTCTACTCTTTACGACGTTGCTTATTTATGGGAAAAGGGAAGATTTGAACTCACCTTTAAACGTTCCGATGTTTCGATTACTCATGATATGCCACAGTTGTGGATCGCCAGTTTTTCTAGCAATTACCAAATATTGCTTACATGGAGACACTTCAAAATGTGTTATTGGCCCACCAGGAACAGTCATGCATCGTATTTGTGATGGAAGTGGAACTGGCAGCCAACCCGTTAATGGAACCAACTTTAAATAAATTTAAAACATTCTTTCCGAAGTTATTAAAATTTGTTTAATTCTCTCACCAATGGAACTGTGTAGCCATCACACCAAGCAGTTGCAGAGCGAACAGTGATTCCGAGAAGTGAATTTTCACCTTCATATGTCGAAACTGTCCGCAACCATGATATGAGCTGACAAACAAAATAAAGATGAAAATCTTAGAAAAGTTAAATAAAGCAATGAAAGCATTGCTTGACACAAATTTGTTGATAAGTTACGAAAACAAGCCAACATGACTCATCATTGAATGATGAACAAAAAATGAAATTAAAAATCAATAAAAACTTGAACTCATAGAGAACAATACGCATGAAAGGATGTAAGCTCGTTGACAATAACATCAAATTTTATTGGTATTGTTACTGTTGAAACGTGAATACTTCTTCCTTTGCATAAAGAGATAAAAGCCAAATGAAACACTAAACCTCCATTGTATAGCAATATTTCCTTTTTTTAGTCGGAAAAGCGATGGCTTTTCATTTAAATGTGAAGGAATTTTTGAATTTCGAAATTTCATTTTTCGTTTAATTCCATCCGATTCCATATTAAAAATTCCTAAATTTTTTTGTGACTTAAAAGAGAAGTCAACATGCAGAAAAGTACTTTTTAAATATGTTATAATAATTTGATTAATGTTCTTCACATAAGTGAAATTCTTGAGAATTCAAACAAAAAGTATTCGCGAGCTTTTACCAAACAACAACAAAAGCAGGGAAAAAAACATTCGCAAGCCTCAATCATATTTTCATTTATCATTTCATATATTTATGATGTTTTTCTCTAAAGAAAAAAAGAGAAAAGCAATTTAGCTACGTTCCACATATCTATGTAAAGACTAAGCCTGAAGTAAATACGACGAGTGAATTACTTGAGCATCCATAAAACTATGATAATAAATTTTCATCACGGCAAACATGAGAGACACAACAAGCAGTTGGAAAAAAATAAAGAAGATATTTCTGTTATTTGTTACTGTTGTTTGCTTAACGACTCCAATGGAAAGAAGCGATATGTCGACTCGAGTGACAAAGTAATTTGCCAGAAGCAACATTTTCATAATAATTTTTCGTACTATGATCAACATAAAAGGAGAGAAGGAAACATGATGAAGCAAATTTTTGTATTAAGAGAACAGTTGAGATTGTATGCTAAGCATGACTTGGCAGAGCTTTAGATTCTTTTCTCACAGCCACAAGATATTTCTTATGAGAAGAATGTGCAGCGATATAAAATCAATCACAACTTATCTCTATTGTTTTGCATTTAAATTAAATTATCTTGATATTTCCATACCTGAGCACCAAGCTGCATTGGATCTCGCGTAAGAACGTCGCTTGACTTTCTGATTGTATAATAAACAAGTTCGATATCACGATCTAAAATGTAACATCGTACGTGCTCGATGAGACACCGAAGATAGCTAATTGATACAGTTTGAACCTGAAATCAATTCAAATAAAAGCCATAACAATAATGATCAAATTTAATTAAATTTAGTCAAAAATTTGAACTCACAGCTGCAAGGAGAAAATCAAAATTGCACACAGCAATCTCTTTCAACTTTTTGCTGTCATCTGACTTTATTAAATGATGCCATGATTCTTCCACGTGCCGAATGGAATACGAGATGTCAGAACCAGGTACAGGTTGTTGTGTTGATATTGTTGATGTCTCGTCGCAATGATGAGGTTTATTGTTAGCTATTAAAATAGATTTCTTTTGAATGTTTAAGTAAACAATTTTGTACCTCTGATTTTCAAATCAGATTTTCAGATATCTAATAAATTCAAATTAAATGTTATTAGGTTTGTATGATTATGTCAGGAAAAGATGAGCTTCATGATGTAGATGGAAGAATAATTCGTTTATAATTTTCCTTCTTTTCCTTTCAACATGAACATAATTTGAAAGCTTTAAAAAAGTTTAGCTTTTAAAATAATCCTCATCTTCCAAGTAATCAGAAATGATTCAATATGTCTTGTCTACAAAGCGGAAAAGAAATTTTCATCGATTTAAATCGGAAAATCTTTCATATTTTCAAAAAGATTTAAATATGATTTTCATCAGAAATGAAAAATAAGAAACATTTTCGATATGCCATTTCCCAAGCCATTTTCCAACCGAAAGGAAATAAAAAAGCTCATTTGAATGAACACAGAAAATTTCTGTTCCATCCTTTGATTGAAGATTAAAAACAACGAAAATAATTTCATCTGGAATATCGCAGAGGGAACGAAAAAGAGTTTTTCTTTCTAAAGTTAATGAAGTGGAACGAAATCGAATACCAGAGGAAGATATTGTTGTGTTGCCTGAGCGAATCGCAATATTTGGCATTTAAAATAAGATGAAGATAGAAGAAGGTTGGGAAAGGAATTCTTTTTTAAAAATTCGGTTTCAGAAAGGAATTTCTTTTTTTATCATTTGCATGTTCAATGGCCGATAGATTTAATTATAAAGAATAGAAAATAAATTTGCCTATTGTAATGAAGACTATAAGCGTGCTTTGTAACAAAACCTACTCGACTTCTCACTTGTTTCACTGTTGATTTCATCACTTTCATCTGATGTTTCTTGAGGAAAGAACAAGCTGACAATCTCTCCATGAGCTGAACGCATCACTTCCTGATCATTAATATAACGCTTCTTAGATATGTCAACACATAAGTCGTGACGCCACTCAATTAGCAACTTTCCTGACATCAGCTTTTCACGAATTAATGGCTCTAGAGAATGCAAACAAATAAAAACAGAAAACTTTTATCAAATTCATGAACAAACAAATTGATGGCTTAATTGACATGTTCACGATTTTTAATGCAATATTTTCTCATTCAATTTGAACGTTTTTTTTATGCTCTCAGTGATTTATGAGTTGAAATTTTTGATATTTTTGTATGGATTAAAGTTATGATCTCGAAACTATTCAATGGTAATGAATATAAAAGGATGAACTTACTCATATCATATCGTATGGTGCAAAATGATGAAAAATTGAATTCACCACAATGAGTTTCAAGTGTCGCATCTGAATCTTGAATTGGCATCAATAGCTCAAGAAATTCCGTTTCCGTTAAGCCATACTCAGTGCTGTTCAAGTAGGTAGAAAATTTTGCAATTCCTTTCGTTCCGTAGCGTTCTTCCAAACAATCAAAATTTCGATTTACATAATCATTAAACGTTTCGCTTTCGATATCTTTCACGAGACTTGTTTTATATTGTGGTGTTGATAAATCGTAAAGAAATTCAGAATTCTTGAAACGTTCCTTTTGAATGGGACTCAACTTAAGCACGTCAAATGAGAGAGTTGAACAGACTAAAAACACATTCCATGGGAGGCTTATCGGAAGCCATGAAAATGCCGCAACAATGTCGCAATCGAGTGGATTGATTTTGTGGAGATCATCGATGAAAATGAAAAGAACTTCATTGTTCATATCTTCGCATCTCTTTATTAAATTCTGAAACCAATTGTTAATGTACAATGGCTCAAATGATGCGTCTTTTGGCAGATATCCTTCCGGTATGTTGAGTATGATTGAAATTTGTTGGCAAATAACACGAAGCAATTCCAAATTGTATGCGGAACGTGGTGTCGCTTTAGCGAAACGGATCAATCGATGAACTTTAACATTCGGACTTGTGAACCATTTTATGCATTCCATGTACAACTTCGACATTAGTGAACTTTTTCCACTCCCGTGATCACCGTAGATAAAATATGGCGCGTGCCGTGCTCCATTACGATAATTCAATTTGATATGAGATTCTATTTTGTCAGGCACATCTGATGATATAAAACTCTTCGACATCAAAAGCTCATTTAGAAACGAAAGATGTACGGCATGCTCATAAAATATTTCCTGTGTTATTTTCGCAGGTGAAAGTAAAAAGAGAGTAAAAGTAAAATAAAGAAATTTTGTCACAAAGAAGCTTCAGTACAATTTTGTGCTTCAAGAGAAGTTCATAAAACGAAGCAAGTCGATCGAAAACATATAAAAGCTTAATTGCGTCATTTTAGTATCTTTATGAACTTTAATATAAATTTTTGTTGCCCGTAAAGGCGACTTCTTTTTTAATGACATTTATATGTAATGTCGGAGCGTGAAGATAGATTTAGAATAAGTCAGAAGGAAATTCTGAATAATCTCCTCAACTTTTGTAATGTTATTTCAAAATCATTAAGCTTTTAAGCAGCTTTTACTTAATTCAATTAGATTTCCCCTTAACATCGAAATGTCTATCAAATCTGTTTCTTCTTATTCCTTGCACAAGTGTTGAAATTGTTTTTATTAGCAAATATTTCAATGTCAAAAGTGAGTTGACGTCGAAAACGAGCGATCGTAAATTTTATTATCGAGCAGTAAAAAGCTCACCTGAACTGTTTTCCTTTTGCCTTTTCCTCCATCGGGATCGTGCGCAAGTCCTTTGTCGATGCATTGTCTTAGTTTCTCTATTAAGATTCGTTTAAAAACTGCTAAATACTCTTCGTGAGACTCGTGATTTTCAGTATCAACTGAGTCATTGTTGTAATATTCAACCCTTAATAAATTACAAAAGGAAATTAAATTATGAAAAATTTTATTGATGTCAATCATGACTCACTCTAAAGTTGCATGATTGTCGTTTGGAAGTTTCTCTACCAATAAATTTCTAATTATTTCAACATCCTTTGACGTATGTTGGTTTTTCCAGTTCCTAAACAATGCCAATATGTTGTCAGATGAATATTCTGTTTTAAATGAAAGAGGAAATTGTAAATAATAAAATAAAAGACAAAAAGTTTGTAAGCTTACCACATGCAACTTTTATTTCCTTCTCAACAATTCTTTCACAATACTCTTTTAAGCTTTCACTTTGAGGATTTCTCGCGTAGAGAATTTCAATTTTCTTTTCGAATATTTCCCGTAGCTTATTGCTACGTGCTATCCAATCATCCGATTTCAAGTTTCTGATCATGAAACGAAAAAGGTGGAAGAAAAGGCCAACATAATAATGGAATGAGAAATTAATTACGTTAAATAATGATAACAGGGCCTTGCTCGGCTCTTTGCTCTTTAAAAAAGTGCTTCCTCTTCATTATGGTAGCTCAAGTGGCAGCCCATTCATCTTACCTAAAGTTTGTGTGAAGATAATGAACGCCAGCATTGCTATCGTTTTTATAACAATTTTTCATCAATTCAGTCTCATCTGATGTCAGTAGATTAATTATTTCATTAAAGATATTCGTCCGTATCTCGGTCGGCAAGCAAAATTCGCCCAAACTGTTGCCAATTAATGACTATAGGATGATAATAAATTACATGGTTTTTTTTTCTATCATTTCGCATCCCAAACATGACACTCAGGACGTCATATTTGGTGTCGTCTCACTTACAATGAAAAATATACTCCTAGATGTTCGTTGACATGCTCTGATTTCATTTAAATGGTCATAGAGAACATAAGGATCTAAATCAATTGTTGTGTATGTCAGCCCCGTGCCAAAGTGCATATCCACAAATTCAATCTATTTTAAGTAATGAGATTTTATTATTTTCTGATTAGATGTCTATTGAAATCACATTTTACCTCAATTTGTCTGTCATCATAAATCGATTGCAATTCCGGTCCAATGACTTCAAGTAAAACTTTACGTTCTTCTTTGAATTCTATAACACAAAATGTATAGAAAAAATATGCAAAATGTGTTTAGATATCACATGTGTCGATGTCTCCTTTTCTCACCTTGTTTAGTGCTTGATATGTAAATTTTAACAAGACGTGGGGTTGGTTGTTTGGAATGTTCAACTAAGTATCCTTTCAAAGCATCGAGTATCGATTGATCTGGTACAGAAGCCATAACTTATAATAGAAACTATCAATCGGAATCTGTAACAAAAGGAGAAAAGTTTTCAATAACATTAAAATCAGCAAAACAATTCAGTAGAAAAATTTTAACAATAAGAAAAGAAACTCTTGTTTGTTTAAATAATCATTTTATTAGAAGCAATTTCAATCGTTAATCGTGACGATGTATTCAAAGCTAAATGCACCAAAATATATCGAATGCATTTATTTCGTTTCGATTTGAATCGAAAAAAACTGGTAGCACACGACCATTTCGTGTTCTCTTTAGTTTTATCAATAAAATAATATTTTAATCGTTAGTCACATCTTTTAAACGATTCTTTTTCTTAAAGCTTCAAATTTTTGTAATAAAAGACTTGTCTATAAAACAAGTTTTATTTCGTGCTTCATTTTTATTTTTCAGGCTAACGTTGCATCGTGTGCATAAGTCGAAAAAATCAATAAATGATAGTCAAAATGATTCTCATTGTGTTATTTTTATCATATTTTTCGACAAGCTCAGCTACGTTCTGTTCGTCGCCTGATGAAAATACACTTTACATTTATCCAAGTGAATATAATTGTTCAACTTTCATTGCATGCATAAACTCTGAAGAATTCGAATTTGAGTGCATTCAAGCCCCACGTTTCATTCAATGGAGTGAAAAAGCTATTTGTATGCAGTCATGCCTGCCAGTCGAATCAACACCAAAACATACGGAGCAAACTATTTTAATTGGTTTTCCAGCTGATACCATTCTTTATCCAGACATCCCGGCTCGGTCAATAATTTGCCCACCACTTAGGAAAACAAAAGCTATAATCCCAGAAACTTGTACATCATATCTAGATTGCAATGATGGAATCGCTATAAAAACAGAATGTCCAGTCGGTGAACAATTTAGCCCAACTCAATATGAATGTGTTCCAGAAATAGAATCTGATTGTCATCATATTCGACAACAAGGCTTGCATCATATAAAGTGCCGGTATGATAAGGGTTTGATACCTTTATACTTCGAATCAGACAGCTGCCCTGTATTCAAGAAGTGTGCTAATAAGTTGGCTTGGGAGGTCGAATGCGCTCGCGATTGCCATTGGGATAATGATAATAAGATTTGTGATTGGGCTGATAATTTTGAATGTAACTTATTGAATAATTAATGGAAATGTTTTCATTATTTATTGAAAATATAATAAAGTTCAAGAAAAATTATTGAAATTTGTTTTTTTTTTTAATAGAGCACAAAATGAAACAAAAAATCAGTTTTGGACAATTTCTTTTACATCAGATTTATTCATAAGGCAAAACTTAATTGTGAAACAATGTTAAATCAAATTTCTATTAATTCGTTCATATCAAATGAATTTTTACATTTTATTTAAATTTTTTTATAAGAAATAAAACAAAGTCGCAAATCTTACACGTTCCGGTTTTTAGAAGCAAGCGATTATTTAAATATACTAAGTTATAGGAAACTTAAATGGAACGTATCGGAGCTTAAAACACAATGTGAAAAATATGAACTATAAGTTTTGAACTTTATATCTGATCTAATATTTTATATCAAACGTTTTAGTTGAAAATTTACATGGACATTGACCCTTCAATATTTTTTTACGAAAATCCTGCTATTGCTATCGTGTAAATTCGAGGAACATTCGCACGAACAAAACTGAACGAACTACAATCAAAGTCGATTTCATGATCATGATTTACTGTATATTGTTTCTATTTGAAAAAAAGAAATTATAAAATATAAAAGGTTATTGCAATTTTTTTTTATTAGTTATAATCCATTTTTGGATCATACGAAACACTAAGGAAAAATGATGAAATTTAAACTATTTCTGGTACTTATAAATTACAGCCAAGTTTTATCTCAGCTGAAAGGTGTAGATCGTGATATCTGCAAAGATGTAGACTCTCACACTTTGGTTTTAAAACCTGATCCTGAAGATTGCAAATTCTTCATTGCATGCATTGGTGATATTGCACAACGATTCAAGTGTTTAAGTGACAGTGTTTACAGAAATGGAAAAGAAATCTGTTCAAGCTGTGACGAACAATCAGGATATTATGAAGATGATCTCAATGGAAACTATGGAAAAATGCCACCTTATAATCAGAAGAGGACAAAAAGAATTAAGAAATATCGTAAAAAACCAAACAATTCTTATGGAAAAAGGCGTACAAGATATACCAAATCACACTACACACAACCTTACGGAACAAATCCTTACTACACCTCTATGCCAACGGAGCCCCCGACAGATCCTCCAACTGAGCCGCCAACTGACCCACCTACAGATCCTCCAACTGACTCTCCAACTGACCCACCTACAGATCCTCCAACTGAGCCGCCAACTGTGCCACCTACCGAACCACCTACAGATCCCCCAACTGACCCACCTACAGATCCCCCAACTGACCCACCTACAGATCCCCCAACTGATCCACCCACAGACCCTCCAACTGGTCCACCACC